>OY735145.1:21233035-21835404 GCA_963457615.1 Nicrophorus investigator
GCAGTCAGCCGAGCAGTTGAAGAATTACTACAGGAAGCACTCGGTAAGTTGCCGAGTTCACCGCCGAGTCATCGAACGTAATTGAATTGATTTCGTCTTAGGAATTGGGTTCGGCTACGACGAGCACCGGAAATCCGATTCCCGAGAAGGATTCCAGCTTGACGATCGGTAAATATGGACCAATTTTGCTCGAAGATTGGGAACTTCTTGATGAGCTGTCGCATTTCGTGAGGGAAAGGGTTCCAGAGAGGGTGGTCCACGCGAAAGGAGCCGGAGCTTTCGGTTATTTCGAAGTCACACATGATATCACCGATTTAACTGTGGCAAAGGTTTTCAGTAGTGTTGGAAAGCAGACAAGAACTGCGGTGCGTTTTTCAACGGTCGCTGGTAACTTGGGAGCAGCGGACACGGTGCGCGATCCTAGAGGATTCGCTGTAAAATTCTATACTGATGATGGTATCTGGGATTTGGTCGGAAATAACACTCCGATTTTTTTCATCCGAGATCCGGTGCTTTTTCCGCACTTCATCCATTCGCAGAAGAGGAACCCGGTTACCAATGTTAGGGATTGGGATATGTTCTGGGACTTCATTTCGTTGAGACCGGAGACCACTCATCAGGTCATGTTTCTCTTCGCCGATCGTGGAATTCCTGATGGTTTTCGGCACATGCACGGATTCGGTTCGCACACCTTCACCTTAATTAACAAGGACAAGAACGTCACGTACTGCAAGTTCCACTTCCAGACCGACCAAGGGATTAAAAATCTCGACGTTGAAGAGGCTACCACGTTGGCCGGCGAAGAACCGGATTACGCGCTCAAAGATCTATACAATGCCATCGCCTCGGGCAACTGTCCATCGTGGACTTTGCGTATCCAAACAATGACGCACCAGCAAGCTACGGAAAGCGATTTTAATCCGTTCGATGTTACCAAGGTTTGGCCTCACGGCTTGTACCCTCTGCGGCCGGTCGGTAAGCTGGTGTTGAACAAGAACCCAAGCAATTACTTTTCGGAGGTGGAACAGCTATCCTTCTCACCGGCTAGTCTCATACCAGGAATTTCTGCATCTCAGGATAGGATGCTGCAGGGTAGACTGTTCTCCTACCATGATGCTCACATCCACAGATTAGGTGTGAACTTCACCCAGCTTCCAGTCAACTGTCCGTTCCGAGTAAGCAATTTCCAGAGGGATGGATTGAACACCATCAACAGCCAAGGTGGAGCACCCAACTATCATCCCAATAGTTTCGGAGGACCCAAGTCGGATGAACGAGCCCATAAATATTATCGCACTTACAAAGTGGAAGGCGTCGTCGGAAGATACGACACCAAAGACGATGACAACTTCACGCAGGCTAGAGTCTTCTATCAGCGCGTTCTCGACGAAGCAGCCAAAACTAGGCTTATCGACAACATAGTTACCGAGTTGAAGAAAGCCAACAAAGAGATTCAGCTGAAGACCGTGGCCAATTTCACACAAGTCGACGCAGGTCTCGGCAAACGGATCAAGGATGGTTTAAAATTAATGTACGCCAGTCTTTAATTATCCCTTATGATGTATAACTTAAAATAATAATAAATATCCAGCAAACAAATCGACCTGTATCATTAACTCCACTAGCAATTCAAGTTAATGAAGTTTTTTTTTTAATCCTCCGGCGTAATAGAACTTCACGAAAGTGCCCAACCACGCAAATCGACGTTTCGTGTCCAGCAAAGTACAAACCATAATCCTCTTCGATACAATAAAACAAACAACATGCAAATACTCAAACTAAATATAGCACTTAAATCTTATATTTCGAAACAGAAAATCTCTTATTTTACGCAATTTCTTTTGATTAATTTGAGATAATATGCAATATAATAATCACGTAATTTCTTTTAAATCATATTAGCAAAGTAATTATTAACTCTAACATGTTGTGCAAGAAACGTAATTATTGCATTCAAAACTTCATGAATTGCATTTGTGTTTCCGGCTTTGTTGCATTCAGCGCATTACAATTGCTATTTTACAATTACAATAAATGCTAAGTTGACAGTCGTACTACAAGTGGAGAAAGCGGTGTCCGGTCTTTATGAATAGCAGATTGTGAATTAGTCATTGACGCTTATATACTATTAATTAGTAAGGAGATAAGTGTGCATCGATTTGCTTGTGAAATGTCTCTATCGTGGACTTTAGTTTCCAATTAAATACGCAATTAAGTAGTATTCACGATATTTTTTTTTCAACGAAACGTCTGACTACTTCAAACGGCATGTGCAATAAATCGCTCATTTGAAGAAGATTGTACATCTGGCGTGGTATGCACTTTAATCGTATTTAATCACATAGACCGTGCTCTTCGCTCCATGCCTCCGGCGACTCACGATTATCTTCGGTTTTGAATAATTAGAAATCGATCCACTTATTCAACCCACCAAAAAAAAAAATAGAGACAAAGAAGAGGAGTACAGAAAAAGGAAGATAAGACATCTACTCCAAATGCGGAAAGATTTGTCTGTTCTTAGATTATATTCGAAATTAATATAACAAAAATTATTCGTATACGAAAGAGCCGTTTTAAAAGTTCATTGACAGCTGATTGTATATGTAGTCTTTCTAGTGATTTCCTTAATGCATCTTATGCCGTAAGTAGACTTAATTTCAGGGATGGAAGGATTGATCATCTAATAGCAGTATTAAAAATTTTCAATTGTAGTCCATGCAGAGACACAGTCTGATAATGATCGCATCGAATGCGAGTTACGGCCGCGGCAGTCGGTCATCATTCCTTTGATCTTGATTACGCATGTTTTTTTATTTTTATTTTTTCATGTTCAGTGACTATAATCATACGAATGATTTCGCGTTCCGCAGCTTCGTTGTTTCTTGTTGCTCCTCTCCGTGGAGTACGGATCCGGATCGCAGATGCGGCCGAATAAAGGAGCATCAGTCATGCAATACAAAAATCGCCCGAAAACGGCAATTAATATAATCTAAATACATCTTAATGGTCGCAGAACCCGTGGCTATTGTATGTGTACGGCTGAAGCAGATGCCCGACGTGTGATAACTTATTCCTCCTATACACATCGTGGACGAGGGGCTCCAGCCATTGTCGACTCGCCCCGTCCGAGATTAATGGCTACTTGAAGTGCGGCCGGAAAGCGAAACGTGAACAAAAATAAGCACCAAAACGACCGAAAAAGGAGCCTCCGGAGGCCGCAGGCTCTATCTTAATTTCTATAAGATTCAACCTCTTCGAGGATAGACGACCTCCGTCCTCCTATCCTACTACTACTACAACTACCTTCGATTAGGTCTCGCATCTGCACAATGGTAGGTTTCCATGGTTCAATGCTCAGTGCAATGATCTTATTAAACGTTAAAACTCGGTTTGGCCTCCGAAGATATTTGGTTACATCTTATCTGATTAAATGCACAAGCTCTCGAGGACGCTGCAAGCCGCATGCCATACCTTTTAATACCTCCGGACAGGAGGAGACGAGACACAGATTTCAGTTAACGATTGCCTCGAAGCCCCTTTTGCCTCGGTATCAGTAGGAGAAATAATTGATACCGTTCTCATGTGAAAATTTTAATTACCTACAAAAAGAACGATGCGAACGCGCACCGCACCCGGCCTCCTGTCCGATACCAAATAATTATTGTTTTCCAATACCGGTCTTCGGCAACACAATGTAATGCATGCAGTTATGATCCACTGGGGGACCGTAATTAAAGAGACTTTTAATATCCGCTCGCGCAGGAACCAAAGGAAACATATATTACCACAACCGTCGTCCCACCTATCTCTTTGTTTGTCACTTAATTACATAACTTTTTTCATAAACACACATTTTCTTATACCATATCTTTCTTATATTAAAATTTGTTACTGTAAAGATTTCTTCAACAAAAATATTAATTTCAAATATTTACACGTTCTGTTACAATGATCTATAAATTAAAGTACATGTTTACATCAACATTAAATTATTAACAATGACTAATATGTTATGTATATATAAATGTATATAAAACGTTCCAGATGATCGAGGTTAAAGTAATTAATACTGACTTCAGCAAGGATTTCGATTTAGTTCATCACGCAATAATCTTGTAAAAACATGAAATATGGAATTTCTGAATGATCATCAACTGGAGTTTCCCAAAGATCTAATTTTGTTAAGTTATAATGTGAGAGCTGCGTTGAATTACGTAACTTTACTTGTTTCCAAATTAAAATATAAATTTAAAAGTATTTATATGAACACTATTTCATTCATTGTAAAAATTGTCATTCCATAAGCTTATTTTGAGTAGATTTAGTTTAACTTGAAAATAAATTTAATTCCACTAGGAATTACCCTGTGGGATATTAGACTCAATACTAATCATCTTAGTTTCTTCTTATAATTTCGGATAAGATTATAAACTTATTGGATAGAACATTCTTAGTTTTTAATTTACTTAGTAAATATTTCAAATAGATTAGATTCCTGCTTTCAAAATTAATTAATTAAATACAAATTAATTTGAACGAATAGCCATCTGTTAGAGCGAAGCTTAACTAGACAGACACATGAGCAAACATCCTCGTTATTTGTGTTGCCTAATTACATGCGATGCTTTAAGGAATTATCACCGTTGCGTAATCCAGCTGATAACGGCTTACGTAAATAATTCATGAACGATTGTTTGTAATCTACCGACCGAATTTGCAAAAGTATTTTAATTTCAATTTAAAAGACTTAATTTATTTGAAAACTAACATACATTTATTATAAACAAGAAATTTAAGAGTTCTGAAAATAATTATTGTTACAGATTTTACTTGTTGAAAATTCACATTAATAAATTTATTTATTTTTTGAATATTTTGAATAATCCGTTAAAAAAGTTTTGAAAAGAATAAATTACAATGTCGGTTGGTTCTGGAGATTAAAGCAGTTCGGATTAGAAACGATTTAAAGAAATTGATTTATTGTTTCCGAAATAAACCGTGAAGCGAAACAGTAATCACTGTTGTTTTATTTCGTAAACAGAACTACAACACTTGTGCTGTATACATAGTATTAAGCCGACAGCAATATTTATAGCGCAAGAAACGAATAAAATTGTTTCTTTATTGCATTACTAAATGAATAATAATGAACACGAATAAAGTATACATATTCATAAAAAAAAATCCAGATTGCGTGCGTCCGTTTGACAGTTGACAAGAGTTAAGCAATATTCATACTTGGATGATATACAAAACAGCGCTTCTTCTAAATCGAAAATTACTTGTTACACAACAATGTTATATATACATTTACAAAATACCAAATAAAATAATGCAGTTAAAGCAGTCAATACTGTTTATATGCGAGCGTTTTAAATTCAATTTATTATGCAAAGTTCAACAATTAAAGTAATTAATTGCGTGCAATTTCGATGGGGATAATCAAATGCAAACAGCTGCTGGCGCTGTAATCGATCAATCCCCGAAACTTTAACATAATATTAAAGCGAAACTTTAAACCGTCGGACATAATTAGTCATCGATGCGATATTACGCTTCAATTTAATTAAACCCAAATAAACTTTTAATTTAATTATTTTCCATCTAATACTTAACAAATATAGAGATAGAAGCGCGTCACGGATAATCAAAGCATAATTTGCTATGATTTCGCGTTATCAAATCATAATACTGCAACTAGTACTTAGTTGTTAATGCTGGAGAATGTATACGTATTTATTGACTTGCAGCCGTGGCCGACACACTTCTCTTGTAAAACAAACATAACTGTTAATCTGACGGCATAAAAATACTTTAATTCTGTTGTTGTTTTTTTCGCTTTATTATGTTTCGCGACGAACAGGAACTGCGCACACAACAGATATGCAAAACGCATGACCTTTTTCATTTTTAAAACGGTTCCGCGATTCGGTTTTTATTATTGCGAACACAATCGAATTGCTTTGTATATAGATTCCAGCCAGTACAATAAACTTCACTGTAGCATTTTTTAGTGACTCTACTTTGATTACTTTAGAATTGCAAAGGTCCTTTCATTCAACGAAACTTTTCGTCATCAATTATCGTTATTCAAATTTGTGTTTGTTCGTGAGTCAAAAAAACATAATAATAATAAAGCAGTAAGTTAAATACACATATTAAAGATGAAATTATAGGCTACAAATTGTAAAAATTGAAAGTAGTAAGTTGCTCATATTAACATATGTTAACAAAGTTTTTTTTTCTGTAATAACTAGAAAATGAAACGTTTGAAATAATGATTATAATTAAAATTTGAAAGCAGTAAAGATTGTTTTAAAACGCGTTTATTCTGAAACGAAAACCATTTTATATTGGCCGTATATACGTTTTCCGTTTCGAGCGAAGGTAGGTAGTTTCGACACGTAGGAGAATTTAAGAAGTTAAGTTATAAACTTCACGATGTTAACTTAAAATTCAATGACCATTCATCCTCGGGTCGGCGGGAGAACAAGGAATGGAGAGAAAAGAGAGGACAGGACAAAACGAAATAAAGATGAGCGGAGGACATAAAGCAAGGGAGGGACAGAAACGGAACGCCATCGACGACAGTTTTCAGGAATTTTAATGTATTATTTATGTGGAAGGTCCACATTTCATAAGTGGCCACTCGTTCATCGCGCAGAAGGGATGCATGAATAAAACAAACTGTGGATTGTAAAAGTTTTCCATCAAACGCAACGACCGGTATAGGTGATTTGATTCGAATCAGTTCCGAATTAATACTATTATACAATATTAAAAATATGTTTCAACTCCATTTCCTCTTACAGAATTTCAATTTGAAGGCGAAATGTATAAGTTCAAATTGCATTAGACTTTACTTCAACTCCATTTATTTTTAAATTGATTAATGGAACACGTTTATGCTTCGCAAAAAGATAATTAGTGAAGCTTTCAAAGTCCGCTTGAGTGATGCGAACGAACTAGTAAAGGAAATTTGAAACGTATCATTTTCTTCCCGTTTTGTGCGAGCTCTCATCTCGATTCGAACTTCTGATCTCCGGCTTCCTTATTTGCGCTCCAAAGCGGGCCTTTATAGAATTTATTATGCGTAAATAGAATTCGCTCTATGTATGTTTTGCGTATGCAAACACGACCGGCTTTTAGTTGGTTCCCTTTGGAACTATGAATGGTTTCCTGTAGTCGTCGCAGCGTATCGATTGGCTTCCTTTAACAGGAATTCCGACGTCCCCGTCATTCACGGAACGGAATGCAGCACTAATAACACAATTAATTACAAATGAGCCAATTTCCATCCACTTAATTCATTTCCACACTATTCTGTTATTCATTATAAGTTTTCTATTTTGTACTGCATTTTTTTTTCGGGATTGGCCAGGTTTGTTAAACTTTTTTTGGGGGGATCAATGGAAATCCAATTACGGCTCGAATAACATTCGGGGAAAATTGGCTCGACCTTCGTAGGTCTTCTCCGCAATTCGCGAAACCGTAAACCGCTCGCACATCCAGATGTCCAAAATTCTGTAACGATTTCTACATGCGGTTTATGTAATTACAACCAGATCGTCGGTGTGGTTCGCATTGACCCGGATACAAACTACGCGATACTTGTCAGATACATTCCTCACGATCATCCGCAACTTCAATTAAAACAGATATAAAAAAGATAACATTGCCACGTCATCTGTTGATGAATTATTTATTCACGATATATTAAAGTCTACATTAAGTATTATGTTCACAAAATAATTGTTGATTCATTAACCATTTGACCTCTTAGTTATGCAATCGAGTAGACAACGAGCCGACCAGATAACAACGAGCGAAGGAAAAAAACAACAAAATAAAGAGAACAGACCAATGATTGAGCTTCCCAAAAAAATAATTACAGTAAACGATGTCCAACTGAATATCAGTGCAAAACCGGATGCGCGACATTAAAAACGAGCGGCGGATGCGGCGAATTATTCGGGTCCACAAATTACAAAGAACGTAACAACAAAAAAACAGTAAACAAGAGTAAATAAGATAAAATAACAAATGGGAATAACAACAAAAGCTTTTATGTGAAAGTATATTAATTAACTGTAAAATAAACTAAAATAATAGTACTTCTATATCCTATTAATTTTGCAAAAAAATATGCATATACCTGTTCACCTTTCTAGAAGCTATACCAAAAGTTCAGAATATCATCATATTTCCTATATAGCGCTGCTGATGTTTTAGTAGTAGCACTTTCTAGCGTTTAATAATTTTTTGCTACACCACGCATATGTAATGTTACGGTAGTTTCGGAGAGAAAGCTTTATCTGAATAATAGGTTTATAATTAGCAGATATAAATTTGTAAATTAATATTTCAGTTCTAATCCTTGAACAATACAAAAATGTACATCATATTTTTTTTTTTTTCATGAAAATGATTATTATTCTATATCTAATTTAGTGATTATGTTGTCGTCATCTGTCTCATCATTATCATTTGAACGTAATAAATTTATCCTTCAATTAAATTCTACCTTCGTCAAAATGATTGATGAAAAACTTAATTTATAGCAAAAACTATATTTGCTCAATTTTATTAAAGTATCTAGAACATTCTTAAGGAGCAAAACATTAACTGTACGATACAAGCCATCTGGTGTTTCGTAATATACATTATATTGTTTTATTTGAAATACGACAGATGGTGCTTGATGTTCGATAACTTAAAAAAGTTAAGCAATATCACCCAATAAATCTTTCCGATAAAATAAATTAAGGGACCACAAAAAAAGTTGGATTATCATTAAAATATACGGGTGATTAAAACGGCGGTGTAATTACGCTCGTATAATTATTTGAAATATTAAATCGGATTAGTATTAATGCCACCACTTGGGAAATGCGCCAAAACTGGATTCAGTAATTTCGGATTGCGCGGAATTAAAGTAAAACAAACAAAAAGAAGATGTTGGAGAAGATTGCTAATTAATAATTTTTAATTTGCTTTAAACCTGTTCCAGAAGACATCTCCGAATGATGCATATAGAGGATTTGTTCATTGCAGGTCGGAGAATCATCTCTCAGTTGTTGTAGTTCTCTCTCCATGTTCATAGTTTTCTATTCACAAGGCACATCCTGTCACCGCATTTTCATACCTCGTATTTCTCGTTCGGCTTGGCCGCTCATGCGAGAAGTCCGTGTTTTCATAACGAGAAATATTGTTTCGGGATTGCCGTGCCGCAATGGATGAACAGCATTTCGGCGATGCCGATGGAAAATTTGCCATGTAAATCGTGGAACGGAAGAGAGATGCTGCGATATATCCACGATTCCCAGGGCGATATCGGTTCAATGCGCCCGATGGTCAAAGTTAATGGACTGCATCGGAACGCGATGGATCATCATCATCAAATTTCACTTTCCTTTGCAGCAACCGAAGATATATCTCTTTATCTCTCTCGCTCACTCATTCTGCAAAGTCCGGAATGTGCATTAATTTTCGTTAATTATGGACGCTAATTGTGTTTGCCGAGAAATCATTCGAATCATTTTTCGTTCGAATCGCACCAATTAGAATTGCAGATCGACGCTTTAATATTAATGTCTTCACTCCGGGGCCGAAGCTTATGTACACACACACACACACACATCAAAAACAACTTGAAAAACAAAGAAGTTGCATCGTTTTTCTTCAATTAATTTTATATGATCGTCGTTTCAGAAACATTTTATTGCTCTATTTTGTCTGCCGGTTCTTCTTGGCTCTTATCTGGATATCGATGATTAAGAAATAATTGTTCCTCGGTACCAGTTTCAATATTAATAACTCTCCGTTTTTCCATCCGCCTCTCACTAACCAAAGTTTACGTACACACACACACAGCGTTTACAGCGGAGCTTTCGAATTCTTGCCTCAAAGTACATTTCCCAGGCAGCGATGGGGCCCCGATTCCACGGCGATGTTAACCAGTTTTACTATCCGATTTTATGGACATTGTTGCATATGTATGTAAGAATTTCCTCGCCAGATAACACCTTCCTAAGTTTACGAGACGCATGATCATGATCTATCGACGAATGTAATCAATTCACTTGCTCCGCCTGAAATTACATTACTCCACGCTAATTCAACCTATCTCCGCCGGATCAGAAATAGGCGCAAAAAAGGAGAGTCGGCTCATTCAATTCAGGTATACACGCTGTATGCACAAGCCAAGAACTACTTTTACAAAGTAAACAAAACGCTACTAAGCAGGCTTGATAGCCATAATTTGTTTGTTTTTCTGCTATAACCATTATTTTCTCTTCACATCATTTTCAGCAATTATTTCTAATTATATCTTCTTTAATGATACTCTCCTACTTTACAAAACTTAATTAACATTTAACAAACTTTAAAAATTAAATCATATTTAATTTTTATTATTATATTATCAAAATTTTTCAGTTTTCGTTGTAATCTAGTAATTATATATTCACTGTGAAAAGCATAAATTAAAATTCTACCAAAAATAAAACTAATTAAAAAAATTATGACAAAGCTGATATCATTATCAAAAATTCGATTATTCGATATTGGTCATATAAGTTTTTTACTGCCAATTCCAATATTTAATGTCTTTTTAGATGATTGATAATAATTTCAAGGTTTTCATTTCATTTGCTTAAAAGTTGCGTTTCTTAAATTTCAATAAATATTTTTATATCTTCAACAAATCCAAAAATTTCTTTAACAAACTACATAAATAAATATGTTTATGTCTAATCGAATATTTGTTTACGAGTAAATAATAATATTTATTTGGTAATTAAAAATACATTAAATAAATCACTGCATCGACAAAACGTGAAATAACGAGTAATAAAAAATAAAAAACGCTAAATACGAACAGGAAAATAGATACGGTACTTTATTTTTAAACTTTTGAGCGCGATGAATTATTCATGCACGTGATTATTTTCGAACAGGTTTCATTTAAAATGGTTTATATAAATAATTTTGAATACGTTTTCGATGCCGGATCGTAATGGGCCGGAAACGCGAAGATCATGTTGATGAAGAAAGGAGAAACGATGAAGAGATGAAGAAAAAAGTGGCGAGACCCGACGAGTTTCTATGTAATTTGCACGCTGTGATCCATCTCCGAACATGCAGGATAACATAAATCACCTCCTACGCATTGGATTATGTCATCTGTCGGGATGAATGAAGTGCGCCGAACGTAGTATCGTTCCTCAATATATGTTAATTGCGTTTCGGAGATGTGTGAAGCGAAGACCAACATTCCTTCTAGAATCGTGACAAGAAAACGTCAGATTATGCAGATAGCAGTAGTTGGCATTTTCTAACAGCTAAATGCGAAATCAAAGAAATTCAAAATAGTTCATCTATTTTGCAGTGTGAATATTCAACAATTAGTTAAAATTAGTGTTCGAAATATATGGAATTTTCCTATAATCCAGGAAACTACATAAAAAATGATTGCGTGCATCGAGTATTAACAGGAAAACGTTTGACTGATAATACTATAAAAAAATAAAGATAACAACAATAGACATTTTTTTACGAAACAGTTAATTATTTTGTTCCGGATGGAAACGCAGATTTCCTTGACAAAATGACAATTGTGTTGCATTAAAGTATAACTAGCGAAATAGTTACACAATACTTTTCTTTGTTATAAAAAATACACAAAATTTATATTTTATACAAATAAATATTTAAAAAATATTTTCTGTAAAATATCAATGCTTTGTTACGGATTCAAATGACCTTTACACTAGAAAATCGATTTTACAATTGTTCAGGAAACCCGACAACGTTGATAATGAATTCCAAACAGATTATAATTTCAGTGAGGCACGAAAAAAAACCTTGGGAAATGCTCGATGCAACAAAAGCTTCCAATGTTCGTAATTCCGTTGAGCGTCATAAGTTCAGCTCATTTAGCCTCAACCGCCAATTATATTCACCTATTAATAGCGTTATTAGTTCAAAATTATGTGTCATACTCGAAATGCATGCTGCTTGCGAAAGTTTACGTAGTTCGGTGTATTTTTAAATTTTCAAGGACATTCATATTTTTATGTATACAACTATAATTTGCGTCTCAATAAATCTTCGATGTTCATTGAATATAATTAGTTTAAGTGATATTAATGGGTATAATATTCGCTTAAAATTTAGAATTTTGAAGGAGATGAAACTGCATTGTCGTGCCAATTTACACGTTCATGCGAAGTTAGCAACTGGCTTTTCCAGAAATAAATTATTCCTTGCCAACACACGCTTTTAAAAATATTCCTCGCAAGTGTAACGGATGACATCCATATCTACAGACTTAGACCAAACATTGCGTTAATCAAAAACGGTGATAAAGATGCCCAATAAAGTAATATTTAACCGTGGTCAATTTTATCGGCTTTCAAGCGGACGTTCTTCTAAAAACAACTTTTTTTTCCATTTCATCGAGGAAACGCACTCAATAATCTCATCGTCTATAAACTTGTCTAGCAATAGACCTTAGCTCTATCGGTATGAAGAGCCGGTTTAAATCAATTGGAGATAAGTACAATCTATTCTGGAAGCAGCAGCAACAGCAGCTCTCGACTCGGAACGCGCATTCCTCCACTTGTGCTCGTGTAATTATTTTCCTGTCCGTACGTCGCGTTTTTAATTGCTTCCTCGTGTTCCGTTGCGCAACAACCGAAATACCACCGGTGGCTGCAATTCGCAATTGACATCGTTCAATTATTCCTCTACCTCCCCTCCTAAATATGAACCGCGCGAAGAGTGCACGTCGCAGATTAACTCATTCATTAGCGCTAATGAACGGAGGACAAAAACTATTCGGGTCAAGATTCCAATTAGCAAACAGCAATTGAAATTAATATTAGCTTCTTTAATTATATTAATTTAGTTACACTTAAAAAAAAAATCCGTAATTTGTTCACGATTTACTAAATCTTTCCTAACATTGAAGGCTCAAACTACCAGATTTTCTTATAGTTCAAATTTAACTAAGTCATATTATTTCTAAACCTCCATTCCCAATTCCATTCATCAAATTGTATTTAGTTATAAACTAAACTGATTTGTAATTTTGAAGTAATAGATTCTTTTTTTGAAACGAAGAATTTTTAGTACTTTCAATTTTTCAGTTTCTTCTGTGTCAATTTAATTCATTGAAATGTAATTTTTCTTCCAATTTACTTAGTGTCTTTTTCCTCATTTTCCTAATTTTGAAGTAATAACTTTCAGTCTTTCTTTTTATATTTTTCCAAATTTTGAAGTAATAGCATTTTTTTTTGTTGAAACAACAAATTTAAACTTACAATTTTTCAAATTCTCCTTTCTTACTTGCAAATATTTTCTCGTACTAATTATACAAATTCTTTAGTGTTTTCGGCTCATTCTTGATAACTTCAAAGGATATTTTAAGGTGCGTTATAAAGATTTACAATAGTATGAATTACCTATGTTCTCTCCTCTCCCATTTTCATTACATTAAGGACTTAGAAGTATCTGCATAGTTTGTTATATAAGAATCCAAAGATTTGTGTCCACTAATCCCATGTCCATTGAATTCCCATTCAGCTACTTTGCATTGAGCATTCACGCTGTTATATGGAGATACGGTCTTCTTGTTGGATTATCCGGTTACCGTTGCATTATGAGAAATCACTTCATACTCAAACCTGCACATAAATTCAGTTGTATTTACATCGATTTCAACAGTTGAATTATCCGTTAACAAACAAATAAATATTAAATTTTAGCTAAATCACAATTTTGTTCTACTAAGTTTGAAGCTTTCGTTGTTACAAAATTTACGAAAATATCGTTGACTGGGCATCATAAAATTCGATTACCGGTAACAACCGCCTTTCATCACTCAAAACTTACGTCCCTTAATGAGCAATTTTGTAATTGAATTTTTGCGTTCCTTTAGAGAAAAATACAATTCAATTTCGGCATTGTTCCGCGCAAAACCGCACTCTTAACATTACATAACGGAGGGTCACTAATTTCGCTTTAATACGAAAAGCCGGAGTCATAATGCGAAATTAGCATGAGCTCTTCTCTCCTGTTGCTGCTGCATCCTTCAATTTTAATTTAATTTTTTTTTAGTACAAACGGTCCTCTTTTAATTTATTCAAATGAAACGAACGAAATTACTACGTGCAACGCAATTTTTGTCCATTGTACGAAAACCTATTTCGTTTTTTTTTCTTGTCCCTTCGTTTCGCTCCCTTTTCTTGCACAACTTTTGAAGTACACTTCTCATTTGAATTTTAGCGAAATTGCATTACGCTTTGTATATTCCACGTGGCACAATTTTCATAATTCACTAAACTCTTAGCCCCGACGGGGAAATGCAATAATTGCAATTACAATGCTTTTTTTTCTTCTCAACTTTACTTTTGGGTTTAATCGCATAGTTTTTCTGGTTTCGTTTCCGCGATTAATCTTTTTGTTTCGCTCTTTCTCCAGGAAACAGTTCCCAGCAACCAGAGTGGAACTTCTTAAAGCAGCAGCAACAAAACTAATAACAGAAGAAAAAAAGCAAGTACTATATACTTATAAGAAAAGAATGTAAAAGGCTCTTGTGTATAAAAAGAAACCAGTTGATGCGGGTGGGTGGTCGAGAGCGTAACAAAATGTCGCCTTTTTCAATTCCTGTTTTCCTTTTTTCCTTCTCTCCTTTTTTGTATTCTTCTGTTTCGCTGCTTGCTCCTCTTCCTCTCCGCCTCCTTATTCACACGGACGCACATACCGGTCTTTGGCGAGCAGCCACACATTCTACATTTATCGAAAGTAAAATATTAATCTTAAACCACTTAAAACTAATCTCGAAGGTAGACTAAATCTTCTCAACGGTGTTAAATTTATAGGAATATTTCAGCAGCTCTCCACACTTCCAAGAATAAATTATTCATGAATTTCTTATTTATTATTGCCATATCATAATTACTCTTATATATTTGCACATTTTTCTATCATAAATATTACATTACTTGTCAAGTGATTCATAGGTAACACACATAAACAGAAGACGTGCAACTTACTTAATACGCAATTACCAAGTAATATTACAACATCTTTAGATTTTCAGTATTTCAGATCCTTGAAAATAGTAAAATACAATTAATTATATTTTTTACAAGAAATAAAACGATTTCTGTAACTGATTATGATATTTACGCGACACATAAATTTCTGTTTCTTTTTATTACCATAACTATTTAAAAAAAACTAAATTTAGTCTTAAACAATGTATTAATGCATCCATCAATCATAAAACAAAATGGTCTGTGATAAAGTAAAGTGAGTTTTTTCTCTGCTTTATCGCTCGAAATAACACGAAACCAGTAATGCTGGAAATATTAAGATCGATTACCAACAGGTCGACCAAGGACGTTACGTTAAACTTCGTAAAGGCGTCTTTCTTAATTAGAAGGGATAAAACCAATGAAATAAGACTATTTTTTTTTGTTAGAAATGTATGTATTCAATGAAATCACTTTTCTCAGTATAAAGTTTAATCCAAGGTAAAATAAAATATTTATTTTGTAAAGATTTAATCAATTACATTCTAATAATGAAAATGCGTTATACAAATTAGTTACTGTTTTATTGTAATGATAACGAAAAAGCTTTTTTTTGCCACAATTTATTAAATTACGTAAACTGTTTGAAAAGTATGAGTTGAAGAAATAAACAATAAAAGTAAGTTGTAGTAATGACAAGTCATGAAAGTAAATAATAAATATTGGGTTTATAATAATAAAAAGTTTGTAACAAATGTTGTAATCATTTCTGAGCAAAGTTATTTACAGTTTGGGTGGGTGGTGTTGGGAAAAGGGCGCGTCCTCAATTAAAGTAAGCAGAGTTTCCGCAGCGGAAAAATTGCGAAGCGCGAAGAATATTTGCATGTAAATGATGATATCCATTCATTCGTCAAATTGCTTGGGGCTGGAGAACAAACGAGCCAACTACTAAATGTAAACGAAATATTCATGTTTCCCACCAAAGCGTCGGAGGGTAAATATAAACGTAAACAAAGAGAAGATGAGCACCGGATGCGACTTCGTTAATTTTAGATAACACGCTCAGGTCGTCGTCGTGTCCACGTAGGACCTCATCACCATCGTTCCCGAATTAAATTCAAATTCCCCCCGGTGGAAAAGCGAGCGGAGAGATGCAAGATGAAGAAGAAAATACAAAAAGGAGGATGCATGCATTTACATGCTCATGGTGATTGCCTTGGTGGTGCATGGATGAATCTATGCAAATTATAAATTTGGAATGTCGCGGTTTGCTGAATAAGAAACACGCATGCAAAGTTTACCAACGTGCATAGGATTCTATTATATTAATAACAATATGTAGTACAAGACTCCGGTTACGTAAGATTAGATAACACCCAACGCTAATCTAATCAAAAAAAAACCTATTTATTTTTGTAATTATTTTTGTGAAGTGCCTTTGCTTGTCACCTATTTTTTTTTGATATTTATATAAAAATAAAATAAGTGCATTTATTTGCATAACAATAAATATTAAATTACTGATAAAAATTGTAACAATTATTTTTGTATATTTTAATAATTATTTTATAATAAAATAAAATATCATATTTCAAATCAAATAATTCAATACATACATAAACATTTAAATTTTATTAAAATTACGTTAATTAAAATTGTATACAATTACTGCTTTTTAATTGAATTGCAAAACGATTTCTCATATAGCATCGATTTTATAAAAAATTGTAGAAATATTTTTAAATACCAGCTTTCACGCAATTTCTTGCAACTTTCTAATAATCTCAATACCAAACACGGATTATATACTTTCGCCACATTTCATGACGAATCCGCAAAAAAAAATTTACTTCATATTTCGAAAATTTATAAATATTTATTGCAACAATTTTAACTTTAGATTTCTTTGAGAATTTTCCTTTTATAAATCATAATTTTTAAATCTTTAATTAATCCCAAGATACTCATAAAAAAAATATATTCATCTAAAATCAAGGTAAACTTGCTTTCATAATCCAAAAACAGCAAAATCCGAATTGCGTTTCTGCATTCTATTGCACCATTATCACAGTAATTGCATAATAGAAAAAATAAACATCCAACTATGTTATGGCAACCATAACAATGTAGAAATAAAGTAGCAAAAATATGAAACCTCTGTTTGATAAATTACTATTTATTGTTCATGCTAGATTGCGAAAGAAATTACAATCAATTTCTTTACGCAAACCAATTGTAAGTCATCTATGAATGCTGAATAGAATTGGTAAAAAAAATATAATTATATAATGGATAACAAAAGTGGAGTCGTTGTTTGGAATGAATGAATAGGTTTTAATGTCAGTTAATTTTATATAAAGGAGCGTAATTATAAATTTGTTTCCTTGGGAAGATGTTTAATTAAGTTAAAAATTGTAACAAAGGAGATGAATTATTCATCATTTTCAGTAATTTCATGAATTAATATAAATATTTAAAAATTTGCTTGTAATAAACACAAATATTTTTCAAGTATCAAAAATTTATGAAAATTTGCTGAAATTTCATAATTTCAAATAAGTAAATTTGTAGAAATCAAATTGAAGTAGTTTTAAGTAAATTCTTGGAATTTCTATACAAAAAAAAATAAATTTATAATGATGATGAAACAATTTAAATTAATTAGTTTTTAATCACTGTAACAATTACTGAGATATACATAAATCCAATTAAAAAATTGCATCCGTGAAAGATAAATAAATGTGTTGTTAACAAAAAAAAGAGGATGTAATTGCAACAATTGTATTATATGGTTATTGAAAGCGTGGAAATGTCAAAGAGGATGTGGTAAAAAGGTAGGTGGAATTAACGAAAACTGGAAACATTTTACCGGATGCGGAAGCGATAGCAGTAATAATGCATGGGATTAACAATTAAAGTCACCTAAATTGGTCGGATAGCAGCGTTCCATTGGTTGCATCGTCCGTCCTCCATGCATAATGAAATGATTACGAAATCGGCGAGTTCAGGCCGTAAAACTGGAACGTTTACGGCCGGGAGTGTGTATGTGCAGTTTTACGTGAAATTCAACAAGGCGAACCAACAAAAAAAAATCACAAGAGTTGTATAAAATATAAAGAGAGAAAGGCGAAAATAACGTTGGTACTTTAACAGTCCAAATGCGTCCCGACGAGTTCCCCTTAATGATGCTGCGCTAAAATATGAGTGTGTGTACATAGTTTATGGAGGCCCTAACTCAGAGCAACTTAAAAAAATGTACAATTAAGCCATGGGAACCGCGAGGAAATTTCGGGTTTGGTGGATTTCGCAATAAAGTTATGATTGCACTCTGATAATACTCTTGGTTTAATTGCTCGACGAGACAATGGCGTTTCTGAAACGCAATTACATACAACACATACACACACGATGTTATCATTTGATGGAGGAAGCTTACAACGTCTTGCTAATGCTATCCATTGTCTCCACGACATCATAAACTCCGTGGTATTATGTAATACGAAGCGCACCAATTTCAACCATATGTTCTGAAAGCCAACATCTTTGGGGAATTCCTGCATACTAAAACGAAGCTGAAATTATTCTATTTTTACGCTGCACAAATAAAAAACAAAGTGGATCTTCATTAAATTACTTTTGCTGCAAAGTGCCCAAACCGCTAATTTATTTACGTCACCTGAATCCAACAAAGGGCTTCGAAACTACCATCGCAGCATTTTCATTTCCAAACACACAGTTCCCGTTGTTACATAAACCCTATTCTCTCTCTTTACTTTTTTTTTATTTGCTTCCATCGATTTTCACTACACGCGATTTCTCGCCGAAGGTAATAAATTCCACACATAAACCTGATTACGATTCTTGGATTTCCTCGTCGGCAATGTTATCCGAAACGCAACAAACAATCCCGCCCGTATTACCTTCTGCACAATGGGAGCCGAGGTTCCGATCTGGGACCGAGATAATGGACGCTTCCGGAGGGACCGGAAGTTTTTTGAATCGACCGTTCGCCAGGAGCGCCGTTCCAGCGAAAACGGGAAAAAGTTTCGCAAGCCGGAGGGAGGCATGAGATTCTGAGCGCAACAAAAACGGAAATCCGCCTCCACCGGAAACGGCTTAACAGTTTCAGGTTTGTGCGATTTAAAAGCGACCGACCGGAAAATAAGCGTAAATACTATTTAAATATCCGATGTTCTTTAATGCATTCTGTATTTATCATTTTGTTAATTAAAGCAATTTTTAAAAAAATGCTTTTAAAATTTAATTGATTTAGCGAATCATTGACCTCAAACAAGCAAATGGAACAATTAAATTGAAATATAGAAATTTGTTTAAAACAATTAAATTAAACTAATAAAATAATAGTTATATAACCGATGCATTTGAAAATTAAACATTATTCTCACTTATTATGTTAAACTTATTTAATAGGAAAATAAATGTGGGATTTATCAATACGCAAACAATCAGCTTTTCTTTGAAGACTAAGAAATTAATTCAATCGAAATTACTCGGAATTCACTATATTATGCATTTTCCATATATACTATTTCAATTAAAAAAAAAATGAAACATTTAAATTGAAAATCTATGGCGGGCCGCATATGGCCCGCGTGCTCCATTTTCTGTATGACTTCATTATTTTGGATAATTATCATTCGAGGTGTGGCATATAGAAATAATCAACATTTCTAAAATAACTTTCACATGTAATTAACAACAAGTTGCGTGTCAAAATACTGAACTCATTAACAAACTTTAATCTAATCGAATTTCGTGTTCCAGTGGGAAGTGCATTAAGGTCCCATTACTGTACAGGACGATGATAGAGACATTTGATAATGTTAATGTAATTATTTCGACTGTTGGAAATAAAAGCAAGAAAAAAATATGTTTGAATACTTATTTTTATAAAATAATTATATTTATTACGATTGTAAAATAATTTAGAACGATTATAAAAATATAAAAGATGAATGATTAAATAGATTTTGAAAGTACTTAAACGTTAATCTTAAAGTTTACAGCCAGGTTTATTATTAATTCGTTCAATGCATTTTCCTGCCTTTAATGACACGATGAACATAAAACAGTTTTAGTGGTATTTGAGGGAAGCAATGAAGCCTGATTTAATATATAATTAAGTCGACTTCTGGTTGAAAACTAATGAAACGTATCGGTGCAACTGAAATAACAACGAATATTAAATTTTGGTGATGGTAGCAAGAATATTCAGATGGACACAACGTACAAAATGATATCGCCTTCGTTATAATTGATGCGTCACGCCGAAAAAATGCCATTGTTGGTGAGGACAGGCCATCCATTCACGAATTAAAACCCTTCTCCGAAGACCTACACACATTTCCAGAGATAATAAAACAATGATACATGCATGCATCCAGCACGAGAGGAGCGAGCACATATAAACACACGAAGGCCATTGAACATCCACATTAAAGTTCAGTAACCGGGCTTCCCTCCCAAGGACTTCATTTATTTTATTTTTTTACGAGAAGGGCATTCCACTAATTTATGGTACACGATAACCAACAGCACCGAACAACATAGCGGAGGAGCACAAATTTCGCCGGATCCCCAATACGAAACGCGCCGCTCGGATAGAATAAAAGCGCTTTTTTGACTTATTAAGATTGATGGACCTCGAGTCTATTCTTCTCATTTTTTCTTCTCCTTCTACCATCCGCACACGGCGCGAAGCGAACGAGTTTTACTTTTTACTCTCTTTTATCTTTGTTTTTGGGCAGGTTCTTATTACTTCCGCTGCGTGGGATGTTTATTGTTTTCGGGAAGTTTCCACGGCCTTTTCAGAATGAGTTACGTGCACTTTGGGAAGTCATATCTCTCACCCACTTGAAAAGTCATCTTCACATTCTCTATTTTATTTTTATATTTGATTTCGTTTTCTTTCAAACAATATAAATTACAGAAAAAAACCTTCCGCATTGTTTTCTTTTGTGGCAGAATTTTCGAACTGGGGCGTTTTCTGGGATGCTCGGATTAATTTCCGTTCTCGCGTGAATCACTTGAAATATTATTATTGAATGAATCGATACTGCAGGCTAATGAAACCCAGTTGCATCGAGTATTATTTAAATTACACACCTGCTATGGAAACGGTCGTTTTAATTAACATTAAACTTAATTAATTTTTTGCAATGTCAACATTTAATTCCACTAACTTTCATTAGTAATAATTAATCACGAAAATAAAGTTAAATTATGTCACAACTTGATTTACAAATAACAAATCTGCATTTTGTAACATAATGCATTTCATTATCTAAGAAAACGTCATTTAGTTCAAGATAAATTCAGACCTAAGAAAGTTTATCATATGTAGTTGAATAATATTTAACAACATGATTAAATTGTTTAAAAATAATATTGGATACTAAATTATCAATTATGATTTCATAAAATAATAAATCGAATAAAAATCTATAATTAGTTTAATTATGTAATATGAAATAGTAAACTTTTTTTTAATAATTCATACTTTTATAAATAAATAAGTAGTAGTGAAACATTATCATTTGTATAATTCGTACTATGCAGTTTCCATGTAACCATTTCAAAGGCATTCCTAGAAGTCCGTGTAAATCATCAATTGTAACCGTACCATCACCTTTGTGTCTTGCATCTAATGGCAAAACGATTAATTAATCTCGGCGATAGAGAAATTGCTTCCTGTTGGCAATTATTAAAACGCGATATCCTGTCTGAAGCCGTTCGCCAAATTCCGTTCGATCTATGAAGAGCGAGAAGACGATGGGAATTTATCGAGGTCCCATCTATTATGCCCTTCTTCACTAAATTATGCCGGGACTAAGCAACAGCCACCAATCAACCGGGATGAAACTTTAATGGTGAAAAACGACCCTCACCCCTCAAACACTATTAATAATCGAAAACAATTACAGAGTCTCACCTGTAAACAGCAATTAGTTAACAATAGATTCGAGATAATGCTACGAAACAATCGCAGCAACAATAATAAAAAAAAACGCAAACAGTTTCAGCCGCACTTGTGCGATATAAATCATTGAATTAAACGCAACATTAAGTTTAATCGGAATTTATGGCTTTAATTACACGGGGAACAAAAGTAAACGGACGCGCTTTGTTGAATTCGCAATTCCTTTATTTTTGTATTTATTTATTTTTGTATGAACTCTTTAATTTACGTTAACAAGAATATACGATAATAACTTCGCGTTGATGAAGTCTAGGGGGTTTCGTGTTTCGGCCACAATTAAATGACTTAATTGAAAGTCGTCGGAATTGAAATGGAGAAACATGCAAATTAAATGAACGAAAGACACAAAGTTTCGTAATGGAATCATATCTAGATTGAAAACGCTTCGGGTCCAGGAAGAAGTTTACTAATTTTTTAATTGCCGCAAAGGGCGCGCGACCCGAGGGCGTTTTCTTGGGAACCCAAAACTTGACTTTCGAGGGGACCACATGCTCAACCGAAACTACCCTCGAAAACTTCTTTTCACTAAACATCCTGGGAAGATCCATACCGCTGCTACCCCAAAGTCAGACAACAAAAAAAGTTGGGTCTTCTTTGAAAATCTTTTTGCTACCTACAAAATATAACGATTTTTTATCCATGAATCAGTTTTCAATTCCCAGATCCTCTCAACTAAATGTTTATCACTATTTTTTTATTATATTTTAATAACTGTAATTATTAATTACAAAAGTCTTTAAATTAGCTTATTTATAGACTATAATCATTTAACATTCTTTTAACGTGTTTGCCAATCTGAATTGAAACGCTTGTGACGTGCGGAAATATAAAACTTAACTCGGAAACTTGATGCATCCTTCCATTTACGTCAATGCTTATCACATGTTTATGCAATCGCATTTTCCTTCGTGAATTCACAATTAATTAAGCATCACTTGCAACATTATTTACGCAGATTCCGACAACAAACAGATCGATTCCAAACACATTTAGTTGATATTATTTCATGAAGTATTCTTCACTTATAAAAAATATCATATTAATAATTCATATAAAAATAAAGATTTGGCATTTATAAAATCGACGATTTACTGAATCTTCACTTATAATTCAAAAAGAAAGAACATCAAGGTCTTTCCATTTATTACGTAAAAAGCAGACATGCAAAATATTATTCATTGATAAACTTGGAAATTTAATTTTTTTAATTACAAATTTTTGTGGATTTAGCAATACGTTATAAAAATGATTACAAATACTGAAATAACAATATGTAATATCGTTGGCAAATATTTCCATGAATAAAATGTGCTAAAAGCAATGGCGTCCACTTACGGTTCTAAATAACTCGACTTCATCGAAGTATACAAAAAAATAATCTTTAAGTCTTTAATTATAAACAAGTTACTAATACGTTGTATGTACAAGTGTAGTTTTGTAGGTAAACAATCAAGTCGAACACATGTAGTTATTATAATGGAGAAAACATATGCATTCCCATGTGAACGCGCTTATATAAACAATAATTATAAAACTTCGAACAAGTGCTAAGTTTTGTAAGCAGCAAGACATAAAGGTTTACACATCAGAAATGTGCTCGAAACTAAGACAAAACTTTATTCAAGTCATCAAGGAAATACAAATTGATTGGAAAATCGCATTTGATTTCAAGGAAAAAATAATTTAATTTATCTTAAAAACAGTAATAATACTTATATTCCCAATAATTTTGCAAAGTTTGAAACTCATTTTATAGTAGAATCCAGTTCATATCTAATCGCAAATTAAACTTAATAATAATAGGTAAAATAAAAAGGATGTACAGATTGCATTATGATTTAAAAGCAAATAATGCTTAAGCTTGAAAATACATTTAAGTAATTTCAATGTTGAAGTTTCAATTTATTATTATTAATTCTCAAATAAATAATAATCGCTAATATTTGCAAACGTTTCAGTTGATTCCAACTTATTCGTGTTATTCAAATAATGATTTCGCATTTTGAAGGAATTGCAAACACATACAATATGTGGATGTTACGAATCCGCATGCTACCAGTTATTACATTATCTAATCTCTAAATACACTTAAGGATACATTTTTTTTTTAATAAAACCTGATAGCAGCTGAGCTGTCACTGGATGAAATTACAAATTATTTAATTGTGTGCAGCGTGGTTCATTTTAATTGGGGCTTAGATTAGATAGATTTTTATGGTCGAAAATTTAGATTTTCTTGCTTTAATCGTTAATTTTAAGGCACTTTAATTGTAGTTTTACTAGGCTCGTTACGTTCCAAGTACCATCGTGCATGTTTAAATGTGTTTCAGTCGAGGTATTTGTTATCTGGTCACATACCAAAGTCTTCGTAATGGATTGTATTGTTAACTTGTTGATATGGTTTGATGTAGATTGCATTATTTTTAACTGTTAATCAGTTATATATCGAACTGTAGTAATTGTTCTTCTATTATAATTATAAAATACATCTTATGGTGTCCAAATATTCGTTATCTGGTCTTGTACTAAATTCTTCGTGGTGGATTTAAGTGATTACATGATTAATCTGTTGATATGACGGACGGTGAAGAGATTATTTTTAACTGTTGAATCATCGGAGCGGTGCAAGTGGGCTAAAGAACCGTTCGTTCTCTGGAGCTATTGTTTCGACGTGACTTACCTCCTTGACTTTGTCGCGTTTAACGCGAATGGTGGGATCCGAGTCTTCGCCGTCGGTGATGACAGGATACTTCTGGCTGTAGGAGGCCGGCACAATGATGATGCCCGCATTGTTGTTGTTACTGTTAGTGTCCACTTCGCGTCCGACGTTCTCGTCCATCTGGTTGTGAGAGTCCACGCGGCTCGTCGACGACGATTTCGATTTGGCGCCATCGATGTCAGGCCTCTCGAGCACCTTCAGATCTCCATCCTGCTCGATCTTCGCTCTCAACTTTTCGCGGTCACCGACGACGTGCGGATCCACCTGAGTGTCGTGATCGTGCCTCACCAGCCTCAGCACCGAGGAATCATCGTTCGCCTCCAGCTGAGGAGGAGGCGGTATCAGCAGTTCGGGCCCGGCCCTTTTGAATTGGTCGTACACTTTGTAAACACTGTCCGCCGTACTGTTGGAGCCACGGAACTCCGGCAGGAAGAAGAAGGTACCGAAACATACCAGTCCGAAGGTGAAGACGACCAGGAGGATCACGTACTTTTCGCGCGGCCTGAAGGACCTGCGGAAGAACTGCGCCTGCATACTGTTCAGGGGCCTCTGGTACGTCGGAAGTATACCCGGAGAGGTCATCTTCTTCAGCGGCTATACTTCAAACAAAACAACTAAAGAAAATCAATCTAAGTCGGAGGCGATCGCACTCTCTCACTGATAACACCGCATCGACAACTAAACAAAAACTCTCTTTTACGACACTCTCTCTCTTCACTCTGTTAACCCGACCACCGCACAAACGCCATTAATGATTGCAACTGACACTGGCAATGCAGAAACCTGCGCCACGATTTGCATACCTCCCACTATCTCTCTCACCAATCGTTCACCTGGTGGACGTAAATAGAAACGGACCTTCACATCCAGAGACATCTATTACTATCTTCACCATACCTATGACACTTTGGTTGCATACATATCAAACAATCTTTAAAAGTTCACAATAACTTAATTCAACATTATTTTTCTTCTTATATAAGCTTCACCTTCATCATTGAAACTAAATCTTAACTTAACTCTACATCAATTTATATACGAAGAAAACTTAAACCTTCACTAAATCGTTACTACTCAAATTCATTTTTAACCCTTTGCACTCGTGAATATGTTCTTATGTGATTCCACTCTACTCGGGCTATTATTTCATCTACTTATCTCTCAACTCGGAATTTTTTTTTACATGCAATTTTTTTTAAAATGTGCTAAAATTGCGTAGTAGATACACTTAGTGTAAAACAAAATAAAAATATGGAAAAAATATATTGTTTAAAAAAAAAAAAAAACAAAAATCGCTCAATTAAAAAAAATTTTTTTTTGCACAGATGCTTATTCAATTTAAACACAATAATTTATTACTATTATAACATGAAAAATATTTTTTTTTTTTTGGCATATTTTTATTTGCATATTACTTATTATTATATTATTACTATTCGTGTTGAACATTAAGTAAATCTTTCCCAATGGAAGTTTTACCATTTTTTATTGATGATATTTTTTGTACAAATTATTTCAATTTGTTGGTTTGGCTGTTGTGTATTTATGGCTAATAGTCATTCGTAATTGAAGCGCTGCGATCACTATTCTCTTTATCTGTGTATCTGCTGCTATCCTTAACTATGCTATTACAACCATCACAACATTTTTTTTTTGACCCAAAGGGCCTTGCTTGGCTGCGAATCGAACCCGCACTCACAAGATCGTGAGGCGACTCTAACCATTCGGCTATGAGTCGCCTGAAAAATAATTAAATTAAAAAAAACTTGAAAAACACTAAATAAAAAAATAAAAGTTTACAAAAATAATAAATCTTGAAGAGCGAGAAACACAAATTGAATAAATTTATACAAAAGTTAAAAAAAATACGTTTTATAATGTTGTTGAGTTCGAAGCAGTCACCAATATGTAGTCCAGGCTTACGGGTGCAAGTGCCACAAATGTACCTAGTGCGAGTACCTAGCACACTCTTTTTTCTTCTTATCATTTTGGCATAAAATATGTAGTTTACCATTTAGTCGCTCTGCTGTATCTACAGATGATGGTCTGCTCGTCAACAAACAACGACAACGACACATCTAAAGTCATTGGTTTTTTGTTTTGGTCACGTTGTGAAATTTTATATAATAAATAAGCATTTACACTGGATAATTCGAGTCCCCAGAAAAATAACTTTCGCCATCATTTCAATGGTTTCCTCAGGAAACAGTATGACGCTGAATAAGTGTCTGCGCGGCCGACACCTCCCATAAATTTATTGTAATTGACCAATACATTTGGCTTATTTACAACTTGTAAGTTACCTCCACGTACTCTTCTGTTGATAGGCTGTGTTCCTGAAATATCCCAGGAACTAAGTGTAGTAACGATCCTTTTATCTTTCCATGCCAATAACATCAAATTACCTGATCTGCATGCAAATGTGTTATCTTCGGCAAATGTTGTTTTTTTGATAGAATCACAATCCTTGTACTTATAGGTAGGTCAGGTCTCACTAAATCTACTGAAGTCAAGTTTCCGTAGTACGGCAAAATTGAGTTTTTTTGACATCCTTTGATACAGGTCGAAAACAAGTTATTTTCCCTATGATCATCTGGGAACATGTTAGTGATGTGTGGTTTGAATATTTATTTCAGTTTCTTGAGTTTTATGACTCAGCCTAAGAAAGGCACGTGAAGTGAGGCCAGAAGATCAGCAACGTTAGTCTGCTACTGTCATCTTTGGTATTTAGTGACGGTGACTTGCATCTTTGTCGTAGTCCACTGCGTTCCTGAACAGAGGATTCATGTGTTGCGAAGCAGAAGCGAAGACTTTCTCTGCAACTTTCTTCATGGCTTCTGAGATGGTAGGAATGTTAGCCTCTCGATGAAGCTGCCTGTTACTGATATAGATGGATCCCTGAGGCATACCGGATCTGATGGCGCGAGCCCTTCGTGTCACACTTTGTTGAAGGCTTTTGCTATATCCAAGAAGACTGCGCCGGTATGCATCCTCCAGTTAAATCCTTGGGTAATGTACTCAGCAACACGAAGAACCTATCCAGTGGTGGAGTGACTTTCTCGGAATCCAAACTGCTCGTCCGCTATGATGGGGTTTTGGATTTCGTATTCCTTGAGTCTGGAGAGAATCACCTTTTCCGCAACCTTGGTGATGCACGGAAGCAAGCTGATTGGACGGTAATTCTGCGATATGTGTCTGTCGTGGTATTCGGAAATAGGACTACATCTGCACATTTCCAGATCTCCGGGAAGTATCGCATTAATGACAGCAACAATGTGCATCACCGGTCTGTGCGGAAGGGCTTTGAGCATCATGTTGGTTACACCGTCCTTGTCTGAGCAAAATTGTATAAACTTATCCGGTGTTAGCATTCGCCATTACATATATTCTGATGCCCCATTTCGTAGGCTTGTTAGGGTTGTAAGTTAAAAAACTAATTTTATCCTTGAATACAACAACAGACTCTTCTACTGATATCACTCTTGACGGAACAAAATGTTCTTTGAACTGTTTGTCCAGATGATCTAAATAGTGGCTGACTTTCCGAGTTTGAGCCCTAAGAGTTCGGTCATTTGGATCGTTTTGATGCAACTGGAGCATCCAAAAAAAATCGTTCCCTTCTAAATATGCTACTAAAGAAAGGTATGTTGGCGTTAAACTGTTGTGACTAATACTCTTGGATATTAGATACGGTTATCGTACCTATATTTAGGACAACCCCAACAAATGCAGTAAACTATTCTACAGTAGTATCTACCCACGTGTGCCATGTAGAACGTTTTGACAACCTCTTCTGTGACATGTGACGTCCTGCCATGGTCCGAAATTACTAGGTTGTTATATTCTGGTCTTCTTCATTGCTACTTGAACTTGATGGTAAAGGCATGGTTCTCTGTCTTTTAGTAATCACTACCACTACTAGAGTCACTTTCTTCACTGATATTACCACTATCTAATCATTTTCAGGCGAGTCAATATAAAATTCATCGTCACTAGTTTGCAACTCATTTTCAATTTCATCTTGTAAAAATCCCATGGGCATTTCAAATATTGATTTTACAAAATATAACGAAAAAACACACCGAAGTTTACCTAATCGTGTTAGTTATAAAACTGAGTAATATTCAAAACGCAAAAATGGTGCACATATAATACTGAAGCTTACTATGGCAAGTAATAATATAAATATTATGTTATCTTTTATTTTTACATAAATATGTACTTAACGAAGCTTTAAGAAAGCAATTTAGCAATATTAGAAATGGGCTTAGGGGATGACAGACCGCCCAACCCGCTATAATGATAAGACATGATATGCCGCCAATACGGCGACATACGAGTGCAACGGTAAAACTCATCTTGCCGCCAATACGGCGACATACGAGCGCAACGGTAAAACGCATCATGCCGCCAATACGGCGACATACGAGTGCAAAGGGTTAATATTACTGTTTATAATAAACCACAAGAATCTTCCTAACTTTAGAGCTACCAGAAAACCATAAGAATCAATTTAAAGATTTACAAACCAAATATGAAATTTCATTTGATGTAGTTATAATTTGATAAATTTCAAAGTGTTTCTACTTTTATATCACGAAACGTGATTAATATTAATAACTTATTGCAAAAATAAAGTAATTCTCCGCAGTCTAATAAGTGAATCATTTGTTTACTATTTTGTTAAATAATAAAATTGCACGCACATTTTTAATGAATCAGACAAAATTGAAGTAAATATTATGCCATATTTAACATCTATTTGATATTGAAAACTATATATGCTTCAAGTTGGAATTTATTATTTTAAAACAGCAATTGCATTACAATTACAAGACAAGACTATATTTTTAGAAATGATTTATAAATGAAATAAACAATTTATTTTTAATTAAACCTTGAAAATATATTAAATCTTCAGCAATAAACAATGCATAAACCCAAGTTAGATATTCACAATTGAAGTTGTAAGTTTTTTGCTGCTAATTAATATTTAAAGAACAATTATTATTAAATTTATTGGTCAAATTCAGTTAAAATAAAAATTTAAATGCAGATTAGTCATTAGATTTTCATAAAACTCTAGTAGATACACGTAGCCTACCAAACATACACATTCAGTCACTTATCACTTTGTTAGTTTTGCTTGGAAAAATGCTTCATATATTAATAATCCCTACTGAAAACCAATTATAAAATCACTATCAATAATTTTCTTGAAATTTTAAATAATTTTTCAGTTTTTTTTTTGCGATTTTGCTGCATTCCTATTGAAAAAGCGTTTTCATATTATTTTTCAGTTTAAATATTAACTCTTTAACGTGATTTAACACTTGGATTAGTATTTTTTTTATTAATAATTGCTTTTGTTGAAACGATCTATTTAAAATGTATTAAGAAAGTTATTTAAATTATTTATTTTGTTAATTTGAGCAAATTCAAATTAACAATTTAGACAATATTTAAATATTAATAGATATGTTGGATATAGAAATGTGTAATTTAAGTTGCCTAAGTAGGTATTTTGTTAAAGAATACAGCTTCCTCAATCTTGATCTCCATAAAATTTTTATTATACAACTCTTGTCTCGTCGGAAATATGCGAGTAAAAAAGATACTTTATGTTACCATAAAGAAAAATATTCACTTTTATGGCCACATAAATATGCTTTTTTCTCTGTAGAAAGATCATCCTTAAAATAGTGATTTAATCCTCATACAATGCCATCATATTTAATCATTACCATTCCACTAGATAGATGATATAAACGCTCTTTTTTCAGTTAACTTTATCGTGAAGCGGACAATAAATAAGTACATTATCCTAAGAAAGTAAAATGATGCTTATTTAGCATTGTTGAGGTCTGCCAGGTGTTTAATGTAATTGCATTTACTGTAATGAATTCCTTTGTTCAGCAAATGTCGTACACGGTGTAATTTACTTCGCTTCGGACGGATTACGGTAAAAATGATTAATTGATGTTTCCTACAGATGATAGCGAATTAGATCACAAAGACTTAGACTACGTTGAGACAGCAACGATTATTTATAAACAAAATTATTTCCATATTGTAATTATTACAAGTATTGTACAGTAAGATTATACTATGTATATTTTAGAAAGTCCATTTGCTGTAATTTATTACAAACATTTCATTGAATATGTTACTTTTTTAGAATTATATTAATAAAATCATCAAAATATAATAATGGTATCGAAGCAGATATAGCTTCACATTTCCACCAAGGATTTCCCAAGAAATAATAGTTCTTAATCCTTGAAAAGCCGCATTGAATTTGCGTAATAAGCATATTTATTTATAAATTTTCTTTTGCTACAAATTTATATAATCGGTTTAAGTTACAAATAAATAACAAAAATATTCTTGGAAAACTTTTCAATTTAAAATTTCTTATTGATCTGTGGAATTGCATTTCGTAAGATTTGATAACCAGATTTAGTTGTTATCTATTTACTTTAATTACTTTAATCATCAATAAATAATTAATCTTTGTTTAAAAAAAAAACATTAAAATAACGATATAATTTTGTATTTTATAAAATACTTGCTTTTGGTATTTTATTATTAATAAATTGGAGATTGACGAACAAAAAATTGTGTTTTGATGGAACAAGTTGTTCTTTAATAAATATTATTTTCACACTTGAGTTGAGCATTTATTGCCATTTCTATTTTATTGTGTCTGCACAATCGTATTTTTTATAATGACATTTCTGACGTGTTAAGAATTGAACTGTGATTATGTAAAGTCGTAGTTTTGGGAAAAAGTAAATTCCCCGTTGACTTATCTGAAATACTAAATGGGTTATCGCAATTTTCGGTAGGGTGTTTACGTTAATATGTGAAACATAAGTATTATATTATTGCATGTTATGAAATGGATGAATGTTGATAAGAGCGATTTCGTTTCAGGGAAATTTGAAGCATTGCATGCTGCGAATTGGTGCTAAGAGTAATTTCCTGTTGTCAAATAAGATAATCTGTTTACCAATTGCAGCTAATCTACCTAAGATTAAGTGGTGAGGTTTTTCTACAAAGTCAATTCGGGCTCTCAGCTACGTGCTTCGAGTCCGCAAGCGATGGAAAATTATAAATTATGCACATATTATTGAATTGATTGTTTGCATGTGATAAATAGCAAGAAATCTGCGAAAAGCTGAATTAGCATGTAGTTACTGGTCGTGAATTGCCAATGTCGTTCAATGTGAGATGAAGAATAAATAATAAACAACTGATTAATGTAATAATAATTGTCTATATTTATTTTGATGCAATTAATACCCGCATTGCATTTATAATGAAATGAAATTAAATAGTAATTAAATTGTGGAGCTAGAAAATATGCGTTCTCTTTATCATCTCCAATTATTTTTTTACTCGATTTTAGTTGCTCGATTGGAATTGAACAATTTATATATGAAATGTAACTCTGTATGCAAAAGGCGATCTGCGGAGGTCGCTCACGCATCAATTATCCAATTGCCGGTAGCTGGGGAAGTCCCAGACTTGTTTATATTTCAGTGTTAGATAAAGATAAAGTCTGCTGCGGTGTATGTGTGTATGGCAAGAGTCGCGAAGGTTCATCAAAAAGTTATCTGAGCACGAAGCACAAAACAATAAGTGCAATGTAATGGGCAAAAAGAAATGAATAACAAACACGCAGAGAGGAAGGAGGAAGAAGGAGGTGGACGGTATAAATACCGGTCGTGAGCAAAACGCCGGCAACATTCGCTCTTCAGTGTTTGGGGAATAAGAAATCTGCAAATCCTGCGACGAGACATGAAGATCTTCGTTATCCTGGCCTTGGCCATCTGCGCCGCCAACGCCCGTTTGGTAAGGCGAAGCGCCAACGCCGAATGTAAGTTTTACAACGAAGAATTGCAAAAACGATTCCTATAATTATATTTTTTAATGTAACAGTCAAGATGTGCGTTCCTGAAATATTGATGGATGATTGCAAAGAGATGGTCAATCAGAAAACTAAAGCCACAGCTAAAATCGTTTGCATTCCTGCTAGGGACAGGTATTAATAACGTCCAGCATTTTTTTTGGGTATAAATGATAATAAAGTAAATTGTAGAATTGAATGCATCGAGAAGATCAAGGAACATGTAGCTGATTTCGGCATGGTGGATCCTGAAGACATGTACGTTGCCGCTAAACTTTCAGACAGCGATTTCAAAGTTTTCGAAGAAATCCGCACCATCGAAGAACCTGAAGGTAATTCATTATTATTCTTATTTTCATTTAATTAGTTTAATAATATTGTTGTTTATAGCCGAGTTCAGGTATGAAGGTGTCGCTGTTGTTCACAAAGATTTGGAGATCAACAGCGTTCAAGGCTTGAAAGGTCTCAGGTCCTGTCACACCGGAGTGGGTAGAAATGTGGGATACAAAATCCCCTTGACCAAGTTGAAGAACATGGGCATTATTGGCAATTTAGCCGAACCCACTTTGTCGCCACGCGAAAATGAACTCGAAGCTTTCTCCAAGCTCTTCTCCAAGGCTTGCATCGTCGGAAAATGGTCCCCCGATGCAGACATTGACTCTAAAATGAGTAAGTTTTATAATAAGAAATATTATTATTTTTCAACGCACGTATTTAAAGAAAACGTGTTGATGTTATTAATAAAATAGTTTTCTTAATGTTAATCCATTTATTTTTTAGAGAAACGCTTCAGCAATTTGTGCGAGCTGTGCGAGCACCCAGACAAATGCGACTACCCAGACAACTTCTCCGGTTACGACGGTGCATTGAGATGCTTGGCCCATAACAACGGTCAAATCGCTTGGACCAAGGTCATCTACGTCCGCAAGTTCTTCGGTCTTCCTGTTGGAATAACTCCTGGTCAACCCAGCGCCGAGAACCCAGACAACTTTGCTTACTTCTGCCCAGATGGTTCCAAGGTACCAATCACCGGAACTCCATGCAGATGGGCCGCTCGTCCATGGCAAGGATACATGGCGAACGCCGCCGTTGTTAAGAACATCGACGAGTTGCGCAAGAAGATCGAGAATTTGAACGACGAAGGATCCAAATCCCATGCCGAATGGTTGGCCAAAGTATTAGAAATCAGCGATAAGAACGTACCCAAAGAAACTAAACTCATCGAAGCTCAAAACTACTTGGACAAAGCCAATTACACTGACGTGATTGAGCGCGAATACGGACCACCCTACAAAACGATCAGATTCTGCGTAACCTCCAACGACGAATTGGCCAAATGCCAGGGATTAAGCAAGGCCGCGTTCAGCAGGAACATCAGGCCAAGGTACGAATGCGTTTTGGAGACAAACTGCATGGAAGCCATCCAGAAGAAACGCGCCGACATCGTTACTCTTCCAGCTGATAAACTCAGCGTTGCTCTCTCGAAGTACGAGCTTAAACCCATCATGGAAGAAAATTACGGTGCTGATATCTACGCTGTTGCTGTTGTCAAGAAGAACTCAGCCATCAAAAGCTTTGCCGAATTGAAGGGAAAGAAATCCTGCCACACCGGTGACAAATTGGCCGGTTTTTACGCCGTTGTTAACATCCTGAAACGTTTGGATCTGTTGACTAAGCCAGAAGACTGCAGCGCCGGTAACGCTTTGGCCGACTTTTTCAGTCAAGGATGTTTGGCCAAATCTCAAGGAGATATGGTTTTGAACGCTAAGGCAAAGGAACATCTTTGCGGGTTGTGCGAAGATAAGGAGGCTTGCTCCATGGGAGACAACACTTGCTCTAGGGCTCTGCAGTGTTTGGACAGCGATGGAGACGTCGCTTTCGTCAAGAGTTCAGTATTCAATCACATCTCCCCAGAGCAAAAGGCCAATTACGAATTGCTTTGTCCGAATGGTAAAAGGGCTCCTCTCACCGATGCAAGCACCTGCAACTTGCTTCTGAAACCTTTGCCACCAAGCATGGTAAATTAAACTTTAATAACAACCTCGACGTGCTAATTAATTACATATTTATTGACAGGTTGTTACCTCTAAGGAAAAGACTACGCAAGAAGTCGAAGAAATTGAAAGCTGCGTTTTATCCACCAGCCAATTATTCTTGAAACGACCAGATTACTTCAGACTGTTCGGGGAATTCAACGGAAAAATGAATTTGCTCTTCTCCGTAAGTTAATGTCAATTAACAAATTTATTTTTTATTAACCATTATTTTTCTTTTGCAGCGTACCGCAACATCTTTGAAATCGATTCACGATTTCGACGAGAACACCATCAAGAAGACTTTATCCGTTGTGGAAGACTATTGCCATTAAGTTACTACTAATTATTACTTGTAATACACTTAACGTGAAATAAAAATATTAGACTTTATTTACATTTATTATTATATAACAAAACAAACTTATTACAAAATAATATAATAAAGTGGAACGCGTTGCCTTCTCTCTTAATATTGTATATTTGGTTGCTTAATGCGTTAAGTACAGAATGTATGGGAATTCAGACGACGTCGTTGGGATTCTCGCTCACTGAGTTGATGGAGCTCTGCTTGATGGCAGCTTTGTACGAGCCGAAATTTCGGCAACTGCTTGGGGTGAACGTTGCGTTCTCTCTGATTATTTTCGTGTTTTCCTGGTGATCATCGGAGTTGCAGCACAGTTTTATCAGGCATGAGCGAAAATTGTCGCTGAGAACGCCGTAGAGCAATGGGTTGACTACTGTGTTCAAGAACGCTATGACCAAAGAGGCGATAAAGTGGTAAGATCGCAGGAAGAAGTTACGGTCTTCCGTTGGTCGACGACCATCCAGGAAGATGAGCAGCATGACCAGAGTTATCGGCAGCCACATTATTAACACTACGATTACGTTTAGGAAAAGGACTCGGACCACTCGTATGTGTTTGTGGAGACGCAGCTCTTCGTGGTGCGAAAGGGAGCCGTGACGACCGTTCGTGGACATCTGGCTGTTTGAGAATTTCCTGGGCCACGGCGCGAATATGTCGGACATGCTCACTTCGCTCTGGCGGCGAATTTCCTTCTTGTCGGAGCTGACCATCACGCAGGAGGTGGCCCAGGTGTTTTTCGTAGATAGGATCTTCTTGAAGATCCTATGGTAATTGTAGACAAGGACGATCATTGGCATTAGGCAGGCTATCATCAGGACGGGGATGATGAAGCACAGGGCGTAATTGATCGCTTCGGATTTCGGAAATATCATCGTGCAGATGAATCCTCCGTCTTCGGTTTCTTGCTGTCTGAACCACAGAGGAACTGGGATGAAGATAGCTGAGGTCAATAGCCACGTTAATCCGGAATACAGGGATGCTTGTTTCGTTGTTATCTTGGAGCGGTAAGGTGGAACGACGATGCATCTGTATCTATCCATGCTTATCAACGTCAGAGTCCACAACAAAACGATTCCGGATACAAACTGAAACAATATTTGACCTTATAAAATACACAATCTCCTCTATATAATTAGAAAATTATTTAAGCAAATAAAGCAAATAACTGAACAAACACTTTCCATATCTTCTTTTGTAAAGGTATTCGTGAAAACGTCGGAACAATAAAAGGGATCGCAATCCGAGCAAAGCAGGTGCAACGGACGCGCCCACAGATAAAGTAAATGAGAAGGAAACACACAGGAAACGAGGCAAACAAACAAGAAGTTTCTTTTTCTTTTTACCGAGAAAATATTTAGATAGCCTTTTCCACGTAGCAGCATTCAGCTTCGTGGATTCGAGTTTGCTTTCCGCAGATTACCTTTTCTGCAGACGATAAAAAGAACACCGCAAGAACAACAAAGAGCAATTTCAAGAGGCTTCTCCTTGTGCAAATTTAAGTAGATGTAAGAATCATTTCCATTTATACCATTTTGAACACATTATATTAAACGAAAGTTTATTTAACGTGGAGTTTCGTATAATTGTAATCGCCGGAGGAAGTGCGAGATGATAAGCGAAGTTATGTAAAAAAAGTGTGTAGTCTCTTTGTGAATTAAATGAGAGATAAACGGTGAATAGACGGCGCCCGTCGGAAAATCCGAAAGAAAGAAAAAAAACTATAATGGAAAAACAAAGAGATGGTTTATTTTTGCTCTTCGGGTGCGAGTTATTGCGAAAATAAATAAAGTGCTGATGCATTGGAGGTAGTTTATTGTATTTTTAGCCCAAATTCGAGCGAAAATAGACGGGAAGGTGACCAACGTTACCTGTGTGTAGGGGATCAATTTACAAGCTGCATCTCCGAGTACCCAGAACGGTGTGACCCTTGAGTAAGCCACCGCTGGTATCGAAAAGGCAAATAGTAAATCGGCAGCAGCCAAATTCAGGACGAAGTTGTTCGTTACTGTCTTCATGTCTGGATATCTGAAATAAAAAGAATTATAAAAGTTATAAGATGGATAAATGTTGTTAAGATAATGTAATGGAAATGTTCTAGTAATTTTATATTATTATATTTCCAACAAATTCAATATATGTAGTTTTTTCGATTATAAATTTAATATGCGAATTTCTTCCTGAAAATAATCATAACATGTACGTAAATTGCAGTTCCAAAACGATAATTATTCTATAATTATTCAAAACGACCGCCCTGATTGCAATTAGATTAAACTCGGCGGTTTTAGTCCAATATGTTGGTAGTTAATGGAAAGTAATTGCTATTCGTCGGGCTGTCAATTAGCCGGATTTTCCACCCTTCCTCTCGATATATCTACCTTTGTTTTTCCGCTACAAACTTCTGCTCCTAATTAATTGCATCGGACGGGAAAATAGGAAACTTTAAAGAAGTCGTTTCGCTCGGTGCGCGATGCCATTTGGAAATCGCGCAACCGTGAAACGGCGAAGGGATGACGAGAAACTGCAAAATCCCCGCAGATGAAACGGAGAAAATAAGGTTTTGGGGAAGTGCAGCTTCCTGCTTAGTGGGGATTGAAAATCCAAGAATATATGCAAATTGCTTAAAAAGGCTATTGCCGATTTTATTTTTAGCAAAACTCCCTTTCAATATTACTTAAAGCAATGAGGCACATTCACTCTATCAAATTGATACTACTGCGTCTTTAATACTGGATGCCCATTGATTTTTTTTATATACAATTGAAATGTATTCTCTACATAGTTTCCTATTTATTTTAAGTGAATTTTGATTTAATGATTTACATTAATAAATTAAATATTTAAACTCAACATTTTCTTTGTACTTGCACCATTAATTAACATATACTTTACAGAAAAGTTAATATCAAAATGAGAATTAAAATGTGTTCATATATATAGCAAAATGACAGTTGTAACATTGCATCAAAAGTGACAGCTGTCATTTGGCAATCCGTAAAATAATAAATTTTGGGTCGAGACGGATAGGTTGAGAAACGCTGCTGTAATCGTTTGATTATATATGTGTTAGATTTTTCTTTCAAAAATATTTATGTAAATTTGAATTAGAACATTTGTGATAAAACTGTGTTGATTAAAACACGATTTTACGAATATCTTATCAAATATTTTATTGTTTCAGTCGAATTGTTAAATATGTCATGGCTAAATTATATTTTATCGTGGTCTCTTTTATTTACTGCTTTTGCCATTATTCGTATGAGGAATTTACGTTTCACGAGATCCGTGCGCATTTAACTAATCCATAAAATGTGGCGTATGAATGTAAAATTTGTGAAATTCGAAAGCTTTTTTAATATACAAAGCGGACGGAAATTTTATGTATTCATTTCCGTGTTGTTTTTTTTTGTTAATTGTATTATTGAATAATACGTGGAATAAAATGTTATTGTTTTATAAAATATTGCCAGATTTTCATTTAATTTTCAATAATGCAGTTTCTATACATTTAATATTAAATATTAAAATCTGTAAAGTTAATTTAAAAAAAGTTTTATATATATTTAATACAGAAGATTTGCTCTTAGTCAATGTCAAAAGTATAAAATATTAAATTCGAAATCATTAAAGCAACTTGTATAATCCACTAAAAAAATACTTCAAAGATATTAAATTATGATTTTCTAATTAGATTTATTCAATTATTTGACTGTTGCAAATGTATTATATGTAGTTCATAAATTGTAGGCAAGTAACTTGCCAAGTGTCGTGTTTTGTGCAGAATTCTATAATTAGAAAATACTGATTAAAGTTACTTGTCCTGTTTGACTTGTGAAATTTGTAAGTTTATTGTTATTTAGTCGATTTTACTTACCGAAAAACGCACGTTGCTATAGCAGTGTTCGTGACGATGGATACAAGGAAGATGATGGCGAAGACGGCGACCTCGAAGGCTACCAAAGTCGTGGACCTCTCTCCGAGCTCGTTGAAGTACGTGAAGAAGTACCGTCCACCCCAGCCGCTGACGTTGTCTTGTCCGAAGACGTAGGAGGAATTCCAAGGTGTCATCTTTTTCTAAGGTCACACCAAGATCACCATCAGCATCAACACGCAAGAAGAAGAAAAGATCGAGCACGGCCGTCTCTCATAGCAGCAGCAGCAGCAGCAACCACCTATAAAAGGCGAACTATGGTAAGATTGATGTACGACTTCGCACGTTGCGCAAATTAATGAGCCGCTTTAATTGCATATGTATCCGAGAGACGATGATGAATCTATTGATTCATCAGCCTCGAGGACCACCGCTCCGCATTTCAATTACGAGCGCACTGCTCCTTCTGCGACGATTTATGTGCTTCGCTCAGCGACGATCGCGAAACACAACAATAGAGAACAACAACATGCAGGAATACAAAAAGTGAAACGTTTACAAATTCATACCTCTTCAGCGCAAAGCGCAACGCAGCTCTTATTAATTTTTCTTATAACTGTGACTCATCTGAGCAACAATTAAATATAAATAATTAAACGTCGGTGGATAGGAAAATTGAGACAGAGAAAAATTCTTTATTGAACGTAATAGCTCTTAATTGGCTGCCGTTTACCGCTATTACCATGCATTTCGCAAAGAAGTATAATAAAAAAACAATGATTTCCTTTGCTCTAGGATAAGTGATAATTCGATTATAGAAAGTGTTCGATAAAAATGCATCCTTCGTACGTGAATGGCGTTTAATTTAAATTTTATGCAAGGCATTCAATAGATTCGCGTAATGTCGAGGAATGAAGCCATTAGTTTTTTTTTTCATCTTCTATTAATCAAGCCCCAATTATTGATGTGTTTGCGGCTCTTTCGGAATGCAACCAATTGTTACATTTTTTTTTTCTTGTATTTTGCAGACCTTGGGTCGATTTTTACGACGAGTGCAGTCCACTTCTTCGTTTACTTCTTTTTGTGGAATAATTTTTACTTTTACGATCTGTCGAACTTAGCCTTAGCACTGATTGCGGCGACTTCTTCTTTTACTTCTACTTCGGTCGGTCAGTCGCCATCGACTTTGAAACAAATACCTTATTTCAGCTCATTTTTTTTTTGTGTGTGCAATACGCATTAGTATGATCTACGCATTGATGTGTAGACTAGTTCCATTTTTATAATGCCGCCTGGACTATCAAAGAGATCAAAGAGAATTAAGGCAGTATTGCATCAAAACACATGGATTTAAGTCAGTACAAGGTGGTACTTATAGAAAGATACCCAATTGAACTCATTTTTTTTTCTCTTCAATTTTTACAATTCGCAATACATTTATTTAAAGGTTTCTTTCATAGAAACGTAATTTAAAGAAAAATCAAATAAACTAATTGCTAAAGTCTCATTTTACTTATAATACAATTGCAAAACGGATCTCATCAGTAAAATTCTCTTTAAAAATTAAATTAATTTTCTTGATCAAACTGATATAAGTTACTAATCTCACAATTTTGTTGTTAATTTATTGATAAAATACCAAAATATAATTAAATTTTACAACATTATGATGTAATTCAATCTAGTCGTTAAACGAATCTTACCAATAAAAGTTTCTTTACAAATGAAATTTCATTGATTTTTTACAATTTTACTTTGTCTTACAATGAAAATCTCCTGAAATTATTTATTAATTATTCATCGACTAAAAACTAATAATATCAGTATAAAAAATTAAATTTCATATTTTGGTGTAATTTAATCTAGTCGTAAAACGAATTTTACCAGTAAGATATGAAATTTAATTGATCTAATAGAAATATGTTACTTATTTAACAACACTATATTTTTAATTATCTGAAAATTAGCAGTAAATTCTTTAAAAATTAAGCAATATTCATTGATTAAACAGAAACATGTTTTTTTCCTATTAATGAGATTTAATGTACACAAAAAAAAAGAACCGATAGACCTTGTCCAACTATATAAAACGATCCCAATGAAATCTTCATTAAAAATAGCAAAACGAGATTCCGATCGGCATCAACTGATTGATTTCAATTGCTTCGTAACGAATTATTTTCTGAGCAATGCGAAATGTTTAACAAAAAAAATATATCCACGTCCATTATTTATTATTGCAAAATTCGCCTTCTTCGAATTGGTGAAAAGTTCGCAATTGCCTCTTCTTTCTTTGCTTCTGTTTAAACATAAATAATTATCACTTCCAATTGGATTTCAATGATTTCATTATTTAGGTCAGAGTCTCTGCTGTATCGCAAAAACGAAACCTGTTGGACTCGACTGCCTCTCGTTTCTTTAATGGCAAAGCAAACAGCACTTGTTTACTAAATATTGCTATTTTTATGATAATCGCTTGCTATCTATTTTTTTTCTAATCGACAAGAGCATCATAAAAAAGATAATAAAAATTATGCAACATTTTTAGAAATAATTAATCACTAAATATATGTAAAAATTAATTACTCGAAAACTACTAATGTTACAATAATGATTTAAAATGCAAATTAAAGCTAAAACTATAAAGATTAATTGTATTATATTTAATAATAAATTAAAATCTACATATACAAATCAAAATTAACATTATATCATATTTAATTATTTGAGTAATGTTCAATTTTCTTGGAATTAAGTGACAAACTTGAAAAAATGAAATGGTTAGATTTTATTGAATTATTCTATAAATACAAACCATAGAATAATGACTAAATATTCAAATTAATCTTAAAAATATAGAAATTAATTTGATTAAAACAGATTCATTATGATTAATTTAGTCTTGTAATTGTAATTTCTTGTAATGTGAAATATTTAAATAACATTTGATTTCAAAATGCAGAATTTAGATTTTATGAAATTATTGAAAACCCATAAACTAAGCTATAAAAACAGAACATACAAATTAAATTTAAAATTATAGGAATTAATTTAATTAATAGATAATGTTTGATGTCAAAATTCAGTATATATTATTGAATTCCACAAATAATTAATTACTAAAATTAAATAAATTTAATTAATTCATTGAAAACGTTATGATTGATGAATAATAAGTTATTCCTGAAAAATATTTAATCTAAGTTTTGTGAAAATTGTTGCATTAATGATAACTATAACTACATGAATGTGTATAAGAATAAACTGTTTGAAGAGGGGAAGCGACCTTTATAACCGCCATCAAGAGTTTAATCGATTCCTTCAGCTTTGACATTTACGGAAAGCTCTATGACCGAGAAAACGCAAACTGCAAACACGAACTTCCCACACTATTTTTACATTACATCTCCTCATTTTCTTCCTTTTCTTATTCTTTTTGTTTCACACTCCATCTGCAAGAAGCAGAAGCGATAATGCTCGTTTTATATTACGTAACAGTTTTCCATTCACGTCCCATCGAATATTGCTTTTCCCATCTCGCCAAGAATATTCACAAAGATGAGAATCAATTTCTTTAAAAACTTAATTTGCATTTACCTTTTCAAAAACATGAAAATTATTTACTTTATAAATTAAGAAAAAATAATTTTTCTAAATTTGTTTTTCAATATGTTTTGACCTCATATTTTTCTTACCACAGATTACGTATCTGTGGTTTCATATTTAAAATAAATATTTGTAATTCCACTGTTCTTGAAAACAATTTAATTAATTTTGGAGTAAATATAAAAATATTTTATATAATAATTTAATTTAACTTGAATTATTTTGTGCATTTATTGTGTTTTTCCAGCATCAAAAACTATGCCACAGTGGAATTTAATAATGTTGTTGTGGAATGCAGAACTAGGAAAAGCGGAGATTCATCTTTATCAATCAAAATGAACGTCGAGTAAATATGTTTATTGCGTGATTTATGAAGCGGCTTTTTTTTCACTGGATCCGCTACGCCGGTGCAAAAACAAGACTGCAAATTGCTTCCAGTCTGGAAAATCACTAACTTCGATTGCCAATGAAATTGCTATTGAAGACGAAATGAAAGTTCTACACGTGTTATTAAAATCAATAATCCTGTTTTTTTTTGTGCATGGAATAGATGGACTTCACCTTATTTCGTGAGACTAAATCTGCGTGTTATTTTTTTTTGTGTAACGCCTACACAACGCTAGAGCTTGAGGGCGAAATAAGGAACACACGATTTTCCAGTTCGCTGGAATGGATGAGTGGAAAAGTCAGTGATCCAATAAGGAGTCGAGCGATTTACTTTTATCAACTTGGTAATTTGTTCGGTCTCGCACCCTTTGCTGCCTTTCCACAAACGACTTTACTACCCAGATTGGATCAAACATCACAATATAAAGGGAGAAAACTATTTGTGCATACACACACAACATGCAATTTACTTCTAACGTTTCATTTTTTCCACAAAAATTCATAGTAAAATCGTTATTACATAACATTCCTTATTACTTACACAATTCTCAAATTTTATAATAAAATCTACATTTAAATAACTTTACTTGTCAACACCTGACTCAATAAGTTCGTAGGATGACATATAGAAAGTACCAACCTTCAGACGACGCCTGTCAAAATTTCAGGGCAATCTTTAAATAATTTCTGCTTTCTCACTAGAATTTACGTATTTCTGGTTTTATGTTGAAATTTTGATTTTAACTAAAATAATAATAAATTGTGAAGTAATAAATAGAACTTTGGAGTTGAGTAAAAGAAAATGTATTTATATCTTATGATTATGTGATTTTTTTGCCACAATTAACGTAATTATGACAAATGTGTGGCTTCCTACTGAAGATTAAATATATTTTTATTTTAATTAGATAAAAATAAATTTAAAATATTTAATTGAAATTAAACTTTGGTCTTTAAAAACCGCAATTTATTTATATCAAATATTTGTGTGATTTCTTGCTAAAATTCATGAATTTATAGTTTTTTTTACTAAAATAATAAATCTTAAAATCATGAAAAATATGTATTTATTAATTATATTATAAATTATTAATAATAAAAATATAATTTTTCTGGAATTGTATTTTTTTGAGTGTAAAACTAACAAAAATTGGAACTTTCCATAAACTTGAAAAAGCACGTCAAACATTTATAATTAACGTAAGATAATTTCTATTTATTATTCTAAAAATAATAGATTGTTTGTGCATTTTGCGTTGATTGCTTGAACTCAATTAACAATTTTCACACACAAACAACTAAGTATATTTTCTTTAATTTATTCGTAATCTTTACTTATAATTATACTTTCTACAGAGAATAATAAATAAAAAATAATGTTTTCGTTTGAATAAACAGGATTTCTTTCTATATTTTTTTATTTCTTATTAAATGAATTAATCGCATTTCAGGTTTGTAAGTTATATAAAACACTAATTGAAGACTGAATTGTACATACAATAAAAATATTGAATTTGTAACATTCCTGAAAATAAATATATATATTTATAATGTTTTCCAGTTAAAGACATTTTTTCTTTCAAATTTTATATCTTATGAAATAAGTGACATAAACTTATTTCATATTTCAAAGTCATATTTCATTTTGGGCTGAAAGATGGATAAAAAAGATGTTTTACTCTCTTTATTTTAAGCATTATTACGAGACTAAGTGAACAGGAGAAAAAATATAAAAAAATCGATTTATCATAAATTTAGTCACGTTTTTTGTCCCTAAATAAACGAATTTACATTACTTGGAGACTAAAAATAGAAGAATTGGTTCACTTATATAATCAATTAAATAATTGATTTATCCTGTTGTTTTTTGTTGAAAAAGGAACGAAATTTGTAATATTCCAGAAAATAAATTGAACAGAACATGTTTTATTTATAATTAACTAAATACTTGAATCAGATTTTTTTATAGAAAAAAATAAATTAATTAAAATAAGGAATTTTCATATATGTTACAAACGACTATTATTCCAGTTGGGGTTGAAAAGTAAATATTTTTTTCATTTACTTTAATCATTACTTTGAGACTAATTGAAGAGGGAGTAGAAAGAAGGAAAAAGAGAGAGAGGAATAATGATTTTTACGGGATAAACGACGAGCCCTTCAATTATCCATCCCTCGCTGCGTTGTTGGTATTTCTCTTCGTTTTATATATATTTTTTTATCTAACTCCAAACATCTATTTTCCTCCCTTTACCGTATTTATGCATGCGGCTCTCTCATTCTCTTTCTCTATGTCTTTCGTATTTTCCAGTACAGCCGAATGGAAACGCTAATCCCGACGGACCTGCGTATTTATAGCCCTTATCGTCGTCCACGGCTCTAAAAATACCAGCAAAACTAATTTAATATTAATTCAAGTTCCATTTATACATTTCGCATTGTCGATGCTTCTGGCTTTCTGTTTCCATACAAGAAGCTCCGATCCGAAAGACGAGAGATAGAGAGACATAGTTAATTAAAAAAACTCTCAATTACGCAATACCCTTAACAAGAACATTTCACTGATGAGGAAAGGGTTGAGTTCAATAATTAAATTAATGTAAGATTCTAGCAATACCTTAAATTTCTAAAGTACTTTTTCCCATCTTAGAAAACACATTTTTTCAATATATAACAATTTAAATAATTTTCGTACGATCGGCGGATATATCCGTCATATCACAAATATCCATATTTTTATACAAAATTGTATGAAAACTTTTTTGGAGTTATTTCAAATTGTTTTATTTTTGTATATTATAATAAATTTGGGCAGTTTTGTCCAATAAATAAATATAAAGAATATTTCATGTGAAAACGATGGAAGTAATTTATTTTTTTTCTAATTTTTGTTATGTTAACATTGACTTTTAAATGGAATCAAAACAGTTTGCATAATGAAACGAAAATATCGTTCGTATTCAATTCGGTTCAGAAATTCTTAGATTTTACTAACTAAATATTATATAATTATAAATAGCAAAAAATTGATTATTTTCTTACGAGATTTTTTTTTTATTTTGACTACAAAACTTTATATTAAATTTATATTAAAATTGTAATTAGATAACTTAATGTAAGATGAAATTTTCAATTTCAAAAATATTTTTATTGTCTAATTTACACTAATTACCTTATTCAAACTGCAATAAAATATTGATTAAAATAGTTGTTAATTATCGAAAATATTTAGGTTGGAAATCAATAATTACTGATAGTGGAAAACAATTCGATTAGTCGAGCGAACGAACGAAAGTCTCGTTAATTGCTGAACCAATTTTCGCTAAGTGTTCAATTAATCTCGCGTAATTACGTAACGCGTCGCATTCGAAAGCGAAAACTTTCGTTGCAGGAGAGTTTGATTAATTCCAGGTGATAATATCATAAATCTTTCATAATTATATATCATTCACAATAATCGAAGACATTAATCTTAATCAAAAACCTAATTTCGATGATCACTCAATTAATATTATTATTATCAATATTATTTAATTTGTTAATCAAATTTTAAATAAAGAAAAAAAAAGATTAAAACTATTGAAGTTAATAGTTTTAATCTTCTTCTGAAATATTTGCTTTTTCCTCTTCAATTTTCTTCAGTTTTTAGCTGAAATTTGTGACAAGGTTTCTTTAGCTGATTTTTTTTACAAAACCTTACACGGTTTTACGTATCAAAATCTATAATTTCGATTTACACGGTTTCTGATGAACCTTTTTATATTTGTCATTAAATGAATTGACTGTAATTTCAATGCTTTTCAAGTGATAATATTTTTATTTTAAATTGAAATAAATCATACTTTAGTTTATTTTTTATTTAAACGGTTTTACAAGAAAAATGTAATAAATATTTTTTTTATTTATTTTCAGAGAAAATATTTATGAAAAAAGAACTCTGAATGTAAACAACAAACAGACACTTATATCTTTCTATTTTTCAATTTACAGATGAAGTTCGAAAGAGAGGAAGATTAATTAATTAAATGGAACTGAGGATATAGCATAACACTAATAAACAGTAATTGGAAACACTTAATCAATCCGGACAAACATTTATATAAGCTGAACCCAAGTGTACCGAAATACCTAAATGAATTAGCCTCGCAGCACGAACAAACTCATTAAATCTCAATTAAACATAAACAATATTCAATTAAAAAAAAAACTAGTTTATGGAATGAAAAAGTTTATATAAATAATTTTTAGAAAAAAAAATATGAATATAACATCTGCGAAGATAGTAAATGAGAGTTGTAAAATAAACAGAACGCAGAGTACTTTCTTACGTACGAAGAAGATATTGTGCTGAAAATAGCTGGAGTATTCTAAATTCGAAACCATTTAAGAGTCCAATAAATGCCCATTTTCCAATTAAGAAATCAATAAAACGCTATGAACTGACGAACTCGAAGAGGCAATAAACTCAAAGTAAATGTGTTTTTTTTTTGTATACAGGTAATGAAAGCATAAGATCTGGGAAAATCTTAAAATAGAATGTTTCTTTTTTACATAATTCTCATTACTGCTTTGAACGCGCACTGCGGAACTTCAATTAAGAAGTCTACGAAAATGAAGTTGTTGAAAACATGCAAAAGCATGACTGTTTTTCTTTATTTATTTATTTTTTTAAAGAAAATTAGAATAATATGCGATGCATAATAATTTTAATTAAGTCTTCGGCTTCTTGTAAACTTTCTGTTGACAAATCGCGGAGCGTCGAGGAAAAGCTTGTTTACGCATCAGAACGAACTGGAAAGGAAGCAAACCTTGAAATAGATAATTACTTTATGGTAGCAGCAAAATATATATTTTTTTTTTACGATTAATTGCTAAATTATAATGATTTATTTCGTGAAACCGAAAGAAAATACGCAATATTTACGTAATTTAAGAAATTACTTGCATTTTTACCTGAAAGGTTATTTAGAGTTATTTAATGACAGCTGTCACTTGCGTCAAAGAGTCAAAATTGCATGTAATAAACAATTGCGACTTAGTTTAACTAGAGCATCGTTTATTATAAAATGTAGTTTTTTTACAATTAACTACAGAAAAGATTTTGTTGGGTCGCGTTGCAAAAAAGTTTTAGAAACGCTGATTAAGAGAATTTTAACTCTAAAAGTTCAAAATAAACAAAAAAATGTATATTACAAATTTAAAGATTGAAATAATGAAATTAAACTATATTAAAATTAGTGTTATTAAAAAAAAACTTAATTTCAATACATTCGGGATTACGATTTGTATAAAGGATTAAGGACAATGCGGTGTTAAAATAAACAGATTATTGAATCAGACGGTATTATTTCACGGAAAATTGGCGCCAAAGTAGATTAGGTTTAGTCTTCAGATTAGGCGTTCAAAGCGAATAATCCCAACGCGTAGTTTATCACTTCTGCTAAACTATTCCCCTGGTATTATTATATAAATACTCATTACAATCTTCTTTTTAACAAGTATTTACTATAATTATTACTATGTATTTAAGTTCATTGAAAAAAAAAATTACAAATTCTAATTTTAATTTAATTTAAAAAAAAATAATTGCTTTAGATAAAAAATTGTATAAAAATTTTATATTTATATTTTGCTTATTTTTAGTTATGAAATAAATAATTAATTTACTAATTTATTTATATATAAAAGACATTAATATTAAATTAAATAAATAAATTTATATAATTTTTATAAAGTTAAAATATTATAATTATTACATAATTAAATTAATTATAGTTAATTTTAGATAATTAATATTTTTGCATAAAACATGATTAAAATGTACTACTTTTAATAATCAAAATAATGTAATAACCTTACTTGTTGAACTTGCCCTTCTTTATGTCGTATTTTGTATTTCGTCTCCTTCCACCTTTCCTTTACATCTCGTGTCTTGATGTATTATTCGCTTGTATTATTCTGTGTTGTTGTTGTTGTTTTTCACTACTGGGAGGACATTTCGTGGGTTTATCCTTCCTTCGTCGGGTGACCACAGCAAACTGGCGCTTCGCATTATCAACGGCGCTGGTATTTCGTCCTCCGCGAAGGCTCAGCCAGTGCACATGTGCCGTTGCACCCACGCACCTTCCATGTATTTGTGTGTACATGTATATTGCATACACACACTCACAAGTCTGAATCCATGTATCCACGTAGATTCGTTTTGTATGTATACTCGCTCCTCCTGGAGTGTCCTGACCATGCTCAACAGCTACGTGCATGCATAATAGATGCGACAGGGAGGAAGGATAAAGCGTAGATAGTACCGTAATGAAAGTACGAAAACAAAGTTTAATTAAAATTAAAATAAAAACTATTGTTTCTCAACAAACGTCATCATTTGAAAAGGTGTATAGATGGTGTAAATGTTTGCAAATTCAAAACGTTCTTCATTAATTAATAACTTCAAATCTGAACAAGTCAGGATTTTAATATCTTGTAAAACTTATACAAAATTGTTTAGTTAATTTAGTTTTTGTAAAAGTTTTGAGGAAATAGCTAAAAACAATATAATAATATACAAATTTGAAATGTCATTTAAATGTCTTTTTTTTTCAACATGTCATTTAAATGTCAATTACATATAAAATTAAATCTCTACATATTACTTATAATATGTGAAAATAATAGATATAATAATAGATATAGATTATATTATGGAATGGTGCCACTGGGCAGCAAGTTACTCAATTTGTAATTCTACTAAGTTAAATAATTTTAATATGTAAAATGCAATTTATAAAAAAAATGTAATAATATTTTTATAAAAAGAAATAAAATTTAGTTTTTCTGAGAAATTGAAAAATAATAAGTTTTAATAAAATAATTTTGGTGATTAGCGTTCGACATTCGCAGCTGCAGATGATTCACCCGCACAATCGCCTAATTTTTATTGTTTTCTGCGAGACGCACTATTTTCGTGCCCAAATAAGGATTGTTTAAACGCAGCTGCAAGTGCAGGTGTTCAATTTTTATAAATAATCTCATTTTTATTACTTTTTTATCGCATACATTTTATGTTGGAATTGCTTTAAATAAAAATTAACTAAATTAATATATAAATTGATTTTTCGGTAATCTCTCAATTTTTATTATTTTTCTATCGTTTTATTATTTTCATTTGTAATTAAAATTTAGCGAAACAGTACAATATAAATTAAATAATCCGTAAATACACGAAATGATTTATAATTTCTATTAAGTAATTATTAATTACAATATTTACTATTTTCTTAATTGATTGTTTATTACTTGGCAAGTCTCGATATGCGTTTAAATAACTTATGTTTATTTCAACGAACGAGTACTTCTATAATTTACTTGGCAAATAACGCTTATAGAAGTTACTCAATTTGTAATTGTACTAAGTTAAATAATTTTAATATGTAAAATGCAATTTATAAAAAAAAATGTAATAATATTTTTATAAAAAGAAATAAAATTTTTTGAGAAATTGAAAAATAATAAGTTTTAATAAAATAATTTTGGTGATTAGCGTTCGGCAATCGCTGCTGCTGCAGATGATTCACCCGCACAATCGCCTAATTTTTATTGTTTTCTGCGAAACGCACTATTTTCGTGCCCAAATAAGGATTGTTTAAACGCAGCTGCAACTGCAGGTGTTCAATTTTTATAAATAATCTCAGTTTTATTACTTTTTTATCGCATAAATTTTATGTTGGAATTGCTTTAAATAAAAATTAACTAAATTAATATATAAAGCGATTTTTCGGTAATCTCACAATTTTTATTATTTTTCTATAGTTTAATTATTTTCATTTTAATTAAAATTTAGCGAAACAGTACAATATAAATTAAATAATCCGTAAATATACGAAATCATTTATAATTTTTATTAATGAATTATAAATTACAATATTTACTATTTTATTTAATTTACTTACTTGCTAAGTTTCGATAAGCGTTTAAATAGCTTATTTTCATTTCAACGAACGAGTACTTCTATAAGTCACTTGGCAATTTTGTAATTCTACCAAGTTAAATAATTTTAATATATAAAATGCGATTTGTCATTTAAAGAAATATTGAATTACATTAAGTTTTTAAAAATTCACATTTACATTAATCAATGCAAGTAACCATAATGAAAAGTTAATAATTTATTTTAAAAAAATGTAATAATATTTATATAAAAAGAAATACATATTATTATTTTTGAGAAATTGAAAAATAATAAGTTTTAATAAAATAATTTTGGTGATTAGCGTTCGGCAATCGCTGCTGCTGCAGATGATTCACCCGCACATTCGCCTAATTTTTATTGCTTTCTGCGAAACGCACTATTTTCGTGCCCAAATAAGGATTGTTTAAACGCAGCTGCAAGTGCAGGTGTTCAATTTTTATAAATAATCTCATTTTTATTACTTTTTTATCGCATACATTTTATGTTGGAATTGCTTCAAATAAAAATTAAATTGAATATATAAAGCGATTTTTCGGTAATCTCACAATTTTTATTATTTTTCTATACTTTAATTATTTTCATTTGTAATTAAAATTTAGCGAAACAGTACAATATAAATGAAATAATCCGTAAATATACAAAATCATTTATAATTTTTATTAATGAATTATTAATTACAATATTTACTATTTTATTTAATTTAATTACTTGCTAAGTTTCGATAAGCGTTTAAATAGCTTATTTTTATTTCGACGAACGAATACTTCTATAAGTTTTTTTATTAAAATAAATTTGTTCAAATTAATACATTCATATTATAACAGAATCTTCATTTAAATAAGTTAATTGTATTATTTCACTCTGATTATAGAATATTTTGCAAATATCATTCAAAAAGTAATTTACAATTAAAGCTACAATCTCCACGGTTTAACCAATTAATCTTAAAAAATTAGATAATTGTTATAGATTCAATTTTTATATTTAAAAATAGGTTTATTATTTAAGAAATTGTATATAAAAAATAATTTAAAGTCAAATCAATAGATTCGAATCGAAATCGAAAAACATTTTTAAGTATCAAAATTATTGTATTATTATTTTAAAAGATAAGAGATACGCAGCCAATAGTCTACGTGATGACCCGAGCGAAAGAACCAATAGAATTGTTAACAACGAACAAATCCGCGGATTGCCGAAACCTCGCTGTGATTTGCAGGTGCAGACGATTCAACGCAATTCGTCGATAGGCCGAAACGCATAAATTTTATATTCAATTTGTTGCAAATAAAAATTAATTAAATTAATATAGAAATTGATTTTTCGGTAATCTCTTAATTGTTATTACTTTTCTATCGTTTTATTATTTTCATTTTAATTAAAATTTAGCGAAACAGTACAATGTAAATTAAATAATACGTAAATACACGAAATGATTTATAATTAATTACAATATTTACTATTTTCTTAATTGATTGTTTATTTAAGTCTCGATATGCGTTTAAATAACTTATGTTTATTTCAACGAACGAGTACTTCTATAATTTACTTGACAAATAACGCTTATAGAAGTTACTCAATTTGTAATTGTACTAAGTTAAATAATTATAATATGTAAAACGCAATTTATAAAAAAAAATGTAATAATATTTTTATAATAAGAAATAAAATTTAGTTGTTTTGAGAAATTGAAAAATAATAAGTTTTAATAAAATAATTTTGGTGATTAGCGTTCGACAATCGCAGCTGCAGATGATTCACCCGCACAATCGCCTAATTTTAATTGTTTTCTGCGAAACGCACTATTTTCGTGCCCAAATAAGGATTGTTTAAACGCAGCTGCAAGTGCAGGTATTCAATTTTTATAAATAATCTCATTTTTATTACTTTTTTATCGCAAACATTTTATGTTGGAATTGCTTTAAATAAAAATTAACTAAATTAATATATAAAGCGATTTTTCGGTAATCTCTCAATTTTTATTACTTTTCTATCGTTTTATTATTTTCATTTGTAATTAAAATCTATCAAAATAGTACAATATTATAAAATCTATTCTAATTTAAATAAAATTGTTTAAATGAATACAAAGTTTAGTTTTTGATAAATATTTTATTATATTTTAATAAATTTTCCTATTTGAAATGTAAATCAAATATATAATTGTTTCTCTCATAAATCTTGACATAATAAATAATTTTAAATGTACTATTTACAATTATTTATATTATCGAATTTAAAGCAAATTAAATATTCAAAAAAAATAAATATAAATAAATCAATGCAAGTAACGAAACGTAATGAAAAGTTAATAATTTATTTTAAAAAATGTAATAATATTTATATAAAAAGAAATAAAATTTAGTTTTATTGAGAAATTGAAAAATAATAAGTTTTAATAAAATAATTTTGGTGATTAGCGTTCGACAATCGCAGCTGCAGATGATTCACCCGCACAATCGCCTAATTTTTATTGTTTTCTGCGAAACGCACTATTTTCGTGCCCAAATAAGGATTGTTTAAATGCAGCTGCAAGAGCAGGTGTTCAATTTTTATAAATAATCTCATTTTTATTACTTTTTTATCGCATAAATTTTATGTTGGAATTGCTTTAAATAAAAATTAACTAAATTAATATATAAAGCGATTTTTCGGTAATCTCTCAATTTTTATTATTTTTCTATAGTTTAATTATTTTCATTTCTAATTAAAATTCAGCGAAACAGTACAATATAAATTAAATAATCCGTAAATACACGAAATGATTTATAATTTCTATTAAGTAATTATTAATTACAATATTTACTATTTTTTTTAATTGATTGTTTATTACTTGGCAAGTCTCGATATGCGTTTAAATAACTTATGTTTATTTCAACGAACGAGTACTTCTAAAAGTTACAAATAACGCTTATAGAAGTTACTCAATTTTTAATATGTAAAATGCAATTTATAAAAAAATATGTAATAATATTTTTATAAAAAGAAATAAAATTTAGTTTTTTTTGAGAAATTGAAAAATAATAAGTTTTAATAAAATAATTTTGGCGATTAGCGTTCGGCAATCGCTGCAGCTGCAGATGATTCACCCGCACAATCGCCTAATTTTTATTGCTTTCTGCGAAACGCACTATTTTCGTGCCCAAATAAGGATTGTTTAAACGCAGCTGCAAGTGCAGGTGTTCAATTTTTATAAATAATCTCATTTTTATTACTTTTTTATCGCATACATTTTATATTCAATTTGTTATATTTATTAATTAAATTAATATATTAATCTGCAGCTGATTTGTCGTGACAATTCGTGACGTTTCGTAACTATATAACGATTGGTTTAGCGTTTGCAGCTACTTTTTTGCTATGACGTCGACGATGCGCGTTTTCGTGACAATATAAGGATTGTTTACCCGTTTTAGAACCGCTGTGATTCATCGTGACATAGACGAGTCGCATTTTCATAACCATCATTTTCTTATCGAATATTTTATTATTTTATCACTTATAAAAACGTTGAAAATCTATTAAAATTGTGATTTTTATTGGATTGGATTCTTTTTTTATTACAATTTTAAGAAATAACATAAAAAGTGATATGGAAATGTAAAAATGTTGAATGAAATTAGACGTTTGAAACATCTACGTTTTACGAATAAAGTGATAAAGGAGTGGGTTTAGTAAACAGGAAGATATGAAGGTCATCTAAATTGAAACAGTAGAGGAAGTTAACGCAACAATTGAGATATTCTAGAGTGCCATAAAAATGTGTTAGCTATAAATATTTTTAACTACTAAAACGATTAAACCTTTCATTACATGTACTTTTTTTTTAGATTCGATTAACAGATGGTGCTGCGAACATTATCATTATATAACTGAAGAAAATTATATCATTCCAACTGGAATATTAATTATTAAAAGTGCATTGAAATACACATAATAAATAAATAAATTAGTAAGTGATAAAATAATTTATTTTAAAGTGAAGAATAAATTAAAAGTAAATCTCCTTGTAAGAATGTATTTTATTCATCTGGATGATGATGATGTTTATTTGTGTTTTATTATGTGTCAGACTCTATATTTCAGGGATTCGTTTCATATAAATCCTCATGAAAATCTCTTTGATGTTTGCCAACGCGATTTGCTTGAATATTCCAAACATGTGCAGCATTATTAATTTCGAAATTCACATTCACTACATTTATGTTAAATAAATAATTTGTGAAACCACAAAATATATTATATAATGAAATTATTTATTATTACGTAGAAAAGAAAAAAATGTATTGAAAGGAATATTTCTATAATAATAATGTATACGTAAATCACTGTATTAGCTTTATCTAAAAAAAAGTGGATATAATCATTTCTGAGTTATGAGCAATTTTCTTGATGCGACACATTTTCCGGATGAAAAATTAGGTCGAGCAAAAAATATGTATACGATACGGCCATATGCGAAATCCCATTTTCTTCGGATCATATGAAAAAAAGGAGATATACGCATGCATCATATTTTTTTCATTTTAAATTAGTTTACAAAATACATCAGTTTTTTCAATAACAACAAAATTTGTAGGAATCGCAGGAAAATATTACTCTTATAATAATTATTAATTTCAATAAATCTTAAAAATCTAAATTTTTAATATGAAAAAATTTATGTATTTACTTTTGAAATAAATTGAAATTATTTGTAAATAATGTTAGCAATATTAGAAGGAAATCAGGAATTTTAAAGAAAATAATAAATCAAATTTTGGATTTTCCAATTGGAAGATTGCCAAGTTTTGGAGCTGCGATAATACAATTTATGATAGATTTTTCCGTTGATGATACAATTCAAAACATATTTTTCTTTGTCTATCCAACAGTTGGATTCTTGTAATTGGGAAACTTCAGTTCTCGGACCATTTAACATTCGCACACAATGATGATGGCAACAAGTGTTTTCCATTCATTTGGGCTTACGATCCGGGAATAATTCACATTTGCAGAGGTTTTACATCGCATTTTATTAGCCCCGAAATATGCAAAGCCGAAATAAAGTCCTCCTATTTATATATGCACGCACACTTTATTAGCCTCAGAAAAGAAATGAACGAAAAAAAAAAAGCAAATGCAAGGGTAATAACCCAACATCTTGAATTCATTCAGAATAATTCAAATTTCTTATAATATTTATAGAATTTGTATTAAGCATGAATATTAAATATATTAAAATTAAAGACCAAATAAAGAAGTCCGTAAAAAATAGTAGTTTTAAACAAAATTGTTATAACAAATATTTGTCTGAAAATAATCTTTTTTTACAAGAAAAATTTAAATTATTAACATTTTACAACAGTGTTTTTTCAACTTTTGATATGCAAAAACTTATTTAATTCATTCAATATTTTCATATGTACGAAATAACAAATCATCACAGAAGTATTAATGAAATTGGAGCAAATAATACGCGAAAGTGCTTTTAGCGTATTTGATTCGTTTTTTTCTTGTTTAAAGAGCGTCAATCAACCGAACGCGAATAATAAACGGACTGCAAAAATGGAGAAAATGTACACAAAAAAAACATATCGGGAAAAATCGGGACAGAAATACATCAAAAGAGAACGCGATGAAATATACATTTAATGAAATCCTGGAATTAAACCGAATATGATGGACAGGAAATAAATAAATAAAACTCGTCCTCGATCTGAAAAATCTTAGCTGGGCTCAAAGTTTCATTTCCATTTCTTGTTTTTACCAAATATTGAAATATTATTGCCGTGAAATGTACAATTTTAAGTATAATTAAATTATTTTTTCATTACAAAATAATATTTTAATCAAAATTTATAAATAATAATTTTAAAAAGTTGCTTTTCACTTAAAAGTTGCTTTTACATGCAATAGAATAAATATGAATTAATTTTCAATAAGAGCAGATGTGAATCGATTTGATTTCATGTATTCTGAAACTTCATCACTTTGGGCGGTTTATATATATAGACATAAAATAATTTTTGTAGGGTTTTAAATTATTTTTCCATGCTGTATTTTTTTTTTAATAGAAAATTGTCTAGTCTCTCTATAGTCATAATAATATCAAGTTCGAGCCGTATATGCAAGTATATCAATGTGTGTTTATATTTTGAAGGGAATGCGATTCTGTGCACATATTTATCGAGGTTGTACGTGAAATTTGATACTGGCTGCACGTACGAAGGCCCAAGTTGCAAACGAGAAATACAAACAAGACGTTTTGCGCAGAAAGAAAATCGCTTTGTCGGCAAGTCTGAAGGAAAGGAAAATTCCACGGAAAATTCCGTACATAAAGGAGGAAAATAGGAACGAACGAACGATATGCCAGGAATTCATTACTGAAAATATGAAAAGGGCAGACAATAAATTCGTAAAGGTTTTCTTTATTTGAATAATGAAATTGTTTTCAATTTATTTGTTACAAATGTACTAAGTTAATATGAAAATGGTAACAAACGTTATATTTAATTTATTTTTTTCTATATTAATTAAATATGAAACTAAAAAAGTTATATGTTATTAATATAGAAATTTTAGTGACTAATTGTATTATAAGTAATAATTGTTTTACGCAGTTTTAATAATGTTATTAACATTAAGTTAATTGCAAATTTTATTGCTAAATTACATTATTGACGTATTACGTAATTTGGGCATTAAACTCTCTACAATCTAAGTATAAATGGTATTCGGATGAGAGTATTCGAATTGGTAATGATGATTGGCATCTTCATTAACTCATTGATGGCGCTTGGAGTAATTTGCATTGCAATTTAGGGGAGAAATTCCAAGTAATGACATGGATGGAAAGTTTGCTATTTTTTTAATTTGTCTAGTTTCTGTACGTGCTGCCCATTCCAATAAGTCATCGGAGGTCATTATGTCGGTGAGTTCTGGGTTCTGCTGCCGACGATTTGCATAGTCTCTCCTTCTCTACCCGTGTAGTCATCACTTTCAGAGATGCACACCCTTATCACGCATATAGTTTACACCGGTCCCGGTATAATTTCTTCATAAATCGTCGCCCGAATCCACCACCAACTGAGCTTACAAATAGCCCTTTACCTCTTCCCAAATAACTACTTCCTACGCAGAGTATGGACCCTCCTCGTGTTTTATCATCCTCCACAGTTCATTCATCTATGTACAGTTCTGTCTTAAAGATAAATGCAAATTATTTCATTTTACAGTACTTTAACAACGAATCTTACTTTAAAGTGTACTTCAACTTCTTCAAATTAAATATCAAATTGAAATGTTTTGTTTTTTTTTTTATGATACAAAAGTTCAATGGTTAACTTAATTTCTAATCCTAAATGTTTGAAAACCGAATTATACTTTTCCCATAAAAATTAAATTATCGTAAGATGAACTTAATTAAGCAAAAATATACAATTACTATAAAATAAAATTTACGAGTACTTAAACTGCGAGTAAGAATTTAAAAATAGTCAGTTGACATTTTTTTGTAATTAACATGAATGATGGCGTGAAAATAAAATGAAAAGAAATATTATCTTCTCGCGCGTTAAAAAATGTACTTGTTATGACAATTACGAAATAAAAATAAATTATGTTAGCGTGTGTGTCGTCGAATAAAACATTTTTTTCTTGGCGCTGCGGACACCAGAAATGACTTCCAGATGCGCTCTTAAAGTATTGGATGTTATAGCTGTGGCACACGCAAATCAGCGCTGCAGTAAAATTTGGAGTGACGATGATTCAGTTCAAACGAGTTATGTAGGAAAGTCGTATATTATCAGTGACGATTTTATTATTTAGCTGAAAGATTTGTGCACGTTGCTTTATGTAGGCTGATCGATAGATTCGTGTATGCTTCGGAACACTTTGGATGTTAACAAGATAATGGTTTATCGGTTGTGTAAGGAACGAATAAAAATGCACGATATTGCAGGAGATAAGCTAACGATAAATTTGCTAAAATTGCGTTTGTAAATCGGTATTATGTAATAATGAATACAAAGTTAAATAAATTGTATTAAACAAAACTTAATCTATTCATTTCCAAAAAAAAATAGGAATAATAATTGTAATTAGGATTAAAAATGTGCTTTCACATTTTCCATCGTTTTTCCAATTCTATTATACGTTCGTGCCATTTTTTTCGGCTCCGAATAACATCGATGTTTTTTTCGTGTTTACATAAAAAGTAATGAACGAACTCTCGACTTGCGAAGGGTTGAAGCACCCCGTCGTCGAACTTTTCCATTTCCTGTCTTCTCGGGTCGAGCAGAGATGAGAAGAAACAAAAACAAAATAAAAATCGTAAAAATATTACTGCAGGCGGACAGACAGATGGAAGAAAAAAAGCACGAATAGAATAAAGAAGTAAAGAAGGGAGTAAATCCGCGCGCAAGGGTGAATTCCGATTCAACCCCGAAGCATATAAAACATGTGTTTTGTATTCAGTTTGTAGATGCTGAACGACAGGCGAACGACACGAGAAAGAAAAGTAAAATGAAAAAGACGCGAAGGAAAAAGCTTAGGGTGTTGAAAAAGGAAGCAAGAGCGATTCATCTTTCTGACGGCGAAATACACTTTTCATAATAATAAAATATAAACTGCAAGTAAATGTTGGCGCAGGAAAGGGACAAGAAATAGAGGGATGATAGTGCCGTTGTTGCATAATGTAATGGAAAAAGGGCATGGGAATGGATGCACGCTTTTCAAATACATTTCGGGATGAAATTTTCAAGTAATATTGGATGCTGCATTCTGCTGTACGCGAGGGAGGATTATATAAATATTTATTTTGCATTTTGTTCGAAGCTTCGAATCTGCCAATCATAACTGTAATTATTATGTTCGATCCAGGCCAAACACAAAACTGCGAAACACTTTTCTTTATGCTAAAATTAATAAAATTTTCATTATTTTCCAATTATTTTTAAATTATTTTTAAATTATTTTTTTCAGTAAAATAAATGTACACGTTTTTTCTTATAATATAGGCAAATTATTCAACAACCGTGGATGCAGAGTTGAAGCTACTTAACACTTTCAAATCCTGCAAATTCATCAAGTACTTTCGCTCAGCGCATAAAGAAAATACGTAATTTAATTGCAACTAATTATATCGATTATATTTAGTAAATTTTGGATTATATTTTTTTCAAAATATTAGATGATTATAACGACTATAAGATGCACTATAAATTTGTAAAGGGTGCGTCCTATGGTCCGAACTTTTCGTTCCCACAAAGTGGATTTAGAACATGCTATATATTTAATGGTATATGCAAAGTAAAAAAATGTAAAATTGTGATTTGCAAGCTGAAAAACTAAAGTTTTACTCGCCGACTTCGGACATTCTGCTGAAGTTACTTGCCGTGTTGCTGCGTTTGCGACGGGCGTCATCCCTGGCCAGGATCGACTCAACGCTCGCTTTCCTGCCTAAAAAAAAAAGCAAACAACAAGGAGCAAAACGCAAATATAAATGGATCGAAAAGGAAAAATAAACAAGGCCCGCGAATTGATTTGAATTCAATGCAACGAAACCAGACCAGACCTGGCACGTCCTGCATGCACGCGGACGACAGACAAAGCCGAAGGATGGAACAATGGCACGCGGTGGAGAGGAAAAGAGAATAAAAATAATGCAATTCTCTATGTGTATTTAATATTTTTTGCTTTTCGTCTGTTCCTCCTCTTTCTTTCGTGTGTTTTCCACTACCGCGAGAACAATGGTAAAGTGTACCTGTTGTCCAATGATTGTATAAATCTGGCCGGAATCCAGTTGGCTCGTCCCAGGCCTTCCTGCAATTCTTTATGATCCAATTTTCCTCCTCCTCATTTGGTATTCTGCATTTAAACAGGGCGCGGATCGAATGGAACGAGCGTATAGAATGGGTAAATAAAATTTCAGGGACGATTGCGCGTACCGAATTATTTTGTTCTCGTCGTATGCGCTGATGATGCACTTGTGCTGAGGACTGTAGAAACCTTCGCCGACGTCGTAGCAACCCTTCGGAATTGGTCTGGGCATGACGTTGTTGGTGAGCAGTTCGCGACCGGCGGGTCGCAGACCTTCCAGAAGCGTCGTATAGAATCTGATTATATAATTGAAACAATTACAATCTTCTTAACCAAAATATAAATAAAAAAAACAATGCAGTAATGAGCGTTTACTTTTCGGCGAAAGATTCGCAATAGAAGTGAGAGGTTGAGAATAATCTCGTTGCGCAACGTAGATGGACTACAAAGGCGAATGGAATCGTTTACATTAATTGGAGTATGTAACTCTTTTGAAAGGCTCGTATTTCATACATCGAGGAGGATGGATGCAATTAATAATTCAGTCCGATTACGTAATGAGAGTAACACTACCTTCGGTCCGGGTATTTGCAGTACTTCCACGGCTGCTCGAACTCCAGACCATCTCTGAACTTGTATTTCCAAGTGATCAACTTTCCTTCGAGCCACTCACCAATGATCTGCTGACCCATAGGGTAGCTCAGCACCCCTGACCCATGAAACTCACCATCCTTAAAACTACCATTATACTGCACCTCTACAAGAAAATAACATAATCAATTTGCAAATTTAAAACCATTGTAAAAATGATAATGTTTTATATTATAAATAATTCGAGGGCTTCCTGTAAAAAAATATAGTGACAATTTATGTTACACTTCACTCCAACATTACTTCACACTACAATAAATTACAAACAAAAAATGCATATAATCGTATATAGAGAACAGATGTAAAAGTTGATAAGTTACGTGCATATTTTTGCAATAACGCAACAAGAAAGCTGTAACATTCTTCGACTTTTGGATGAGATTGCGATCATTATGGTCGTACGTTAAAGCAATACAAATTTCTGCACACACAAAAAAAACCGAAGCATTTTGTAGTAAAAATAATTGCAGCGATTTAATAAATGATTTAATAACAAAATGCAGACATATAAATATACGTTAATCGGATGGCAATAAATCTGTTTGCTGCACAACAGAACCATACAAGTTGTGCACTTCTTTGCACGCTCTTATATAGACTCAGACATACAACTGAAACCTGCAACTCTTAAATAGTAGAGAATTTGAAATTTATAGTCCCATAGAACAGAAAAAACGGCGCGAATAACACACGGCTCAATTCGTAAAACGTTTTGTTCATTTCCATTTACAGTGATTGATTTTTCTAGTATTATATAATTTAAATCGATTATTATATAATTTTATATAGCTATAATTGAGTTTTTTTTTAACTAAAATTTATATAACTAATAAATATTTACTTATAATATATTAGTTCTCATTAGTTAAACTTATTATTACATTAGTTTAAAAGTTATACAAAACTAATATTAAATTTCTACAAAAACTAAAAAAAATATTTTTTGCACTTTAAATGTAGATTATAGTGCAATAATTACATCTTTAAGAACTTATTTTATTTCTTGTGTGCTGAAAAGTCTCCTCTGTCTTTCAAAATCCCTGATTAGTCCGGTTTCTAATAATAAATACTACATTTTTTTTTCTAATTATATAATATAAAACTTGCTACCTACTGACATTACTATAGATTAAATATATAAAATGATTACAAATACATTTTTGTAATTTTGTAATATAATTAAACTTTAAAGTGGAAAATTAATTATGATATTAAAGCGGAAAGTCTTAGAGTATATTTATTTCTTAGTCAAATTAGTGATGTGTGTGGTTAATAATAACAACCTGAGGAACGTGTTATTACAGTGGTAAATAAAAAGGATGCAGTCTGATAATCTGCTTTGCGCTACAAAAACTCTAATTGCCAGGAGGAGCGAATCGGAAAAATAATTTTCCTTTTGCCGTTTTTCCTTCGCTCTTATCATTAGCTTTGTTTCCTCCTTTTTCGTCTCCTTATTCCATACCGAACCGGAAGTAATTACAGGTAATTGCACGTGTGGGCCGCAGATATTCAGCGGGCAATTTCAGCTTCCTACTTATTAGACCATAACATTCTGCATATGGACCAGTCGGTTCAAGAAGACCGCGACTCGGCGATGAGCAGCAATTATGAAATACTGAAAACAGGTTTCGCGCATCAAAGGAAACCGCGGATTCGATTTTTCGTATAATGGAGAACCATCACTTTTTTTGCATCATTCATGATGATGATGATACGTGTACAAAAACTGTTGATCGATGTTGCAACAAAAAAAAATAGTGCGTTGCGCGAAAATCTATTTACAGCAACAATAAGAGCAAGACAACAGGAATAATATGAACATAACATAACAAAAATGTAATGTTCGCATGTATGCACGTTTCTTTTCATTCGCTTTGCCGAAGTGCAATAGGTTCGATGACCGGAAGATGCAATAGCCGTCGTAAAGTCGATGCACAAAACACCTGGCGTTCCATCGGATTTTCACACCTGTCACGTATTTCGGTAAAGATCTAATGCTTTTTACGGTAGATGCTGCAAATTCCTTGAAATACAGTATTACAACCATCTACAACGTATATCTTCTGCAAAGAAGAATATTTCTTCAAAAAAATAACTATATTATTTAATTTATAAATAAGTAAAGTTTTCAATCCTATCAGGGAGTTTGGTGAAGATCAAACAGTGTTTGTGGTAGATGCTGCAAATTCCTTGAAATACTGTATTACAACCATACCTTTATGTCTTTAATTCAGAGAAAATATGAAACCAAAATAATTCTAATTTATCTAAGAATCAAAGAATTGTATATAAATAACTCTAACATTTCTTCATCAAATTAATTGTATTATTTAATTTAGAAACAGGTAAATTTGTCAATCCTAACACGTAGTTCGGCGAAGATCAAATGGTTTTATTTTACGGTAGAAGCTGTAAATTCCTTGAAATACTATATTGCAATATATTACTTCATTAGTTTAATGTCTTCATTTTTAACTCACAACTATTTCAATGCATCTACAAAAATTTGCTAATTTTACATTAAAACAACTACAAATTTTATTTTTTAATTTAAAAGTAAATATATATAATGTTATGGTGAATATAAACTCTAAACGTTAATGAGAAACTTTAATTATTTCATAGTTCCAATTTTAAAATATATATTAATATTATATATTAATTTCAGAATATTTGTTCAAATATAATAAAATTTTCAATTATTATGAAAAAAAAAACATATTTCTAGTTCATCAAATTAATAAACCAATTAAAGTTAAATACTACAAATCTCCAAAATACAGAGAAAAAAAAAACATAAAAGGTAGACAGACAGTCGTAGGTCTATTCAACACAGTGCGTTCCACTCGTGGTTCGTAATGCGAAACAATTATTATTGTCTGGCGTTTGGTTTTTTCGGTGTCTGGAGAGAATTAAAGAACGTGACAAGTGTACGCATTCAGTCGCATGTCCTTCTGGCAATTGTTCACGGATGGGTGTCCGCAAATGCGACCGATATGCAACCGTACAAAAATAAAAATAATGAAAAACGATCCAATATGATTCGACAAAACATATTATTGTTGTTACGTAAAGAATCCGACCCGCAGACGGATCAATCGGACGAGACGGGATCGTTGCATTCTTCGTGGGTTCAGACGCGGATGACGACCCAGACCTGTCAATAATAATCCCTTACAATTTATATATGTAACAGTAACTATTTACTTTATATATTTATAGACATTGTTTTTCGATAACGTCTTCTATTTTGGTTCGTTTGTTCAACGTGTTTTCTGCTTCATACAAAAAAACACACATTTATTTTTCATATTCAAAGTAATTCATTTCCAACCACTTTATTCCAAAAGGTTTCAATAAACAGTACATGCCAAGTAATTTCCATAACGAATTTTCAAAAACATTTTATGTAAACTTAATTATAATATTTGACATCTTTTTTGGAGAAACGAAGCAAGCTTTAGAAACAAATGGATTTTCTTCCACAACAATTCCATTAGCAATACTTGACAATACTAAACATAATTATATATGAGCCCAAACTTCTACATTAAACTCTCCAAAACAGTGACAGTCGAGGGCCCTCAAACATTATTAGCCGATGGCCCCGAAGCAGTATGAGTCGAGGGCCCTCCAAATAGTGTTAGCTAAGGGCCCCCAAAGTAAACCTGAATATATCATAATATCATAACCTAAAAATTAGTAAATGTTGACAACAAATGCAATTATATAATATTATTAATCTTCAATTATAATAATAAAATTTTAAATAATTATCTAAACTAAAAATTTTAACGTCTTCAATAAAATCATCCTTAAATAGCTGTAGACTATCATCATCTGCGATTGATCCATCAACAATAATCATGATCGTGAGTCCAACCGTCCGATAACATCTCCTCTCCGCAGATAATTGAAATTGCTCTGCTAATGGTTTCGTGTCTAATTAATATGCGATTATAATTATTCCCGTACTCGTGCACATCCATTTTAAATTGAGTTAATCAGTTTACTATTACGTCGTAATTGGTTCTGCATATCTGAACGTATTTTTTCATTCATTTTCCGATAAAAATCTGCATCTACCTTTAAACCACTTTCATCTATTACATTTCAATAGTAAATCTAACAACATTATCATAAAATTTGACTTATAAAACCCAACAGTAAAGAGAAATTTCAATGAAACAATGAATGCAAAAAATCCAAATAGCTAATGATCAAAGAATTACGAATCATTAGCGAGGAGGAAAAAAAATAAAAATAAACACACAAATTAAAAATTCTCATCATTAGTAATATAATTGTATAACATACCAACACTTTTCTTTTCCATATTTTTTTTTCGCATAGCATTCAGAAATTTATACAACATCGAAGAAAGTATGACAATAGGGACCAACAAATATGCATTACATAATCTGAGAAGATTATCAAATGATGTAGTCTTATGGATTATGTAGAAATGTGAACTGAAACTAATTCAAGATTAAAGCAATAATTAAAAGAATTATATGAAGCTACAATAAGGGAAAGTAAATGTTCAACAAGTAAATTACTTGACAAGTAAATTGATTTACGAAGTAGATTTTTATTTCATCGTTAAGTGCACATTATAATTACTCCGATTTGGTAATAGTTCATTCATCTAACATGTGTTCTGAATAAAGTTACAAGTCTTCTACAAGTATGTCTAATTGCTAAGTTACTTGATATGAGATGTACTCATTATACTTATTTATCCTTTAAATACGTTGCTTAACTTTTGTAAGCTGAAATGTGCCTTCTGACTGTGAATTTGTTTCAGTTTAATATATGGAGTTACTGAAGTTGTTAAGTTAAACGAAGTGAGTTTTAATATAAATGTAATGAATTTAAAGGGAATTCAAATTAACAGAAGTTGCAATCCAAGAGTTTCGAACAGTATTCGAAAGACAGCTGCAGCTAAATGCAGAGCAAGTCAGCAATCAATAATATAGATTATATCCTGAAGGGATTGGCCGGAATTAGCTTCGAGTTTATGTGCTTGCCTTATATTAAATTCGTGCTGAAACTGTTTGAGAATCCCTTCTTTATTGCTTTTAGTTGTTGGCGAACTCGGAGAGACCCCGGAGGCGGCACACACACTGAGTTTACACTTCCTCGGATCGTTGGATGTCTAATGGGCATCGGCAGTTTATCGCCTGTAAATATTGTTAATAATAATAAAGGAAACAGCAGACAAGCAGCAAAAATGCGCTTGAATTATGGAAGTGGGTTAAGCTGCAACCTAGGTATTGCGTTGTCCGGATTCGACTCCAATTTCTATTCTAATGGCAAATCAATGCACCGGGAATACAAACAACGCAGTTCAGACGGCAATTCTCGTTTTATAATTCATCGGTGCATCATTCGTTCTCCTCGTCCTGATGGTGGTTGTCACGGTTCGTTCGGACCCTCTGGGCTCCGGCAGGAGAGGACAATTAAATCGGAAGAAGAAATGTAAAAGGATGATGATTTAATTCAATAGGACTATGCGGGAGTGGATGGTTTTTGCTTCCGTGCTATTAGGTCGGAATTTGCTTCCGGATATCGGTCACTCTCGAGATTTGATTTTACCCGGATTCCGTTTTCCACGTTGCTCCCTTCCACTATTTTTTTCTCTCTCTCTCCATTTCCTGTTCACTTGTATAGTTTGCAGTCAATATAATGATTGACCTATATATTCTGCGGCGTAAAAGCGCTACCCCTAGGTCCCTACGACCTAACTTCACGCCGTTTATCTGATCGCCTGTTTACATAAAAGGGCTTTTTCCCTTCACACGCGTCCTCGTGCTCCACATATATGTACTTCCTATTTTTTTTTTGGTTCACCACGAGTTCCTTCCTTTTATGTCCGTAATTTTATTTTATTTTTAACACTGCTGAAGCCCTTTTTAAACACTCTCCAATCGCCGCATCTTCTTTTCGACCCGTTCCACATTCAATGTCATCGATTCAAACACGTGTTATTCACAATTATATTTGGCGTGAGCCCTTACACATTCAACGTCGCGTCACTAACCGGCAACGTCACGTAAAAACTTATAAAATATATTTATTTAATTAAATCTTTCAAATTTTGGTTGGAAATATTTAAAATAAATGTAAAATATGCAACCAATTTGCAAATTAATAATGTTCGTCGAACGCAAAGGAATGTAGCAAAAAAAACGTAGACGAGTTCTGTTTATCGGAAATACGCACTATCCATGAATGAATGAGTGAAACTTAGTAAAAAAACGTAAAAAGAAAGATGTGTACAAAATTCCAGTCTCAAGTCTAGACAATAAGATGAAACGAGAGAAGCATTAATAAATTGCACCATTTATTTCGATGTCTGGGCTACTTTTGTATTAAATAACTTTCCTTTTAAAATATTTTTACACAAATTACATAACAATGTGCGTAAATATTCTTGATACACATTTAATACTTGATAACTTTGGAAATAAAATTATCACCTTATAAGGTATTATTTGATTAATTTAATGTTATTCAAATTTAAATAATTCCACAAAAATTGTTTCGTTTTTCCAAAAGTATATTACTTGACTCGTAAGCACTTTAGAAATTATACATATTGTTATTATATAAGTTTTGTAATTTCTGATTTGAAAAATATTTCCCAAATATCGTAATGTCTTTTACGATATTTTAATTCATTTTAAAATAAAACAAACTTTTTCTTGCCTATATAAGTCTTAATTTAGCAATCGTAATGCGTTTTTATGACCATATATGGTAATATTTAATTAATTTCATGTTAAACAGATTTAAATAATTCCAGAAAAATAGTTTCATTTTTTCAGTGTTACAAAAATATTTTGTAAATATACTTGACACATTGCTTGACAAGTACTTTGGAAATTATACATTGTTATTATATAAATTTTATAATTTCTGATTTAAAAAATATTTCCCAATTATCGTAATGTCTTTTACAATATTTTAATTCAATTTACAATAAAACGCACTTTTTCCTTGCCTTGCAAATACAGATTTAAACAATTCCAGAAAAATAGTTTCGGTTTTTCAGTGTTTCGAAATTATATTAAATCATCATTTTTCTCAATAGAAATTTTAAACTTTTTCAAGAAAAGTTGTTTTTATATTTGTTTGATAAATATAGCATAATAAACTAAATGATAACCAATGAAAGTTTTTCTTTTTATTGGCTTTTTTTTATTTGTTCTAAAAGGCTACTACGGACCATTCAATCTTCTAAGCTTATACTTGTCTTTGTTTGTGGTAGGGGGGTCAAAGTGGATACAGTTTCGGCAGATAAACTTGATTTATCGGAAATAAATCCGTGGCCCAGTTTTCTGATTCGTCCATAAGAAAGGGAGTAAAAGTAGTATTAATATTATTTCAGATAGTAAATAAGAGTTTTTGCAAGGTGCGATGAAAACGAAAACCGTATTAGATTTGAGACTGAGATTAATTAAAGGAACTCGGGACGGCTCGAGGCGTGGCGGAAGGAAATCCGTGCGGATTCTTAATTGAATTGTCTATAAATAGAGAACTACTCTATTTTGCATTCCGCTGCGGATGGAAGAAGGTGAGTGTAATAGGACTTGCCATGAGGATAGGTGAAGATTCCTTGACCGTACATTCCCAGCTGGTCCCATGTGCCCACATACGTGCTGTCCGTGCAGAATCGTGTCAGAGGCATATCGTACTTGGTGAGGTTCATCGCGGAGATGGGTTCCTCCTTGCCGAAAAGCGCCTCGAATCCCGCTGAAATGCTCAGCTGGCGGGAGGATTGCTTCGCCATTTTCGAAGTAGGTCGAAGGCCCTTAAAATGATCACACCCCTCCTGCAACGTAAAGGATGAAGATGATGAGGATAAGAAGAAAAAGCAGCGTGTGGAGAGAGAAACACAGCAAGCAAGGACTTGGGGGGTGAATTGGGTCGCAAATCTGGGTCACACGTCCATAAACTTTTCACCCAAATAATAATAATAACAGCAGCAACAGCAACAGCAGAATTGTATAGAAAGGATCGTGGTATTTTATGAATATCGATATAGATTGAACTCGGTTCGATCGATTGATTGGATCGGATTGGTTTGGATGGACGACGGTTGACCGTCTGTCTAAATATGCAGATGGAATCCGCGTTTATTGCGCCAATAACAATTATCCATATACATGCGGCTCGGTATTGGAATATATAGTTCGTATACTTGATGATGCCAATTTAGATGAAATAAGGCTGCAAGCGTTTTGGAGGCCGCGCCGATGACTCTAAAGGGGCAGAATCGATAAAAATTAAAATTAATGAATTGCCCAATTGCAATCGGCGATTTAGAACGGGGCTACTCACGGTGCACACACTCTTTGTAATTTTTACCTTGATTGGTTGGACTCGTATTCTATCCGATGGCGAAAACTAGGTAAATGAAGCGATTACAATAATACGAACGCGTCAATCTACTCCTCGTTTCTTCTATTCCTCTTATTTTCTCAACCTCTTTCATCCAAACGTCAGAGCAGCACCACAACAACAAATGACATTTCAAAATGTCATTTCGGTTTCCAACCTACTCCAAATGATTATGATTCTAATTTTTTTTTAAACGTCAAACGTCATAACAATTTTTTGACAACTGACATTTCGAAATCCATTTTTTTTATAGCCAACTCTGAATTATTAGCACAAAAGACATGTTATTTTATGTATTGTTTATTTTTGTTACCTTCATTATACACATTATTCAAAAAATTTCTTTTTCATTAGGTTTTTCTTTCAAACTTGTTATCAGAAATTAAACAACTTTGTAAATTATTTATCAAAAAAAATATTACTTTAGTCAACTTTACTTTTAGACTATTAATGTTAATTATTATACAGTATAAATATAATATACATCTCAATTACATTAGTGGCCCAACCTAGGCGCTGATCAAAATTTCATTTGTTTTTGTTTATTTGACAGCTATTTTTTAATTTAACATTTGAGAATCAGTTTTGTGTTAAATCCGAATTATTATTATTATTATTATTTGTTTTTGTATTAATTTTGGAACGTGAGGTCACACCTCCTTTCGGGCAAGGAAATCGTCCATTATGCCACTTTTGCAATGCAATTTTGCAACACGCGAACGCTTAACTACATTTTAAATATGATTTTCTGTGTTCCTACTTCACTATCTGGAACTTCGTGTAATTTTTTTAACAAAATACATAATAAGTGTGGTTTCACTTTTGAGCTGCATGGCTATCTGAATCTCGGGCTCAGCGATTCGCGTAATTGCTTACGAGTGTGAAGGCTTTGATGAAACCTAAAATTTCGCTCGTCCGGTATAATATAAAGTGAAGGTGATTTAATTCGCTTGATTAAATGTACGTGAGGAATCTATAACTGATCATTTCCCTATTATCGGTTTAGAACCAGATATCGAATTGAAGCTATAATTCAAAAAATAAATACATACTAAAAGATACATAGATATCAAATTTTCAAAGACAACTTTTGAAATCTTGCTATTTCCTTATTTACAAATCAAAAAATCAAAAATATTTCATAATTAACGAAATTTATTTTTGTATGAAAACTTTTTTCTATATATTTAAGGAGTTATTTCTATTATTTATTAAAATATTATAAAATTTTATAATTGAATTTTTATATAATTCATAATTAATTAAACTATAAACGAAATCAGTTAATTTTGTAAATTTACTAAAAAATTATAAATTAACTTAACTTATATCTATTAACAAAATTTCCTTTGAATCCTAAAATACTGATGTCATAACCTTGTCTCACCTTTAATTTTTTTTTAAATTTACTTAAAAATTACAAATTAAATTTAACGTTAAAAATAAAAAAAAAATGTAATTTCCTCGATTAGTCCGGATTATGTATTGCAAGAAATTGATGTAATGTGTTAACAAAGATTTATTCTTATTATTACGGTTTAATTTCAATAAATTGGCGTTTCGAGTTATTAATTCGAATAATTGTAACAATTGAGTGAGTCACGGGATATGAATTTGTTTGCTGGTGATAAACTATTTATAATGTATACTTTTATTCTGCATAATTGAAAAGAATTGAAAATAAGAAATAGAAGAGAAAAAAATAAATAGAAAAAGACACAGTTGCGAATATCGCGGAGACAATTTGTCCTCGAACGAGTGCGCGTTTGTATGTAGTATGCACGTATATATTGCATTCGATCATGTCTCCGTTCCAATTGCTTTATTCATAATGATTGCTCATATTCGCTCCATCCCAACACAATGTGCCAATTGCCTCACACTCGACAACACCAAATGCATAACACAATCTCGTTTATAATATTATTCTCACTGATTTTCAATTTCGCACAAGAATCGATCGATCGATATGCTCGTTTGCAACAATTTTTTTACAGAATACACATTTTTTTTCTGTGTATATCTTTAACACTGTTTTCTTCATCTTCGATTTGCACATGCATTATGATGATGATGATGAATTTTTTCAAGCGTAACCTTCCTCACCTGACTCCGATTCGCGTTGAGCAATATTCGATTCCACGTTTAATTTACACTAAAATAAAGAACTGTTTTTCTTTTTCTTCTTCGTCTCTCCAATTCCCAGATGGGAATGCTCGTTAGCGGAAATTTTAATTCAATTGAGCCGTTTAACACATATAATTATTATTTCCAAGAAAATTTACAAGTGCAACATTAAACTAAACGATTCGTTTCACTTAATAAACTTTACTCATTACTTCACCTTCTTCATTCATTCTTAATGCTTAATTTAATTGGAATTTGTTATATAAATTAGTTTGAAGCAACAAAAAGGACGTACGCTCTTGTTTCGTACTTTTTTTTCTCTTCATTCCTTAATTAATTAAGATTAATTAATTGCTCAATTAAAGCAGAATCTTAGGTGTTAGGAAATGATCGATTGCAAGCGTATATTTTCATTAACACAAGAATGCATTTAATTATATATTTAGTACACGCATTAAAGCTTATATAAAATATATACAGTTCCACTGACCTTTCAGTATTTCAATAGATTTTTTTTAAATCTGCATTTATTTGTCTTCAGTTATGCAATTTAAGGTTGTTACAGCAGTAATATCTCATCTGTTATCTTTTTGTTTACATAATAAATTGCAAAATCAGATGAAATTATCAATAGATTTACTAAAACAATTTATTAATCACTAAAGTTCTTTAATATTGGAAATTTCATTCTGAATTAACTATTTGTTAAATTTTAATCAATAGTTAAATTTATATTTAAGTCCAAGTATTAATTTTACAAATTTATTAAATTATTTCAATAATTTTGTTTTAATTAATTTGAAAATTCTAATATTAATACAAATTCACATTTTTTTGCCAAACTTTATTTTAAATATAAATTTAATTAAAGTTTACTTAACTTTTACAAAAAGTACAAATTATTAGATACTCGTCCTTCTGAAGCACGTCACAATTCCATAATTACTATAATTATCCTTAGATTTGTTAATATTTCGTCATGTAAGCAAAAAAAGTTTAATTTCTTTCAGTTATGTGTGTAAAATATAAAAAGAAAATTGTTAATACGTTTCTTCGCAATTACAATTTTCTTTAGTAAAAACTTATTTATATTCACAACATTAATTACGAACGTAATTGCGATACAAATAAAAACCAAGAAAGTTTTTCTGCAATTGAATGAAAATGTAAAATCTTTCGTTTCGTTGCAAAAATTTAAGCAAAACTTTCTCGCAACGATTAATTCCGAACGCATTTCTTACTTTATGAAATAATAAATAACAACAATATATTCTTATTTATTTCTTTTAAATTATTTAATTTTATTTTAATATTATACAAAATAAAATATAAAAATAAATTATTTACAATTTTCCGCTTTAATGTAGTATTTTCATTTGAATGCACGGAAAATTCTAATTTGAAACGTAACTAAGAAAATAATATTATTCATCTATTTTCGTCGGATACTTCTTTAAATACAAAGAGTCTATTGATAGATAAAAATAAGAGTCGAGCAAGATAAATAACTTGATTGATCGCGTTCATACCAAAATAAGACGGTCGTCCTTAAATTGCCGCTCAGGAATTAACAGAAATAGAAAACGTCCGAAGAGTGCACCATTCCTTAATGTCACGATTACTTTACATACGCATAACAAAAACAACAACAACCGAAAGAGCCATAGATCATCGGAATTATGTCACGGCGTTTAATCCAATATCCTTATTTATAACGACCTTTTTGCTTTCGTGCAGTCATGATGAGTTATATCATATTGTGGCTAGAATAATAGGTGAGCTTGATTTGACGCAAAAATCCTGTTACAAGAAGACAGTTAATCATAATTAAAGGGCTTTACATACTAATTATAAATTAGCTAATTCAGAACGAAAATACTTGGATTTTATGTTTCGAATACAAAGGGAAGCTTAATTAATATTAAAATTAGTTATAATAATATATAAATTACCGTAAATTTACTAAAAAAATTCCGTAAAATAAAAAAGCTAGAAAATATCATAAATTGATTTGGAAAATTATTATTAATTATTAATTTATTGTTTCTAATATGAAAATTGATAAAAGTAATGCAAATATTTTCAAGATTTTAAAGCATTTCAGCTAATCCTAAAATTCTTGTTAATATTATAGATTAATAATCATATTTATTGTCGAAATAAATAAAAATTTGTAAATAAAAAATAATAAAATTTATTATAAATTTGTGAAATTTGCTAATAAATTTATTATATTTTTTTTAATTATCTTCAGATATATTTCTGCTTTTTACGTAGTATCAAAAATTATTTTAATAAATCTGCAAGATATTAAAGTTTTGCGAAGAAATTGAAAATTATTAGTAATAATATTTATTAATGATAATATTTTTTAGAAAATTTATTACGAAAAAAGCGTTTCAAAAAAATTAAAATTTTGAATAATAAATAATGAAGTAGAGTAATTATTATTTGTGAAATTTGTTAATGACACTTACTAATAGTAATTAGGTAAAAACTTCTAATTTATTGCTTCTATTTATGGCACTAAATTAAGTGTCGGAGCAAAAATTTAGCAAAGAAAAATACGAGAAGTGGTGCGAAGTCGTCGATGTGCAGAAGCCGAATGAGCTACGATGCACGTCGGTGGGTAGCGCTATTTTTTTTTCTCTACTCTATGCATCGATGTCATCCTTTTTTTTTCTACCATCATTTTCTACCTCTTTTTTTCTTTCGGAGTGTAGAAGTGTATGCGATTGGTGGTGTGCGGCGTTCGAAAAACCCTCCTAGGAAGAAAGAAGGCGAACGCAACAAACGAGCCGAGCTCCCAGACAATCTTCCGTTACCTGATGACCCGGAGAGGGCCGCTATAAATCCACCAACTAGCCGAAGAAGTCCTCAGTATATTGTTGATTAGTAGTGTGCAAGTTCATAGCAGTGAGAGTCGAGTTTTATCCCACATTACATGCATTCACGGACTTACGTAACCCGTCTCGAAGCATAATCGCCAGACAAATAATCATCATCGATCCAGATTAATTCCCAGAAAGAAAGAAGACGACAAAAAAAAGGTATTGTTCGCTGCTTATTCTCTCTATTCCCAACGCGAATTTCACCGCTCTTTCCATCATCAATCACAATCTGCAAACTAACAAAAAAAAATATAAAGAAAGCATCCATCCTGGAATTACGTATGCATGCCTAATACATTTCGAAAGGAGGATGAGACTTTCTTCTCGGATTTTTCCTCAACCAAAGAGCATAGGGTAAAAGCGGAGGTAAAAGTAATTTATACCTGTTTAAAGTTTATTTATTCGATGTTGCTTTTGGAAATCTCTTCCGTTCCCAATATTCGCAGAAATTAGCCCAATTAACGAAGATATTGTTGTTTGTTATATAACGTTTCCCATTGCAATTAAAAATCGTGACAAAGAAATTGGTATATTCATTATTCAATTTGCGATCCGGACGAGGCACGAATCCTTCCTAAGCAAAGAGAAAAAATGAATTCGTTATTATTATTATCTGAAACGGAAATTTAGACCGAATTTACGTAACGAGTCGGATTTTTCACCGTGTGTTTTGTGTGGCTCCGCTATATACCGGTTTTGTTTTAAATTTTCGGTGTACGTTCTTGGAATGCACGATGAGCTCCACTTCTTTAAATTTTCTTCCTTTCGGTGACTTCTTTTTTTTATATATATATAAACGTATATGGTAACTGACCTATTTCACAGGTCGCATGTTGTCCTCGAATACGGAAAATTCAGTTAGTGCCGTTCTTTTTTGCTCACATTTTCCGTTTCCATCGCAAATAGATCGATATACTCGATGCTTACGTTTTCCGGGAAAACTAAAGCACTCGCATCCGCTCATTACCCAACCATATAATTCAAGTGGAAAACTTCTAAAAATAAATATTTTCAACTTCAATTATCCAAAATCAATATTTAATAAATTATAAAAGCTTAAAAAACTATTCGGTAATGAAAAAAAATAAATATTTATTTATTAATTACTAGGAATTAAATTTAGAAACTAAATTTCTACAAATCTTACAAAAATACAATAAAATGTAACGTAAACATTGCTTATTCACTAATATAACATGTTTTATGGTAAAAAATTATAATTATGACGAAAATTATAAATTGTTTATAGCAAATGTATGTTAAAAAATAAATAAGCAAAATGAATTTTTATTTAGGTTTTTTTTTATATTTGGTAAAATTTGTAAATAAATTATGTTTTATAGTAGAAATTATATATTTATAGTAGAAATATGTTAATAAAAAAATAACGGTAAAAGTAAACAATAAAATATGTAATAATATTATCAGATCTACTTTTAACCCAAATTTAAAAAAAAAATTGTTAAAAAAAATCACATTCAAGTCCCAAAATTTTACAGAATATTAGTATTAATATAATATTTTTTGAAAATATTTTTCTATTGTGAAATAAAAAATAATTAAAATTATAATAAAATATGCAAATGTTAGAATTTAGTTATTTTTAATATATATATTATATCATAATTATATAATAATTATGAATGAAAGTTGATTGAATAAACAATGTCGATAATAGATTTCAGTGTATTAGTAGTTAACTATGAGAAAGTGTTCGATAATTGAATGTTGAGAATATGATAAATTCAAGCGTTTCCTGTAACAAGTTTTATTACGTTTTATTTTCATCCAACTGCAAAACTAAGCGAGACAAAAGTAAAATTAAATAATAACTATTCAGAAGGAAATATAAAGACGAGCATGAATATAATTTCGCGAGATGAAGGATGGGAAGTCTTTTTTCCTCGACACCAACAAAAGGAATTTCTGCACCGTTAGACCGCGCGCATAAAACATTTTCCCCCCAATCTTTTTCAGCATCATCTCTCCGGTGTAATAGTATTTTTTTTATATATAAGTCTTCTCCCATCGCATCTTCTTGGTAACCATGTGCATAGATAAATTAAAGAGCACTTTGCATATTTATTTATTACGCGGAGATGTTTTCCTCCCAGCAGGAAACGTTTCCAACCGTGCGTTCTTCTCCTTTCCTTTTTGCCGACACCATCGGCTTAATCAAAATTTATTACCGTTTAATAATTTAATTAAAGTCTGCACAGAAAGAAACGAGATTTCAAGGAAGATGTTAAATCATGAATGAGAGAAAAAGAAACACACTGACGTTCTTCATTAATTTGAATAATCTTATGGATTCATCGATCCGATCGGATCTTCATAATTACCACTCGACCAATTATGATAATAAGCTTTTGGATAGCCGCAATTAGTCTTCCGAGTAATTACATTCGATTTACTCGATCTCTTAATCAATTCAAACCGGTATGGACAAAACCATCTGTTTGAGTCAAATCTTGAATAAAAAATGTAAGATTATCTTTGATAATCAATCAATATTCAATAATTTAATTTAAATTATATTTTCAAAGTTTAATAACAAAAATATGAATTGCCTAGCAACTAGAATAATATCGATAACAACAAACAACTAACTGTCAAATAATAGGAATGCACCAATAGTAACGTAAATAACAACAAAGCACACAATATTTAAAATATAATAATATTTCTATTGTTTCACAGATAACTTAATAGAAATTAAATATTATAAAGTTTAAGAATTGTCAAAGATAACAGTAATTGTCATAATAGATAACTAAGTTTAAAGTTAAAAATTAAATAGATTTTTTTTACAAATTATATGATGTTTAAAGCTATAATAAAGTATTCTTAGTAAAGTCTATATTGATACCTTAAGATCTGCAGCAGAAATAAGGCTTCTTTAACTACCGAGAAAGCGTCCATAAAAAAATTTGTAAAATCATCCTTATGACCCCGTCATTGTGTGCATAGCAACACTAAGCCGTCCTTGGTAACTGGGGTTACGTCCATAACAATCGAAAAACATCCTTAACAACCGACAAAGGGTTTCGTAGTAATTACAAAGTCTGTACATAATTTCAACTTAATTGTAATTATAATAATAATAGTCGAACATCATTATAAACGTACAAAAATTAATTAATATTAAAAACAGTAAAATCTGACCTTAGTGTAAAATAATAGTTTCGGTTTACTAACAGATTTCAAAAACAAATATTCGACCGAATTTTCTATGAATTCTCTTAATTTATTATTAAATTTAGTATACAAGTATTAAATTTAGTAAAATTTGACTTTAGTACAAAATATACCTAAAAAATTGTGTAAGTTTATGAACAAATTTCAAGAACGAATTATTTTCGGCAATCGAATTTTTGCTGAATAATAAATTATATTAATTTTAGCATAAAATCAATTTTTCTTTAACTCTTAATAAACATCTACTTGGTAGAATAATAATAGTTTCGGTTTATGAGCAAATTTCAAGAATAACCGAATCTGAAGATCATTACAAAAATATCTACATGGTTAAATATAATTAATTATATCGACTGTTGCTGCATTACAGAAACACGATTTCAATATAATTTATTGCCACGAAGCGTACAATTTACAACCGAAAACTCTCACTTCTAAGTCTTAACGAACCGTTTTCGAATAATAATAATTCATCACAATAAATATATTAATATTTAAAAAAAAAATCGTAAATCTTATTGGTTAATGGGCATCGTTCATTGTATAAGGATGCAAAAACCGCAGTCGAATTAATAATCCATCGGGCTTAATCCGACGTACCATAATAATTCTCGTTACAAAAGCCGCACTTCCTTTCGTCATTTCATAATTTCATTTATTTATTAGCTATGGGCCCCAGAGTCCGTTGACTTATCCCCGGAATAAATTAAAACCGGACAGCATCACAAAAATATACTTACTTACTTACTTACACTTGGAACGGTACTAGACCATACGATTTGAATACTTAAAAACTTGACGGCCGATTCGATCGATGATCACAGCTCAATTTCAAAACCAGCAATCAGAACATTTACTTCTTCACAATCGACGTAAAAAAAAATATTATTTCTCATAATTTTACTCATATATTTATTTTTTTTATTATTATTTGTTCTGTGGAATATGCGTGTGCGTTGTTAGTGGTTTGTGGCCGAGTTGTCGTGGCTGGAACCGTTATAATGGTTTTCCTTGTGTCAAAAGTGACCGCGGTTTTGGTTGTGATCAATGGAGAATAGTGGAGAACTGGAATTAGGACGATGATCCGTTCATCTATATATATTTTTATCTATTCGTCATTGCACTTTCACATGTAATCTCCGTTCCATTTGAATCATCGCCGAAAGAAGAATGGAAAAGAGAAAATTGTCCTCACGCGTTTGATTCATTGATAAATTATTAACCTTGTTCGCTGTGCACAACATTTCCTCATTACGTTTCAATTTAAACCTGAACATTTTCCTCCTTCAAACTGGAAACACTATTAACTTAATATAACTATTTGTATGCTTGAAACAGTTAAACTTTTATTTTTGTATTCTCAAACCGTTTTTCGTTCACTCCAAAATATTAATGATCACATTATTTTTATCCAAAATTCAACAAAAATAAAATATAATATTATTAATATCTAGTAAATCCTCGATTAACGAATTGAATATCTTCGAAAACAAAAAAGTTCGAAATTAAAAAATAATGAATATTTCATAAAATTTGTTCGGAAAAATAATTTACTTATAGTTTCAACATTAATTCATTCATTAAAATATAAGAATTTAATTTAAAGTATATAAAAGTGTACAATTTAACTTATTTTTTTATTTTCTTAATAATCCATGTAAAACTTAATATAATTATTGTGTATATAATAAAAAAATAAATAAACTCAAATGTATACTAATTAAGTTTTTTAATTAACTTAAATTTTATGAAAATTTAAGATTATTTAGATTTAATTAAATATTTAAAATTACTTCAGACAATTATTTTCAATTATTACTAATGAATTTGTCTCAAATTTTTCAAATACTTTCATAAAAATAAAGATTGTATATAGTTACAAATAAAGAATGTATATTTAATTAATAGTTTTCAACGTATTCAAATCTTTAATCGTATGCAAAGCAAGATAAATTGCCTCACTGCAATTACCGTACGTTAGAAGATCAGTGAATAGTGGAAGCAGGCAACAATTATAATCGTTTAGAGTGATGAAGTGTGTTTGGGAATACCCGAGGAATAGTAATAAATGTCAGTTTTAAAGCTTCATTCAGGCTCTTTTTAAATCTGAGCGTAATCGTAATCTAAAGCAACTTTTCTCAATGAGAATAATACAACAATAATTCGGTAATATATTATATTATTATATAAACATATTATCCTTATTTATAACTTATATGAATGAATAAATTTAATTGAAGCAAAATATGTATAACGGATTTAAAATAATAGTCAGCTTTATTCAAGGTAAAACTATCAGTTTTCAATGCTAATGTAATTCCTTTGATTTTCCACTTATATTTATTACTAAGAAGTTTTAAAGTTAATTATTGAAGATAATTTAATTTTTACGTTTATAAGATTATTTATATTCGAATTAAACTCCTAATATTGTGATTTTTATATGATAATAATTTGTTTCTTATATTTTCGACATTATTTTATTCTAAAATTTCACTTGTAATTTTTATAATTTAATGATATTTAACATCTTTATAATTTGTTAACTTTAATATTTATTTATTTGTTTAAATCGTAATTTAATAAATAATTTTTATTTAAGATTTAAATAAAATTATTTTCTTAATGAAAAACATTAATGTATTAAAATTAGGACCAGAATATTGTACTTTTAATACTATTTCAAACAATTTTAACTATTTTGAGTTTTTGTGGTTGTAAATGAAATGTTTAAAGAAAAAAAGTAAGGATGTAATTATCCTGAAGAACCGGAGACGATAACAAATGTGAACGCATGTTTCTGCATATAAAGACAAAACGGTTTTCGCCTTGACAGTCTGCGGTCGCGTCTTCGGCGGCGCGCATTAATAATTCATCGGAGAGGCAAAGGTGTAATCATACATTGGCAATGTATGTAATCAGGTGCAAGATGCAATCTGATCCAGACGTACATACGTTCGACCGTACGTACATGCAGACACGAGCTCTTGTCAATGGAGAGATGGCAGCCAGCAATGGCGAAGAGAAGCAGCAGGAGCGATAAGAGCCCCGACGGCGGTGGTGCCTTCTTTTCTATAAATAGAGAAGATCTGCACTTGGATAGAGACGGTGTATGTATGTGCGTGCGGGCCTGGGTGTGCATCTCCTCTTCTTCTACTACCTCTTCTCTTCTGCTTCTTCTTGTTGTACTTCTTCTTCTTCTCCTTCGTCGGTGGACCACTGCTGCGGTCAAGGTCGAGCACCTGTACCAAGTACATGTACGCCTCACAGTTGTGCCATTGACTCCGTACGTACAAGTACCCATCATTACCATCATCATCGGTTACGTTCTTCAAATGTGAAATAAGATAACAACCATCAGAGCTTCTTCACAGCGTAATTCTTTCGCACATCCAAACCATTCCCATTCTATACTCAGGTAAGAAAGCTATTGTTCGTGTTAACACAAAGGAGAACTGCGATGAATGGAAATACACAAAGTAGTCTTAGTCTAAATCTTTGCAAAAAAAATTTTTTTACATTTATTTCAAATTCATATAAAATTTTCTAAGATTATTAATAACATATAATCATTTATTTTACACAAAAATTCATTTAAAATTAAACGTATTGAAAAAAAGCAATAATGTAGTATTTTTTTTATTTGAAATTTGTATTAATATAATCTACAAAATTATTACTACTGAATTTGGTTTAAAATGAATTAATTTTTAATTATTTCACAAATTTCCTTACATTTCATTAGTTTACATTTGAACTGTGTTAAAAAAATTATTTAGTTTAGACATTTGCTTCATTCTGATAATATAATGCTTAAATATTTAATTTAAAATTAAATAAAGGCTATTGACCGGAATTCTTAAGTTTCAACATACAGTTTAGATTTAGTAAAGAACAAGAAAAAATACTGTAAAATTTCAAATGAATTATTTTTTCATTTAGAATTCATTGCTTCTCAATTATCAATTGTATATTTTATATTAGTTAAATTAGTTAAACAAAGAGATTTTTTATTTAATTTCAACTATAAATTGTATTCCTAAAATACAGGTTTTAAATTATAATTATTTTCACTTAAAATATTTTCTTTATAAAGTTTTTATTAAATTTTATAATAAGTTGAACTAAACACAAAGTATTTTATATTACTTATATTTTATGTAAGTTTTAGCTGGCAGCAAGTTTTTTTTATTAAATAAATATTCAAATAAGTCGATCTTGATTGCCCGATATCCAGTTTTACTTCTGCAAAGCGCTTTGCATAATAATATAGCTTCGTGATGGAAGAGCGAAGAACTTTTTCCATCCGCAGAAAACGCTCATTGTTTTATATTTTACAACACGACAAACGCATGCATCTGACTATAGTTATGATTAAATTGTAATGCAAATAACTGTGATAGTCTTGTTTCGTTCCGAATAAGCCTAATATGGCATAAATAGGTTAAAATGATAAGAGATTCAAATTGAATTATTACAGCTTTCAATGATTACGAAAATGGATCTTGTTACAATTTTCTAACAAACAAACAAACAAACAAAAGTGTGGAAATGGAAATAAAAGCTTAATTGTAATTAAATTTTGCCGCAGAAAATTGCTGCAATTGTGAGAGCACTTTGAATATTCCCCGAAGGATAATGAAATATACAATGAGAATTCTCTGTTTTTATTTTGCTTCTTTCGGTTTTTTTTTCTGTGTCCACAATATTCCATTATTTCCGACGTTCCGTGCGATCGAAATATATTCAAGTCTGTACAGAAAATATATGTTAATGTTTCCAATAATTCGTCTCGTATCGCTTCTCCGATCGTTGCTCTAACTGTAATTCGAATCTGCCAATAAAATGTTATGTCAATAGAACAAATAAACAAGAAAAAAAAAACGTGTCATACATCAACCTTTTGTACTACTTACATCCAACTATAAAAAAAACTATATAAATATTTGCAATTTCAAAATTTTCAAAAATTATTTAAATGTTCATTTTAATACAAAATTTTATTAAATATTATTGATTTATGCAAATATAATATTAATGCAAAAATCTACAGACCGTCCTTATTTAAAAAAAAATATTTATGAAACATTAATCATTTCTGTTACTTAATAACAAATTTTATAAATTATTTGCTAATTATTACAAAAAATTATAATTTATTTAAAATTGTTCGATTAATAAATAAATGTTTTTTCTTTAAAGATTCATACAAAAAAATAATAATAATAATTATTTTAATCAACTTTTTTTTACTAAAATAATATTATTATTTAAAATTTTACTATAAATAATGTCTGTTTCTATTTAACTGAACGTGAGAAACCTCTTGAGAAATATAGACGGTAATAAAATAGCATAAACTAAGTATTATTAGTATGGGAGAGACTCGAACGCGAAACTTTTACTCGATCGTTTACAGTTAGAGGTGGAATTATAGTAACAACAATATTATAAAGTTCGAACGGTGACTGCGACATTGAGATCCCTATCTAAGACATAGTAGTAATAATCATTTGTTGCTTTTAAAAAAAAAAAGGGAGAAATGCTTAACTATGAAAATTAAAATTGACGTTTCCCATCATTAATAAACTGAAATACGCTTGCAATTCAAATATTAAATATTATTTATATAATTAAGTACGTTTATTAATAGGATTTGTAGATATTTATAAGAAAAAAAAAACTAATTTCAAACTACGATTCCATTAATTTATTGATGATCAAAAGCAATTTGCGCACTTTCTACGCTTTTATCTGATTGACTTAATAATAATTTACAACAACAAAAAAATGAAACTGATACCTTAATAGATAATAATTAGTTTTCATTTCTCTTATTTTTAAATTATTAAAACCAATTTTCATTTTTTAATTGCTTCTGTTCGTTTTATCTATAATTAAAACAGATTTTGTAAGAGATGACGTGGCATTTTTCTATTAATATTTATTGCCAAAAATTCTTAATTTAAGAAGTTTTAAACAAATATAAACAATAACTAATAAATTAAGTGACTAAGAAATGTGAATAATTTGAACCGTTATATAATAATAATTAACATAATTTATCTATTAGTTCAGTTATAATTATCAATTTTTTTTTGTGGACTGTTAAAATATTTTGTTGAAACATTTTTAAATTTGATTGAACGAAGGTGAAAATTGTAATTGAATGTAGCGGACGGGTGGAGGATTACGTAACAGCGAGATTTCGCCGCTGAATATAATTTAATACCGCTAATTGAGAATAATCCGAGTGCGTGGAATAATAATAATAAAGATAATTATGTCAAATTAAATAGCGTGTCGTCTTTAAACCAGATTACAAATAACAGAGGCGGATTAACCGGTACGGCAATTACCACCGGTTAATTAAAGAGCGCATCTCCAGTTTCGTATCGTCCCGTAAACCGGTCGTATTCAATTAACATGTGGATTACAGATAGACGTAGGTTTTAGAATTAAAAAAATGTGTATGAAATTAAAGCTGGAGTATTGTTGCTTTTGGTTATTGAAGGCTGCGTGTGCTCTGCGCTGCGACGAGAGGAATTATAAAATAGATTTGTCTCGAATGAAAATTCCCGTTCTGTTCGAACGCACACGTTCGCAGCGGCCGAGTCTGGATATGCAAATGTAGAAAGGCGAGGCAACAGAAGAAACAAGAAATAAAGAAAAAAGAAGAAACGTAAAGGGAGAAAGATGGAAATAACGAACGTGAAGTGAAATAAAGAGAAAAGGTACACCCCCGCGATTTTCAGAAATACATTTAATCAGAGCCGTAAAACCGAGGGAATTCTCCGGTGCAGCGTAGGTGGTTTATTTACAGTTAACTCATTTACGTAGTTTTGGCTACCTTCTCATGCGTTAATCAAGGACCGAATGTTATGTCTACCTCTTATTATTCTTATCTTCCAAAGAAGATTTATGCAACTTTTTAAAAATTAAAATTTTCTTTTCTTCATTAAAAATTATAAAAAAAAATCAAATTTAAATTACTTCTAAGTAGAAAAAATCAAGTTAGTATTAGTATTAGTATTCACAAAATTGTTAAGCTACGATTTCTTCAGTATTTAAAAAATATTTGTTTTCTACCTAGAGATTTCTTAAAATTTCAACAGTTTCTGAAGCTATTATATAGTATTATTTACTTTTTATGTAAAAAATGTGAACATTAATACTATCAAGAAAAGATAATACTATCAAGAAAAATATAAGATTTTATGACCCAAGTACTAGATTTTTTCATGAAGTAACACTTATTCTTGTCTTAATTTTCGTTTCATATTTTAAACTATTCTTGATTATTATTAAAATTCTGATTAATATAATTTAGCTGAAGTTAAGATTAATTTGGATATGAGATTTTCATAAGATATGAGAGAATTATTGTATAAGGCAAGGGATAAATGAAGACCGTTACTCGCGAAACAACAATGCAGTCGAAAACGAGTCATTGTTGTAACTGTGAACGAAAAAAAAAAATATATATAAATCGTAATTATATGTGATATCTAGAAGGAAACGCACGGTGCAGGAAGAAGAAGAACGGACGTGCCGTGCCGGTTACATTTTTTTTTCATTTCTTCTTCATCGTGTTCTTCGGACAGTTAGAACGACGGGGCTTCAATTCTGGATTGCACAATTAAATTACTCGTTATTGCAATGATGGACGAGATACAAGAATGGTATGTTTCTGTGTGGTGCGTTTGTATGTAAGATGCAGGAAGAAGAGAGTCTCGACGTGCTCCATAAATAAATTTAACGTCTTCGAGCGATCGGCATTTAATAATCCCGGACGGAAAGACGATGCCCGATGATTGATCATTCGAATGTTATCTAGGTTTCTAGGAACCATACTCGCTAATAAATGGATAGATGTACGTCCCCCGGAGGCTACATACACTCTTCGCGAACTCTTAATGATGCTCGAACGCGACGCAACAACGGTTAATGGACATTTCGCCAATACTGAATAAAAGGTGCCCTAAAAATGGGCACGATGAAATCATCGACGGTAATTCCGAAGACAGACGGCGATGACGATAATCTCACGCCAATTTACGACTTCGTTCGTAGAATTCATTAAAATTAACCAAAAAAAAACTGCATTTCCATTCTCAACTCGAATCGCAGCTAATTAGAATTTTAATGAAGATACAATTAGTTGATTTCATCATTCATAATTATAACAAATTTACATTAATGTAATATTATTTTTAATTGAAAATAACAACACAAAAATAATTATTGAAATTCCCTAAATAAATACTTTAATGCAATTATTATAAAACTAATTTTAAATTAAAACTAATAGAATAAAATCAGTTTAATTAGAAGAAAAAAAACACTTAAAATACAGATAATAAAATAAAATTCTAACAATAAATTTTCATTATTTAATAATTGATTAAAATGTATATAAACTAGTTATAAATAAATAATAATTGTAGAAGTTATGTAATGAAAACATTTTTTTCTTAAAATCATTTTAGCAAATTTCTCATAAACTGTTAAATATTACGTTTTAATTTTAGTTATATTTTTTTGTAATTAAATTACTTTTTATTTAAGTCTGAATATTATATGTAGAAACGAATGTTCTATTTTTTTAAATTAAAAAGCAAAAATATATTTCTTTTATAAAAATAAAAAAAAAAATGTAATTTGTTGCTGATGGTTTGAAAGAATTTTTTGCACTTAAAGTAAACGAGAAGTAAAAGTGCTTTACTCTAATTATATTTTGCAACGTTATTAGTAAAGTAGTAAAGAAACTTTAAGAAAAAAATCGTTATTTATTTCAGTTATTTAAAATTAAAATAATAAATATTGAAATTAATGAAGAAAATTGAAAGCCTGAACTGCATTCAACTTGAACCTTAATCAAAATTGACAGGATAATTGTCAAGGTGAAACAACAACAACAAAAATACAGAAGGAATTCGGAGATTTGTAAACTATCGAATAATTGAATCTACCGACGTTAAACGTTTCGGTCCATGTAATTTCGTGACTGAATCTTAGATGCGATTGATCAGGTGTCAACACAGGAGAATTATCACATCGTAAATACAATCAGCACGCACGTTCCACATAATTCAATTCCGTGATAGATTTTTTTCGGTGCAACCGAAAACGAAGCATCTGATCCAGCCGGATCGATTCATGACGGATGGAGTGTTAGATACAGCGTCTCCGAGGTCTATGACCCCTTTCGTTCTCGCAACAAATCATGCATATTATTATTCGTTTTCTTTCCAATTTATATTTTTTTTTCGTGTGTACCATTGCATTCAATGGATCTAATTGTAATTGCTGTGACCTTGTCGAATCATTAAACTTAATACATCTGCGAAATAATAACAACATCAGCAATCATCAACATTATATAATAAGTGCCTTTGTATATCTAACGACTGTTTGTCATTTAAATGGATGAATCAAAAACACTTAACATAATCTTGTTTAACCATTTCATATTGACTATTGTTAGATTTAACATATGCTTGCAAATCTCATTAACCGAAAGGTGTAAATCGCTGATGGATATTAACAAAAGTTATTATAGAAAAATAATTTATATAGTTTGAAACAAGAAAATTAATTGCTTAGAGCGATTATTAATAATTAGTTTTGCATATACAGTTACGAATATTACGCGCTGTGAAATAAAATTTAAAAGAAAAAACTGTAAACATGATTACTATATACGTAAAGGTCGAAGGTTAAAATTTTAATTAACATTTGCTGAAACGTGTTACGAAAGTGACGAATTTTAATTACTAAAGTAATTCATTTGAGAACAATAATTAATATAAACTTTTTCAGTGTGATTGTCTTGCACTTTTGTATCAAGTATTCAGATTTAAGATTAATTTACAAAAAAAATTACATTTTTTATTTTTGCTTTTAAAAATAATGCTTAACATTTTGGCTCGTCCTTCGCGCGGATTAATTTAAGCTGTGGTGGAAAAACAAAAGTATTTGCAGGACGAAAATAACTTTATTTATTCATTTTTTTGCTTTTAATGAAATGGAAAAAATACATTACTTTCTTGCTTTTTACTTTATTAAATTCTAATTATAGACACTTGATAATAATTAAATTCAAATTTTATTTATTATTTGTTAATGACAATTCAATTTTTAGATCAACTTGACAGTGACAGTTGTTTCACATATTCTATTGATTCAATTATATTCAAATAATGTTTCTGCAAGAATTCTTCAAGAAGTTGAAAGTAACTTAGTTGTATTAGTATATTAAATAAAAGTGTCTTTCAATAAAAATCATCTGGAATCATCATCATCTTAAATCAACTTGCATTTTTAATAAATATAAAAATAATGACAGTGGTTTGACATATTGTAACAATTCAATTATTTTCAAATAATGTTTCTACAGAAATATTTCTATGCTTCAATTTTTAATAAAAATCTGTTAATATAAGATTTAAAGATATTGTACAGAAGTTTAATTACATCTTAAATATGAGTTAAACATTTAATATAAAACAGCGGTAAATTCAAAATATTTAGATTGTACCTTGTAAGGGTTTGAAAGAAGTGAATGAACTGATAAGAAGTTGGTTGAGGCATTGACCCAAAGGTATAAGCTTGGAACCATTCCGTCTCGTAATTGCTCTTATTTAACATTCAGCACGTCTTTGAAGTAAGTGGGTAAGTGATATTCGGTTTCAGTGGGGCACGAGGAAAAAAGAACAATGAGCTTTTCGTGCATGCAGAGTAGTTGCGAAACGTGGAAATAGTTCGGGCACAGCTAATTGCCCATTCCTCATCATCGTCGCAGACAATCATGTATACGGCATATGTATAGGCTCCTTTGTTCAATAGGCCAATTATAATTTAATTACACACACTGTTACATCTTCTTCGAAGGTGCAAAAGATGACGGAGAAGAAAGAACCGCAGTTGCCAAATCATCCAGTTATATAACTCGACATGCAGAAGACTGTCCTGAAAAGGAAAACGCGAAGATATCGCGTGAAAGAAATATACGTGAAGATATACACCGCATCTCTCCGACATGCCATGGTTTAATTATATTTCAAGAAAATCTGGATCCGCGAATTGGGCAAGTCTCGACGAAAGTTCTTCTGCTCGCTCCTCGTTACCTCACATAATCATCTTTTCATTTACGCAATTCGAAATTTCTATGCGGCTTCTTGGGAAATCAGAATCATTTGCGTAGATTGCTCTCTTATTGCTTATTTTCTCGGTATTTTTTTAACCGCCTCTTCTCGAATTGCAATCATCTCTTACAAATTGTCGTCTAGGAATGCAATTTAAATACCCGTTCAAATTGATGTGGCGCCATCTCCTAATACTTACAATTCCAACTTTCAAATTCATTTTGTTTTTAAATATCAAAAATTTATTTGTGAAATATATTCTAAAGATACAATAGTTGTTATTAATAAATAAAGGAGTTCTCAAAAGCCAATTAAAAATTAACGCACGAATTATAACTGTAACGAATACAAAGGATAATCTCCTTTCAGTTGTGCATTTTTTGTTGTTGTTGTTGTTTTAAATTTGTGGGAGAACTCCGAGTAGGAAATTGAAGCAAAGACAATATTACGAAATTACATATGCGATGGTGATGAGACCAGTTCCATTCCCACAATTGGCCTCGTCTTTCCTGCTGCTCTTCGACTAATAAACGCTTCGTCTCGCTTACGAAATATGAATAGCATTCAGGATCTTGCGAAGTAAACCATCCATATAGGCGATGATCAATCGGTTTTGTGTAAAATCGTCGGCGCACAATTGTATAATTTCTGGTTTATTTATTTAGCACTCGGAACATAACAGTTCTTCCAAATTCCGTTAAACATAAATACTCATACGAACATCATAGAAAAAAAAGTGCGCGCGTGTTCGCATATATAGAAACATGAGATGTTAATTTTATTCTTTCGTTTGCAGACAAAAGCAATTATGAGCTGGTTCATAATCCTGCTGATCGCAGGATGTTGGGCCTACCCGGCGCAGGATCCGTTGGAAGTTGATGGACCAGCTTCCAGGAAAATCTTAGGCTCAAGGTAAAATATATTTACATACAGTGTTAAAGAAAATGATTTAATTTTTTTCTATTTTTTTTTGGTGCAGCGTTGTAACTTCGGTTTCTGTGATAATGGATGGAGCCTTGACGCATTTTTCCGATGCTGTTGGTAAACCAGTATCGAGGCCAGCATCCAGCGCGCAAGTGGCCAGTCCCATCAACCTATTGAATCCTGATAGGTACGAGTTTTACACGTTCGACGATAGCGGTGATCTGGTGAAGCGTCTGATGACTCTTGAGGAGATCCACGGTATCATAGCTAACGGCGACGGAGAAGGCTTCACTTACAGTACAAACTACAACTCTCCCGAGAAGAATGTCAACGATGTTGTTAGCAATGTGCAAAACGTACTTAAGAGCGAAATGGAAGTTCACAAGAATTTAACGAACGTGGCTTTAGATACTCCGGACGTTTCTTCTAATTGGAGTACGATTCTATCCACCATCTTTGGAGGACCCAACGAGCAGATAAAACCTCAGAACTCCATGACCGCTGAAACTATCTTAGTCGAAACCAGTTCTCCTCCAGCTCCGATTGTTAAGAAACCAACTCCGTTTAAAACCAGCAAAGTTCCTGAAGCAACAACCTCGAAAGTCACAGAAGCAATAATCAGCAGAGTCCCAGAAACAACAACCAGCAAAGTAACAACGAAAATTACAGAATCGACCACAAAGGAGGCTGAAGAAACTACAATCAAACAGAACATCGAAGAAAGCACCACAGCCAATCAAGAGGATTTAACCCCGTATCCCATCAAATTGGAGACTTTACCAACGAAGCAATTCGAGGTTGAAGAAGTGCTTAAAGCCACATCCACCGAAAGGGTGGAAGTACCTGTCATCACCGTTTCGATAATTTCCAATGCGAATCCTCCTCCAGCTGAAAGCCAGAAGGAATCCACCGAAGGATCTCCTGTTGTTAGCATCAGACCTACAACTAGAAGGCCTTCCACGCAATCGCTTCTAAATACGACGCCGGTGTTTAAAAATAATTTACAGAAAGTGTCGACCATTAAAAAACCATCATCAGTCAAACCTTCAACGTTGAAGCCGGTGATGATGTCTTCGACGGTAAGAAGACCCATTAGCTCAACGACTCGCGCAACCTTAGCACCGAAAACCGCTGCGACAACAATTAAACCAATTAAATTGCAATCAACCGCTTCCGAGCAAATTACTATTTCCACAACTGAATTACCAAAAACTGAAAAAACTACAACAAGAACAACAACAACTACTACTACAACTACACAAGCCCCAACTACTATTACTACAACTACAACAGTAGCCCCAACCACGACCACCACCACAACAACCACCACAGCAGCTCCAACAACAATTAAACAAACAACTACAACAACAACAAGGAAACCAACAACTTCTCTTCCTATCAAGCGCAGTACTGCTGCTCCAATTAAACGCATTACAGTACCTTCAACAACTATGAAACCAGCAACTGCTGCTCCAATTAAACGTATTACTGTGCCTTCAACAACTATGAAGCAAACACCAACGACTATCAAAGAAAGCACAATGGCTTCAACGACATTCAAACAAACTGAATCTTCTCTATCAACTAAAGAGAATATAGTAGCCGCTACTATAATGAAACAAGCAACAACAATGAAGCAAACTGAAACAACGCCCAGCAAAGAAGCTACTGTATCTATGACTATGATTAAAGAAAAATTAGCGATTCCTACTACCGAGATTCCAACAACAATTAATAAAAATACAGAAAAAAATACGGAATTCGAGAGCCATCCCACACACTTTATACAAATCTTTGAACTTCCACCAACCACAATTAGGAATGATGTAGTTAAGGAACAACAGATTCAGAAGAACGAAGCTGAGGAATCTCTCAAACAATCTGACTTGCTCAGCGGTATTTACCTTATCGATCACAAGACTAACACGAAAATACCTATTACTACTAAGGAGCAGTTGACCACTTTACTAGATAGGCTTCCATCGGAAAGTACTACTGAAATTCAAATGAATAAATTGAGCACGAACACCATGCAAATAGTAAAGTTGAGTACAACGGAGAAAGACGTCGGAACGACTAAGGAGAACGTGGAAATTACTTCGACCGAAGAATACGAACCTACCACATATGGAAAACCAACGGAGATTGATAAGATCTTGGACCAGCTGCTCTTAACGTCCACTAACATCTACGATATTAATACGGAATTCGCAAGCATGTCCAGCGAAGAGACCACGGAGAATTTGATCGCCGATAGCACAAATTACGCGAATCAAAACGACCAGACGAGCACAATGGAGATTCCCACGACAAACATAATCGCCGCCAGCATAGAGCAATTATTCCAACAAGCTGTCGGTATTCTTCCTAACAACAGTGAAATCGTCGCTTACGAGACGACGACAGACGCGGGAACATCGACTACAATGGAAAACTTGTCGACGACAACCGAAGAAATTCCAACGTCCACAATTACCGAAGACGATAATTCAATTAGGGAAGCATTAAAGGATGCCGCTGAGTCTTCAATCTCTGAAGTCGTTAACATAGAGAGACAAGAGTTCACAACAACCGAAGAAATGCCAACTACCACTGAGATTATGAATGATGTTTCGACTACCCCTGAGATCAAAGAAACGACTGAACTTGACTTCACCACCACCGAGTTGAACAATGTTGCATTAAATTCAACTGAAGTGGAATTGGAGGATGAATTCTTGAATACGGAAGCTTCCAGCCAAGTAGAATTGACAACTGAACGTTTAGAAACAACGACTGAAAATAATTTGGAAACGAGCACAATGTCTCAACCGTTAACTACCCAAGCTTTGGCACAAGTTATTAAGGAAGTTACTGATAGTAACCCAAAGAGGCGCACGACGATTTTGGCCATAATCACCGAACACTCGCAACCACCAATCTTGAAGATTAACAAGAAAGAAGATGATGTCGTGAGCTCGAGCAGCTGGAGTTTGGTTCCAACTCTGAATCCTCATAACAAGGAAAGCGTAGCGCAATCCGAGAACAAACCGCAGATTCACGTGCAGCCCGCTAAGCCTGTGAATTTGGTGTCGCAGTTGGGATTAGGCTTGGAAGCGAGCACCAAGAGTCAGGATGTCGACATTAATCAATTCGTCGCGTTGTGCAATGAATTGGCGTTCGGTTTCTGGAATTCCGTGACGAATGGCATTAGCGCTGCGAGAAGCGCTTTTATTTCGCCATTCGCTGCAACCTCTCTTCTGGCCATGGTCTTCTTGGGAGCACGCGGAGCCACTTCCGGAGAGATGAATGAAATCTTGAAGTTAGATGATATGGTCACGTTCAATCCACATTTGATTTTCAAGAATGTGACTGAATCTATTGAATCAAGCGATAAAACCGGTGTATCGACTTCTATAATCCTAAGGGAGCTGTACAGCGATAAAAGTAAAGGAAACTTGTTGAATTTCTATAAGGAGAGGGCGAGGCAATTTTACGACGGACACGTGGAGGAAGTCAGTTTTAAGGAAGTGGGAGATATTATCAGAAAACGGACAAATATGATGGTTAAGAGACAAACTCAAGGGAAGATTGGGGAGTATATGAAGGACGCTTCCATTAAAGTTAAAGCTCCTTTAGCTGGAGTTAGCGTGAGCGTGTTTCAGGTAAGCAAAATAATTAATAAGCAAAATTATCATTTTGTAAGTTTTTCTTAATTGCAGACGGATTGCGCTCAAGCTTCGACCGACGGAAGAGATGGTGAATTGCATTTTGTCGTTCTTCCATCGATTAGGCAAAGGAGACTTGTTCCAGTTCCAGCCGCCGTTTGGAGGAAAGGATTCCTGGCCGGTTACGAGCCCAGCTTAGATGCAACAGCTGTTTCCATAGGTTCCAATGATCAAATCGTTAGCACGATATTTGTTATTCCGGGTCAACAAGGAATTGCCGCTCCAGGTGATGGTTTGGCGCGTTTGGAAAGACACCTGATGACTACAGCGTTCAAGGACGGTTCTTGGTCGAGGTTGTTGCGTTCCCTGATACCCAGACCTGGTTTGGAAGTGCAGATTCCGCGATTCTCGCACCGTTCGATCATCAACGCCACGGTGGCTCTCCAAAATATGGGCATGAAGGACCTCTTCGACTCGAGCAAAGCGGATCTGCGCGGCCTGAATGGAGTCGCCAACGATCTATATTTATCCGACATCCTACAAGTCAACCAGTTCGCCACCTGTGGAGAAGGAGGAATCGGCGAGTTCCATCACTCTGAGATTTACCCAGCGACGGCGAATCGAACGTACAGGAGGTCAAGGAAGTTCAAGGATGTTCTGCAGCCTGAAGAGGCTCTCTACGACTCCGAATTCTTAGAGGAACCGAGGGATTATCAAAGGGCTTTCCACGATCCACTTCACGATCCCAGCCTGTTCTCGCTACCTTTACCTTTAAGGCCCAGACAAGCTCGTCTCCCTGAAGCACCGCGACTAAGATTCGACCGACCCTTCCTATACTTTGTGAGGCACAATCCCACAGGACTAATACTCCACATGGGCAGATTTAATCCGAGATTATTGCCTTGAACGTGGGAGAACAGAGCAAACCACCTTTCCTTTCCCCCTTTTGTATATATCTGAATTAGGTTTAAACTGAAGAAAAAGGCTTAAAGTATTAATTATTAATGATATTGTTTTCTTTTTCTCTCTCTGTACGTATTTTATTTATTATTACACATTTTAATTTGCGCAAGAATAATTGATTTGTGTGAGGCCAAAACAAATAAAGGTGACAAAATATATGAGGACGATGTGAAGTGAAGGAAAACGCATGTAATATTACATCCCATAACATCAGAACCCATGTTATTCGATGCAATATCCATCCATTTTGTATTTGACTTAAGGTTAATTCTATTTATGTGTTGAGGTAGATATATGTGTGCAATTATATTTTACTTTTATATATAAATATATAATAAATAATTGAAAAATAATCAAGACTTTCTTTTATGAGAACAATTACCAAATCTTTAAATTTTACATCAGATATTGAAAATTCAAAATAAATTATAACATTAATTAATGAAGATGAAATAACATGTACACATCTAATTCAATGTTGATTAGATAACATTCTCGGTACCATATATCGGTATTATCCAACTAGTTCAAAAAAAAACATTATCAAAAAGTATTATTTATTGCCAAAGCATTATACAATCTTCTTATTTGCAAATTGCTTCTTCCCATTGGGAAGAGCCTCTCTACACTAATTATACAATCTCATATGAAATTATTTATTAGTAAGTGACTCCATCTTACTATGGAAGAGTAAAGTAGATAGTTCCTTAGTTTTAGCGCTGTTTCAGATCTATAATTACGAAGTGCTTTAATGAAAAATAAAAATATATATATTTTTAAATATCTAGAAAACTTATTCCCAAAATTTTAAGAAAAAAATAGTTAGTTCAAAATTGTAATTTTATTTGAATTAAGAAGTCTAACGACGATAGTAACAATATAAAGGACAAAGATGCAAAGTTCTTCTGTTCACTAAAAATACACCCACTGCAAAAATTTTATTTTAAATAAAAAAGATTATAATCGTTCAATTTTTTTTTCTTGGATATAGCGAAAAATAATATTAGTAAATCCAATACTACCTCTACTTTTTCTGCTTATCGTCTTTATCCTCCTTCATCATATCCTGTAAGGTGTCGACCGCTTGGCGGATGGTCTCGGATGAAGGATCGACGCCGGGCAAGTTCTCGAGGACACTCTGAAGAAACGCGGGATCGTTCATTACCTCTGAAAAGTCTTCAGAGCCCTCCACATCCATAGCATCGTCCTTCTTCTTATCAGCTGGGTTATCCTGGGCCTCCTGCATTGACATCTGCATTGCGAACGCTATCTGCTCCTCCTCGGTCATATTAGCGAAATCAACATTAGGTGCAACGCGGGCTATTTGGGATTCGCCCTGCTCCATCGACATGGCCAAAGCTCTCTCCAGCAGCGCTTCCTCGCTGGGCTCCTCCTTGATGGGAGCGGGCACACTGGGATCGTTGGCGGAAGCCTGCTTAGCCCTCCTATCCTCGTCCTCTTGCCTCTGTCGTTGTTCTTCCATGGAAACACGTAGAGCCAACGCCAGTTCTGGATCTTCATTAGGATCAACGCCAAATTCGAATCCGGAACCTCCGAGACCAGCACCCCCAGAACCGTCTTCTCCTTGGATAATCGGAGACGAAATTAAAGCATCGGAAAGATGAGGACCAGGAGGAACAGTAACTAGATGGCTTCCACTGCCATCCTAAGAAAACACGATAATCAACATCATATAGAACAATGATAGCAAACGAAATCATACCTTTCCATTTAAAGTACTGATAAAAGAAGTTAAAACATCAGTATTGATAGTATCTTCTCCAAAACTAATTAAATCCACGTTAACTTTCTCCTTCTTGAGTTTCTTGGCCAACTTGACCAATTCCTTTTCCTCCGCGGCTACCGGGCTTCCAACGAAAGCAACAATCCTCATCTTGTGGTTCTTTCCTTGCCTATGTTTCAGTGCCAGCTAAAATCAACACAATTATTACAGACACTCTCAAACATTCAACATTGATCACTTACATGAGCGATTCTGATACCAGTGTGTAAATTAATGTCACCATCAGGTGTCACCTGGTGCAACTTCGACAAAATCCTTCCAACATCGCTAGTCAAAGTAGCCAACACTTCGACATTAGCCAACGTTAAAAGCCCCACGTTGTTCTCTGGATTTGAGCGCGTCTTCGAATGACATACCAAATTCACGGCATCCTGCTGAGCCTGAAGCCGAGTTGGAAGGAAGTCGCCATTCCTCATGTAATCACTATTATCAACACTGAAATAAAACGAAAATCATATAATAAATATCCAAAATCTATATGTAATCCTATCACACAAGTTTATCAAGATTAACTTGTCTACTAGTAAATATACAAATATAGTATTCTTAAATGAATGATTTCTATCTACACCTACAATATTAAATTAATTAGCAGCACATAGGTTAACATTTTCTTTTCTTCTTAAATCTAGTAGTAAATATAATTAGTCATCAGTATCATACAGTAGGTATTCATCGAACAATCCCATTGTTTACCAATGAAATCCCAGACATAATTGTTTTTCATAAAACATTTTTTGGCAATAAGCATACAAATCAATACAATTACATTTATTAAGGACTAAACATTCAAACATGTACAAACATTAATAATAACTTTTTTCGGTATCATTATGCTATGTCATCTAAATCGTTAGGTTAGGTTCAATAAGATCTACAATAACTCACCAAATCATTGTACTTTCCAGGACCATTTTGATGTTTAATTAACAGTAGCCACAGGAAAATAAAGGGAAATGTTTCTTTTAATTTATAGCACAATGAATATGTTGTTTTCAAGCTTTCTTCTTCTTCTTCGTTATTTTATTGATATTCAGTACTGATGACATCCAGTTTCGCCAACGTACAAAAACAGGGATGAATTGCATAAAATAATTAATAATTTTACTAAATAATACGTTAAAAATATTTATCTAATTCGAATAGTAATTATAATTAAATTATGTTTGTAGATAATTATCTAAATGTAAATGTGTTCACTCTATCAAACGTTGGTATTTCAAATATTCCGATTTTTGAATTAAAAAATTTATATTTCTTAAAATTTAAAAAATATAATTTCAATTGCAACTAAATAATCTTTAATACACACTAAACATTATATTTTATTATTGCTAATAGTTGCAAATTAAATTTTTCAACAATAGAAATTATTATTTTAATTATTGATTAAACTGATTGCTTATACTAAAACAATATAATTATAATATCATTTCATAATAGTTATATGCTTTATGTAATTGTACTTTTCAAATTATATAAAAAAAGAACAAAACAACAAATGTTCTGTTTCTTCCATCCAACAATGAATGGAAGTATGCAACTTAGCTCGCACATCAAGGTGCATGTAGCCTTATATAAATATAAAAATTATACATAAATTAGAAAACAAGCATTAATAAAAAGACAGATAATATATAAAAAATGAGCTCCATCTAGGAAAGCCTCTACATTTAGTTGGGTCTTTCGACACTATACTCCAGTCATAGTTGAAAATATATATTATATAATATACAGCAAAGTAAATTGAGTTGCCTATATATTGCTTTAAAATTTAATTTGAAAATTATTCATATTTTTTAGAAGTATTTCTTCTTAATTAGCAATAGAGAAATTAAAATGTATTTGTAGTTTTTAATGTAACTAGAAATACATTTTAATTAATTATGTAACGAAATTTCTGTAAATTTTCATTAGCAACAATATGACTACAAGGCTAATACTTTCAGCTAGTTGAATTGTTATTCAATAAATAAATGTTATATTTTATTTAATGTTTTCATTTAAAAATTGTAAGATACGAAGTAAAAAGTAAATTTCAAGCATTGAATTATAAAAAAAAATTATTTATTATTTTTAACATAACAATATTTAGTTAACACAATTTTCTTCAGTACTAATATTTAATTTTCTTGATTAAGAAAGAAATACACAAAGTTTTTGTTTAATATAAAACTGTCGTAGAAAGTGTAATATTAGCAGAGAAAGAACTACTCTAGTAAAGCTTAGTAGTTCCATTAAGTGGAAGTTTCGTAAAAATCTGTGGCGCGCCTATATAATAAGTTCCGTTGCCATTGCCTCACGGCGACAGCAAATTATTAAACAGAGATTAACAAATTTTATTACACCGTGTTGGGAAAACGACAAGAACAAAACTATTTATAAATACAATATTTATGTTCGAATAAATCAATCTTTTGCAATTAACTCTGTATCAAATCCCAAATACACATCCCAGTTTATTAACAATATTCTTCATTATTCATATATGTATTTTTAAATCTAAGTTTATAATCTTATTTATTTGCTTGTAGGTGAAAAAGTTAAGAGTATTATTTGCAAATAATATAAATTTCATGAATATTTGTAAGATTTTTCTTCTGAATTTAATTTTAATGATTAGTAAATGAAATTTAAAAACAACGTGAATTGGAATAACAAACACACTGGGAATGAAAAACCATTAGTGAGATGATGCTGAAAATAGTTTGAGTCGAGTTTCACGTTTAGGGACGTGTACAAGTGTTTCTTAGAAAAAAGGGCGGTTTCACGTCTAGACAATGTTTATTAAAGATTTTGAGGCGAGTTGATGGAAAGTTTCAAGTTCTGAAGCCTAACTTTTTCATTAGCAGATAAAAAATCTGTTATTTTATCATTGCGTAAAGTCCCAAAAATTATATATTTTTGCAAAATTAGTTTAAAATAATGTTTAACAATGTTATTTTTTCTAAATCCAATATTTTTGTAGTTGCACTGCGACATTTTTTATAACATACAATTTTTGACGGAATAGAATGACAAGTGTCAAGGTGATGTAAGCTGACAGTTGTCATCTAACGTCAATATCGCGTCCAATAGGTTGAGAAACTCTGATCTATAGTTTTTCTTAATATATAAACAATCCATTAACTAAATTTGTATTTTTTTTGAGAAATACTAAAGATGTTGTTATCGTTTTAGTAAGAATCTAGAGCAGTGTACAAATGTATTCAAATTCTATTGATCAAATATGGTTATTACTTGAAGCACCCGTATGTTTCATGCAAAAGGTACGCAGTTGTATGCTAACAACTATTGATTCGTTATATTTTTAGTGTACTTTATTTAAACAAGAGCAGTGGATGACTCATCCACCAAAGAGTTATAATTATTTTTCCATATTGTCGTTATCATCTGGAGTATTCGAAAGAAATGTTATCAGGTGCATATCTAAATGCACTTCTTTTCCCTCATCTTCTTCCATTCTTCAGGAACATAAACACACGGCGCGGTGCGCAGGTAGAGGAGATAATCCAAGACGGAAGGGGAACCGGCAAACTTGGCTCGTGGCCACGAGCTGTTTAGATTGTTATGGAACGTGAGCGCTGTTAGTTGGACGCGAGTTTTTCCGAAGAACTAAAAGAAAAGAAAACACGAACGAAGAAACGGTTTCGCGCGAAAGTACGCAAAACATTACAAACTTTTCTCTCCTGTTCGATTTCCCGCAAAGTAAAGGACTGTGTTTTTTTTTTTAAAGTGACCGAATAAGTAAATTAGAAAAAAAAACAGTGCGCTCGCAACAATTGGATTAATGGATCCGCGGAAAGTAGGTGGAATTTTGTAATTTACCAGTGTTCAAAAATAACATTTTTTTTGTTTATGAAGCGCGTAAACAAATCTCTCGCATATCATAATTTCCACTCTGAAAGCGTTTTTGTTCTTACACTCTTCGTCTTGTTTATGTGGGCGTATTAAATGTGAAAAGGTTTCAAAGGTTTTTCTCTGCTTGAAAAGGTCGTCGGGCCTCAATGAGCCCATTCTTCTTGGAGCACACACAGTTTTGGTCGTCTGGGCTTGTTCCTTCAAATTGGTGTGCATTACTTTTTTTTCTCTTTCGAAGGTAAAAGGTAAACACGCTGCTTGTGCGTGTTTCTTGTTTAGTAAACTCTTCACGTCCCAAGTCTTCCTTTAGCTTGTACACCTTCCATAAGCATTCCTAACAAATGAAATTAATAATTTCGATAACTAACTATGTTCCTACGTCTATGGAATACTTTATGAGCTTCGACAATGATGTTCCAAGTGGTTGAAAGCCACTTTTTAAGTGGGTGGAAGCGTCTGGTTTTCGTTACGTTCCACCCGTTTTTTTCTCTACTTTTAAATTCAATATATAGAGTCACGGTTGAACTGCAGGGAAATTAGCGGATTTATTTGCTATGGGTGCGCTGCTTTATGGCAATCAAATAATTGTCTTCGTGGGTGCGGTTCTTCAGCTAAATCCAACAGTTTATCTCAAACATCAACAACCAACCAAGTCCTTTTTTTTTCTTCTTATATATATATCAACAATCTTTGCAGAAATGATATTTCTGTTACTGTTTACGAATCTGACACGAACTTACTATATATCCCTCCCATGCGTGTAAAAGTAACGGTTGTAACTCGAGCAGACGAAGAAAGAAATGTAGAGAAAGAGAGAAATGGTGATAAATACATTATACAGGTTTCGTATAAAAGTCGGTCACTTTAAAAAACATTAAATATTCACTTAGAAAACGAAACAATATTGCTTCGTCGCCGTTTCCACTTGAACGAGACCTCGCCCCATGCGCTCTAAATATTTGCCTTTTTAAACCGACTTCGGAACTTCGCATATGCGCGCACAACGTCTAAACCAAAATAAAGTAAAATGATCTGCACGTAAAGTAATATCCTGTATGTAAATACAATAGCCACGTACGATTATCTTATCTAATGCTAATGCACTGTTAATCAGCTCAATTTACAAACGGACTTTGCCATTTCTTTTATTTAAAAAATTTAACCAAATTTCTATCGCCACTTCGTAAATACAATTACATAATCAATTACTTTGAATTATCTGTTAAATTTGAACTTTGACATTATAACAAAATCAATATGTGTTATTTTTAGTACAAATATAATTTAAATTTGAACAGCTGCACGGAATTCTAAATACTAATAGTATTAATTAGAAAATATTTTATTTAAGAATTCCAATAGAAATACTCACCAATTTTTGTACTTTGTTAAATATTTATATGATAACTTAAACTTAAATAAATATTTAAAATTTAGTATTTAAACTAAATATGAGATGTTTCTGTCTTTAATATTAGAAATTGTTAAGTTAAGTTGTTTAGGTCATCAATGAAGTGAAACATTTTGTTAACTGAAGAAGAAATAACTGATTTCGTATCGAATCGCGTTTCCTGCGTTTTTGTCTCAAATCCATTAAGCTGAAACCAATTGTTTACGAACTGTGTTTCTTTTGTCTTTACTAAAGTTGTAAACTTAAAATATCATTTATTCAAGTATTTTAATAATAATATTATTTTATAAAAAAAAAATTGATTTTCATTTTGTTATTTTAATTTGTCATAAATTTATTATTTTTTTAATGTATATTATTTTTCAATTTTTAAAGTAAAAATATTAAGTGTATAGGAATGAATGGTTTCCATAAGTTTTTACTACACTTATTTAGATTTAAGTGGTTATCGATACATTAGATAAAACCCACAATTAGGGTATTAAGTAGTTCAATGGCTCAAAAAACTACTTAGTAACAGCTTACAAAAATCCTCGTCCTCATCAACAGAAGAAATCTTAATATAATAATTAAGTTTCAAAGATTAACTGCGCAGTTGTTACATAATGCGTATCGATTGGTTAAATGTGACGGCACGAAATCGAACGCATTTAACATTGGATGAGGTCAAACTGCTAAGGTTGTTAACAGAACGAAGAGCAATGAAACAAAGTGAATCTAAACTATAGTTCTACGCGTCCGACGAAGTTAGTTACAATTTCCAAACTTCATTTGGATAATGGCGAAGTTAGTTACCGAAATGGTGTAATTACATTAATTGCTTTTATTGGACCGGAATAAAAATTACATTTGTATGCATGAAGCTAATGAGCGTTTTGGTTGTGTTCCGTCTCGACTAATTGATGCTCCAATTTATTAAACAAAAAGAAAATGTAAACCATCAACAATATGGAAAATTCCATCAATTTTATTTAATTTATTTGGATTTTCTTTTCAAGCTTGTAATTATATTTTTATTAGTCATCATGTAATTTGTATTATTTCTAACAACAATTTTTGTTGAAGCGATAAAACATGTAAATTATCAACGATAATTATGCGATTTTTTGCTATAAGAATTACGTCGGTATTCGGAATAGATTTGAGCGTAAGTGTTATGGAAGAAGTATGCGTTCGCGTTGACCTTTTCCTTATTTCGGGCTGCAAACAATGGAAGTGTTCTGATGATGGAAGGAAGGCTAACGCGTCCGTAAATTATTTAAATTACATCGCCTACGTACGACGTCGCATAAACAACGAACAACATCTTCGGAATGGAATTTCAGCCGTTCCCTAGAAATGCAAGAAATGGAAAACGATTGAAATTTTTGTTGCTCTAATGATGATGATGCCTTAGTAATGTTACCCAAGAAAGAACACCTGCAAACGCGATCTCAACCCTCCGTTTAAGTGGCATCAGCAACACCTGCAGCAGAAAAAGCGCACCTCCACATGCTTTTTTCGAAAACCATTAAGATTTAGTAACCACATCAATTAAACTATTTAATCTGTCGTTACAAATGTAAAATGCTCGGATTTGATATTTTTAGACTAAGCGAAATTTCCTTGAGGTCTGTACGCGCTGAACGGATGGTTGGGTTTTGCTTGTGCAGCGATGGTGCAACGTCTGAAAATACTGAAAAACCATTAAGTTTCAGGCCGCCGCAGACATCCACCGATCCGATCAAAGTCAAATAAACAATTTAGTGTAAAAATAGCTGCGGAATTGCGCTATTCCGATTCCGCTTCAAGTTGTACATCAGAGGCACCAGCAAATCGATCGATTGTTTTTCGTTCTTATCTAATTTATGCATCGTTTGTTCCAATGCAATTTATTATTTACATTTCTTTTACAAGGTCGACTCAATTTTCCCAAATATTGGAAAACTGCATGAAAATCGCAATTAAATTTATCGATTTAGAAAACAATAAAGAAAACGCACTAAAAGAAACACATAAAATATTTAGTAATAATTAATATGTAATGGAAAAAATTATTCATTAACAAACCATTACTGAAAACTACATTTAAATTAATTAAGAAAAATAAACCAGATTAACAATAGTAAAATGTTCTACATATTAATCAAAAATGACAGCTAACAAATATTTTGGGTCACGTGGCAAAAAAAAAGTTGAGAAACGCTGGGTAATATGATCAAAGAAACCCTAGAAAAGTCAAAGAACTTTGTGACATTATTTTGCTTTAACCTATTTCTAAATCTCGCAATAATTGTAATCTGATTACTACAACTTAATCTAATTTTAGAAATGTGCTTTACATATATGAGAATTGAATTTAATTAATTTAATATTTAGAAGACCTAGATATTTAGAATTCTTTATTTTCTATTTAAATTTTGCAAATTGTCACAGATGTAGTAAATTCGCATACATTTAGATATAATGTAAATATTGATAAAACTACTTACATATTTATAAATAAATTACTGTTACTAAAGAAATACAGTTAAGAAATAATATAAATAACTGGTATTTATACTGACATGTAAATATAAGAAAATTAGTACTTTTAATATAAAACAACAATAAATTTAATATAATAACCTTGAAGTTTTCAATTTGTTTTATTAATTTAAAAACTTGAGTAATAATCTTTAATTATAATAATAACATTTTTTATTGTAACATAAACATAAAAAACTACAAACAAAAATGTCTCTTTAATATTCATACAAAACTGTTTGCGTTTTCAATTACAGGAACATTATAAAACGTTTGTACATCTATGAATAATGTTGTTTTTTTGTCTACATTGTATAATTAAATAACGCACGCACATCCATAATATTCCATCCGCTATTTTGGGCGATTAATTAATTAATTATAATGAATTAGCGTGAAACCGAACAAAATGTTAATTTAATTCAATTCCCAGAAGGTTACTTACTTATGATTAAAATTTAAAATAAAGGATATTAAAGTTTATTTAATTATTAGCTGTTTCTGTTTTCTGACCTCACCGGTTACATGATTTACGGAACAACTTTAAAAGTTGTTTTTTTCAATAATGAATAAAGACATTCATTTAATTTCATTGGGTTTTACTTAATATTATGTATCAGTTTAATTTAAAATTGAAAAATTAAATTTTTAATGACAGCTGTCACTAAGTGTCAAAGTCAAAAATCGATGATATATTTTAAACAATTGGGTTGCGCTTACTTTTAGGTTACTCACTTATGATTAAAATTTAAAGAAAATAATAACATACATCGGATATTAAGTTAATTATTAGCTTTACTGCTTCGTTTTCACCGTTTCTGTTTTCTGACCTCACCGGTTAAATGATTTATGGAACAACATTAAACTTTTATTTAATTGAATTTTAGTAGTCATAGTAACGCATTATATATCGACCTATGAGTCGTAACCTAAAATTGAGAAATTAAATTTTTAATGTTAGCAAAATGACAGCTAAGTGTCAATGTTAAACATACTTGACAAATTATTTAACAAGTTGCGAATTAAAAATGAACGAACGACACGTAGTTACATAATGTAACAAATATGTACACTGATTAATCGATTCGTATTAAGCATACGTAATTAGTTTAGAACAAAAAAGCATTGAACAATGAGCGTGGAAAAAAAAGTCAACAAATTAATCGAATGCAAAACATATGTATTTCAATATGATTATTGCACCTCAAACTCCCACCGCATTTATTTTTTTATTTATTTATTAACAATCATTTAGCATAATTGTAATTGTATTCTAATCGCTATTGCTAACGTCTTTGTTTTTTTTTTACATTTTTTCAATCGACGATTTAAAGTCCACTTTCATAAATATATATTCGCATTAGCATTATTATGCGTAGTCATTCTTTTTGCTTTATTAAAAAAAAAACAACTAATGAATTCTTATACATTCATACACACCTTCTATATTATTATATGCACATATCATTACGACAAAAGCGGCTCGGATCGGATTAATCTCGCTCCGTCCGTCTGTCTAGTCTCTGGATTGAAAGCGCTTTTAATACGGCATTATCATAATGCATTTAATAAATTGGCATTCCCGTATCTATTTTTATCAATGCTAATGGCATAAATTACTTAATACAACTTTACATTTTTTCCATATTATCAAAATAAAAGCTTTGTGTTTATAATATATATTCAGTAAAATTGCAATAATTTAAAAAATCCAAATTTAATTGAAGACTTTTTTTTCAAATTACTTTGAAAATGAAATATAAAATCGTTAAAATTATTTGTAAATGTAGGAAATTGCAATACAAAAATGAGATTTACGACCGCTTGTTTAACAAATCTGTATAAAATCGTTACTAATTGTAGCATTCTTACGACGAGAATAAATCATTGCTTCCCTTTTCACGGACGTCAACTTCGTATAAAAAAAAATATAGAAAATCATCAAAACGTTTAGCATTCCTCCTTTTTCCTCCTTGCGAAGGCATTTCCCCCGTTCCATTTCATCTCAGCACGTGATTAATGTCCTCACATCTCTTTATCTCCGTTACCACAAACAAATTCCAAAGGACGCACATATTAAGCACCATTAGTGTGCACTTAAGATTTTCAAATTCCTAGTAACTAAGAAGATATATAAAGAAAAAAAATAAAGATAATTTTGTTTAATTTATTACACAATTACTTAAATTTCAAAAATGTGTTAAGAAATATTCTTTAAAAAATGAGTTTTTGGAGTATATTTTTAATATTTTGTATTTTTATATTAAGTATCATTAATATATTAAAAAATAATATAATTTTATTTCATTCATTAATAAATTACATAAAAATGCTTAAATAATAATATTTATTATTATTATTTATTATAACAAAAATATTGAGTTTTATATAATAAAAAAGTAACTGTTTTTATATGCATATTGCTTTGCATTGAGATATGTTTTTTTGTGTTATCTTTCTATTTATAATTTGTATGCAAATTGTAATTAAATATTGAAAAAAATAATTATGAATGGGTACGCCTGGCTGGAGTCGGCATTCAATTTCCATGGGGAGAAGGAAAATAGATACGTCTCTCGCAGTGTGTGAATGATTTCTTTCGCGGTTATACATGTAGATTGTTATTACATTTTGAGCATCCAGAGATGATGTCTTTCATCGGCTCTCACATCGAGCGCTTTAAAAACTCTCAAGACGTAACACTCAAGTGAGACGCAGCAATTAGACCAGGAAGGATGAAGAATTCCACTTTTTTTTAGAGATGATGATGATGATGACGTTTCCTGCGCCCACGAACGCGAGACGTCGATGTATTTATGGATGAGCGTAAATAAACAAATATTATATATTTTCAATTATATTTGTTTTCTTTAAAATATAAATTTAGAAATTGCTTAAAAAACGTGTATATAAATAGAAATGTAATAATCGCATCACCGATTAACGTAATTATAGAATACGATTTTCAAATCTTCATAAATAATAATTTTACGTAATTAAACCTGAATTATCCGAATGTGACTTTAATTTAAAAATATTCATTACCTTCGATAGCTCAGTTGGTAGAGCGGTGGACTGTAGTTTGTATAAAACTTGGCTTCGGCCAACTGAAGAATGGACATCCATAGGTCACTGGTTCAAATCCGGTTCGAAGGAAATTCTTTTTTATTATATAACCATTAATTAATTACAAACACTAATTAACGTTTCCTTAATTACGTTTATATGAATTTCAATGTTGTTGTTGCTTTATTTGCAGGAGAAAATGTAGAACTTCTTTGAAACTTGACACTCCCAATCTCCAATTCCGCTGACGATGGCCTCCGTGACTATTTCCAACCATCATCATGCCATGACCATGAAGACGCCGCCATCCAGGGATTCCGTCGGTTTTACCAGCACCAAAGGGTTGCTCAATGCTCCAGGACAAAACAATTGTTTCCTAAACAGTGCAGTTCAGGTAAGTCTTCTGTATTTCCAAACAAACTAAATTGTTGCTTAGAAACAATAATAAATATTGTTTTCTAAATGAACATTCATATTAAAAATTTATGTAAATTATGTAAATAAATTTAAAAAAAATTATATTTGGATTAAATTTTTAAGTGAATATTATTTTGATTATATAATTAATTAAATTACTGTAATTGTATACAAAAAAAGTGAAAGTAATTAATGGGAGGAAATTGAATTTTTTTTATTACCGAAATAGAAATCGGCTAAGAATTAAGAGAATAATAAATAAAAATCAATGTGGAAAGTAAAAACGTAATCAAATTTATAACTTCCAGATTATATTGAATAAATATTTATTAATTTGTTGCAAATTTTATATTACTTTTAGCTTGACTTTTATGTATATATAAATCTTCCTATAAATTAGATTGTTCTTTAACACTGAAATTTATAATAATTAACATGGAATTTAAATTTTGACATAACTTTGACATTAGAAAAAATAACTGTCAAAAAATATTATACAGTACAAATGTATACATAAATAATTATTGTATCTAAAAATAGTACAAATAACTTTAATTTATTTAAATTGAGTAAAGTTTCTAGATGTTTCCAAAACTAATCTTTCAACTTAACTTTTTCACAGTGTGACCCAACATATTTATTTGAAATTGTATAGCAACCAAATTGTTTATAGTATATAATATTTGACGTTTTAATGCAATGTGACAGCTATCATTAAAATCCTATTTTTAAATTTTATAAATCAGAGAAATGGCGGTTCGTGTAAATAACAATGGAAAAGAAAGTAGCGTAGTAAAAGTTTTCATTCATTTAAGAAATAATAAAAAAAATAATGAACTTGTTTTACAAACTAGTTTATTTTCTACTATATTTTTCGTTTTATGTGTGTTTTAGTTATCAAAACTATTTAATTAGAACAACAATAACAAATGTGAATTATAACAATTTGCCTTATTTTTTTTTAATATTTTTGAAAATATGATTTAATTTTTACTTTCCTTTCTCTATTTCTTTAACAAGAAAATAAACAAATTTGTATAAAAATGTATAAATGTAACAATTTTTTTTAGAACTTATATTTTGTAATTAAGAGAAGAAAATACGGAAGTTTATGATTGTAGCAGATCGTGCAAGTATGTAAATGAATGCAGATTATGTGATTATCGCAGCCAAATAAAAACGTGGCAAAAATAATTCGTCACATTTGCGCGCAATTATGGAACGACCGTGCCCGGACGATGATTTATTGCGTAACGACACTCGGCATGAATTATGTATGTATTTTTGCATCGGCCCGCAAATTCCTATTGCGAAACGGCCGTACCAAAAACGCGCGAGTCATCATCAACATCATATCTGCTCCATATTTTCCTTCTCCATCCACGCCTCTTTCTATTTCTGAAAAACCGCACTCATATGCTCTTGATTTGTGTGGTAAAATTAGTTTGCACTCAGCAAAACGATAATATTGATATTTTATACGTATTTACTTAATATTGTTTGTTTGGTTATAATCTTACGTATTTCCTTAAAGATTTTAATAATATTGTTTAAGTTTTTATTTAACTAAAGTATTTTCGTTATTTTGAAAATGCAAGGTTGCTGAATCTCGAGACGAGTTATCCTTGGAGGAGAGAAGACATTGGCGGGAAAACGAAGATCCCGAAGTACTCGACCCTGTACATACGTAGTATAGTAGTAGTAGTAAATAGTTGCTGTAGTTTTGCCGCCAAGACGAACTTGGAGGAACTGGTTGTGGTCGTGCGAAGGCCAGACGATCGGAGCTAAACTAAAGCGCGCGCTTTCCTTTCCGAAGCGCATCAATTCGATCCTTCAAGAGCATATCCATATATATTATATAACACAAAACTTCTGTTTTTCGTCTTAATCCATCTGTTCCTTCTCATCATTACGCGTCTGCGGATGGAACAATGCTTTCTCACGTTTTATTTTTGAAAACTCTGTTGCTTTAATGTTGTCTAGACTTAACGCGTATTTGCTTCGATTAATTACCGCGACAGAACTATAAATGCAAATACGTGTATTAATGGGAAGAAGAGGAGTTCGTGGTTCGGATTAGATGGAAATGGTAGATTATTGTTCTGCATCCTATTTTTTTCTTTTCTCCTCTTGAGCTTCGTTCTCACGGGGAAAGACTTCATAGCGAGATGATCGTGGTATAAATTAAAAACTAATTAGCCATGCTCAATGTTTTCTGTTGTTCTTACTTTATTCTCTATCTCGGATTAGTCTTTAATTCTTAATGAGAGCATTAACAATTACATAATTTAACTGATAATTATGAAACCATGCACAAATAGATTTAGACACAGATTGACCAAAAAAAGTTGAATCTTTTTAATGCTTTCTTCGGATTATCCAATTATATTAATTAAAATTGGCTCTTAATTTCTTTACTGAAATATGAACTTAAAACTAAACAAAAATATCCTTCAATTTATTTATAATAGAAAACAAGCAAAAATCAAAAATATCAAGTCTTTTTTCTTAATCAAAAATTTTCTTTAGGAATTGAATTTTTAGAAATCTTTGTCAAGTTTAAGTTAATCAAACCATTTGTAACACAATTGTATTCATCGGAATACGTGGATGTAAGGAAACAGTGGATCAAAGTTTTGCCAAAGAGAAGAGAGATTTCTCTTTTTTTAGACATATTCAAATATTTCCTTCCACGGTCCGTGTGTATAAAATATGTAAATTTGGAATTGATGATCCGATGGAGAGAGGCCAAGGAGAGCTGAGAATAATAAAGAAGGAAAGGTGGCGTGTGTGTGTGTGCGAGTGCTGCAAACATACACAGAACTTCTGGTAAAGTAGCTGCAGAGTTGAATAACCGGTGAAGTCTTCGACTTCTCTCTGAAAACGCACGCACGGGCTTAGCCCGAAGGCCTAAATCAGTGACTCCTAATACCGATAACAGTTATTACCACCAATCGCTAAATACTCCATTTTTTAAAGAAAAATATTATAAATTATCCTTCTTCAAATGACAAATTTTTTTAATATTACAATATTTGATGGAAGAAAGATATCAATTATCCTTTTTTCGCATATTAAAATGTATATACAATTTGTGGACGTGAAGCAACGAAAATGAAGCAAAAACTCGTTTGTCGTTAGATATTATTTTATTTCATTCTTTTTATGAAATATGCGGCAGGATGAGGACGAGGAAGAGATAGTAATGAAATAAAATTACATTTTGTACGAGAAACACGTGCCCATATAAACGATCTAGTTAGCAATTCATGACTTGTAAACGCCAACAGATTTATCTTCGGATTGATGGGCTCGACCTCAGCTCCATCGTGGATAGATTTCTTTCTACGCTGCGCAATTAAATTCTCTTTACTTCTCTCTCCTTCATTCCGATTTTTTTGTCTTCCTCTTCATCTCCATCTATATAATAAAAACTGTTCTGTAATAACAACAACATGCAACGAGAATTTATGATTTATTGCTTTTTTATTCGAAGAAAATTTCTCAAGGATAGATTTTTCTGTCTCATTAATTTCAACACACACAAATATATTACGTATTCAAAATATAGTATTTCTGATCCTGATTTTACATCGACAACTTTGCAAGTTTAAAAAAGACTAAATCAAAATATTTCTTAGTTCTCATATTAAATTCTAACAAATATTATTTAATTTATGCAAGAAGCTAGAAATATCAATCATATTCCAAATTGTAAGAAATAATTTTAATGTATTTTTTATGATAATTAATGAAAGCATTGTTTTTTTTATGATAATTATGAGCGAAAATGGAGTGAAATAACGAAATATCACCAAGATTCGACTAATTTAATTGTTCGTTAGTGTTTCCGGCGGTAATAACAATGGGAACCGAAAAATTTCATCACGTTCAATTGGTGTATTGTGCCGTATCTGTGAACACTTTAATTACTTATTAATTACACACAAAACATTTCTTCTGAAGAAATCCAAATATTGCCTTATAAAGCTTCATTGTTACCTTAAATAGTTTAAAAAAATCTTTAACAATAGATTAATTAGATTTTTAATATTATTTTGATTTTAGTAATTTCTAAAAAATATATAAAATATTAAGCTCGATTTTTAGATACGTTTCTTTACATTGATGAGAAATCTTGGTGGAAATTCGAGAAAGTATTTGCTGAAAAGTGAAAATTAATTTATTTTTAGTCATGGGAAATATTAATGGAATTTTATAAAGTGTAATGTTTTATTTTTTTTGAAAAATGAAAAAAAATGTTAATAATGATGAGAGAAATTATTGAGGAAATTGTAGAAACTGAGCTGATTGTAGCTTTAAAGAAAATAAGATAAACAAAGTGGAATGTAATTTCTTTGCAGTGATGAGAAATCTTGGTGGAAATTCGAGAAAGTATTTGCTGAAAAGTCAATATAAAAACATGGTTGAGAGAGAAATCCTTTAAAAATTCAGATAATGATGAAGATAAAATAATAATGTAACAGTTATAAGACGAAATTAATGATGAATTCTAATAACTAATTAGCTATAAATCATTGTTATTAATTATTGTATAATTGGAGTTTGTAGCAAATTAGCAAATACAAATTTACTAAATTATTTTATAAAAATGTATAGTTTACACTAAATATTGATTAAGTTGGGATTAAATGATGAGAGCTCCGAAAAGCAGCGAACTAATTGAAGCGATTGAAAAAGAATTATTGCTAGACAAGAGCACGGATGAATGGTTGTAAATTTATGTAAGCGATCCATGGAGTTTGCCCATGTAAAATTAATTACGGATAATTATAGCCTAGGCGCGGCCCGCAGCCGAAAGAATCTCTCTCTTGTCCGCCGAAGTTGTTTTTGTTGCTGTTCTTGTTGTTGCTGCTGCTGCTGCTGCTGCTGCTCTTGTTGATTTCACGTCGGCTTCAATTTTCCAATTACAGCCGATCGAGCTGCTAGAATGTGGATTACTTACTCGGGCAAATGCAGCAAAAGAACAACAAATAAGAGGTTTCTCCTCCGGTTTTTGTTTCGGTGTATTTGCTCCTTCGGACATTCGATCTCCTCTCCGATGATTAGTGTTTGCATGTTGGGAACGTGCGATTTAATGGGAATCGAATGAACTTCTTTTATACAGCAGCAATTTGAATAGAATATAATAATAATGCAATAATATCGTTATAATGTGAGTATCGGAAGGAGCTGAGACGAAAAAGAAGATGATGATGATGATGAAGAAGAAGCACTTCTTCGCGAAGGAGGATGATGGTGTGTGTGGGAAAGTGCGACGGCGCGTATCACTCCCATTTTTCCATGTGAACCGCTCTATGAGAACTTCCCCTTATTGTGTCTGAATAAATAAAACTAATAAATGGAACAATCATGATCGTGTCTTCTCCACACTTTACACACACACATATACTCATAACCATCCTCGAAGAGAACAGCCGGTAATTACAACCAGCACATCGTAAATCTAACGCGGTAATTGTTTTTTCCTTCTACTTTTCGTATTCACTTCGAACAGTTCTCGCGTCAAATTGATTTTTAGGAGTCATCCGTTCGACACTTGCATTCTTCTCGAATGAAGAATGAATACATGACGTGTTGAAAAGGCATTTCCAGACATAACATCCATAAAACGTGAATTGTAAACACGATTTTGAACGCTGTTTTTATTTACCTCATCGTGGGTCCTTACCACCAAATCTCTTATTGAATCCTAAGATCCTTATTTTTTTGGTGGGGCCCAAAAATTCTCATTAAACTCCTTATTACTTCGGACGTTTTTGCTCATAAGAAATACATCAGATTAAAAACAGGATAGTTCAAAGTACAAGTAAAACCAAATCAAGACAATTATTAATCCATTTATAATGTGCAGATAATTATTACAAGTTTCAACAACTCATGTAATTAATAATTTATTTAATTATATTCTATTTATATCAAATAACTGCATTGGAAGTTATCGTGTAACAGTATTCTTCATTTAATTAAGATAAAAACGTAGGTAAAACAATGCATTAATTAACGCTTCGGATTTCCATAAAACGTTTCGATTTAATTTACGTGCTCGTGTAAATTAGTCAGCCATTGGAGGAAAAGCAGGTGGATAAGAGAGTGAAAAAAAAGCCGTTTCCTCCTTGTCTGAAAATGAACGCTCGAGGAACGATCCATCCATTGTTTCCGAATGCTCAAGTGACTCCAGCTTGGTGTTAGTTTACACTTAGTAATTAAGCGTTTTCACGGTTTGAAGATCACCTAAGGAATTGATTTTACCAGTCTTCATTTCATATACACTTTCATCATACAAATTTCCATCAAAGATTTTTCATCACTGCAACGAAATTACATATTACATTCTTTATTCTTTCCACATTATTTTTAATCTTTAGATATTTTCGTATATTTTCTCGAATTTCACAAGTTTATTTCACTGATATTTTTTGGTAATAATCTAAACTATCGTTTCTTAAACTTTGATGCGCGTTCAATTTTTGATGGGTCGCGAAATGACATCTGTCACCTTGTGTCAAAGCAAGGAATAAATATTATGAATATGAGTGGTAAATAACAGAAAATGGTGAGCCAAGCCTCGAGTCGTTTAACTTGTTGTTATCGGTGAAAAGTAATTTTCCTTCAGCAGTAAAACCTCAGAACGTACGCTCTAAAACTGTCAAATAAAAAGCCGGAGCGAACGCCCCAACAAACGTCCAAACTCTATTTTTTTTAAGTAACCATTCCATATGAAATATGGGCCCATAACTCGCATTCTTGCAAACGTTTCAGTAGCAATATAAGTTATGTTTTTCGCAACTGATTTGAATAATCTCCAAATGATATTAGGGAGTAATAATGGATGTTCTAGCATCTTGAAAACTATGCAAAAATAAACAAACAAAGAAGGAAAATAAACACACACAAAAAAAATAGAGCAAAACGTGAATTGGATTGCGAGTGAATACGAACTGCGGCTGCTGGCTTTGTTTAGACTGTGCAAAGACAGAAGAAAACTGGTTCGGTTTTTATTTCTTCTTTACCGTCACAGCGAATGCCCGGAATGCGGTTGATATTGGTCGCTTTATTTATGTTTTGCTTCGTGATTTAAGTCTTATGATTTATGGGACGACGCGAACGGAATACGGAATCCTGGACGAAGGTTCTCTCCGCGTCCCAAATGGACTTCACTTTGTTGCGTTGAATCGGAAGCATTCTATTAATTATAATCGCTGTAACAGGCCTACATCTATGGGTCTGCAGTTAAATCATGTAAATTATTACCTGTTTTCACCTTATTCGAGTAAACAACTATAAACGCTTTCATCGCCATTTGCATTGCAAATATCTACAATAGTCTTAAGATTTTTTTTTGTGTGTGTAAAGTTTTACTCACATTCTTGGTTTATGTTAAATTATAGTAAAATCAATTAAAAACTTTTATGAAATTCAATTACTAATTCAATACAGATAATCTTATTGTGTAATTAGGTTGTTAACCTTCACACCAAAGCAATTACTACTTTTCTTCTATTCTCATTGAATTATTTAAGTGAATCTTTACAATTTAATTCATTAAAATCAAGTACAAGTAAGTTAAGAACTTTGTGATTGTTGTTTAATTAGTAGAATAACCTCCTGGCAGATACAGTAAATAGAATTGCTCATTACTCATTGATATACTTAATTCAATTTAGAATCATTACAGCAAAGATCTGATAATTGATGATGCCTTGTATAAGCATGTGCTGAAGGATGTGGCATTGGCCGATTTCTCCGCTAAACAAACCATAAAATAACTTTCAATTCTTATTTGCTTAAGAAATTGACACCAAAACATTCCAACAACCATTTTGCAACATTTTCAAACATTTATTTAATCTGCATGTAAGGGTTTACGGACGTAGCTTTATTAAGAAACTGCTGCAAATTAATAAATCTTAATTAAAGCCCAAAAGGCCATTTGTCAAATGGGTCATAAATCCGGTATCGGACATTATCTGCCTTCGCAGATTGCATCGAAAGTTTTATGGACGGCATTTCAGCACGAAAGCTGACCGAACCGGAATTAGTTCTAGTAACTACCCTTTATTGAAGTAGGTACAGAAAACAGCTAAAATATATGACTGAAATTGTATGTCGAATCTTAAAAATCTTTTTCACCCGTCATTTTGCTTAACTTTTATTAGCTGTCAAATTAGCTATGGTGTCAATGATTCAACTATATCTTTCGAATCCACAACTTTCTATTTACCTCGTATTGACAAATTGTTCTGGTAGAATAATAGATTTCAATTATATTATATATCTGGCTTAACTTGGTCTCAAACTGTCAAATTAACTTCAGTTTGTCAATGATTCAAATCCTCAACTTTAAAACAAAATAGAAATGCTAACTAAAGCATGACAGCTGTCAAACAGAATCAATGAAATATTGTTGTATAAAAATTGAATATAAAATAATAGCAGAAATGGGATTTTTGTTAATGTAAATTCTCGGAAAATCTTTTCCGAGTCAATAAGTAATTTGATATTGAGTACAAGGTTTATGATTCCTTGCGAATTCGGAGCAATCATTCCGCTTAAGTTCGGGTTTTGCAAACTGAATGAACGTTTCGAAATGTTCAGCGGACTTTTACTTTCCATCCTTTATATAATTAAGCGCCGGTAATTTCATTAAATAAAATTGAATTGGGTCTCCTTCCCTATACAGGAAGTAGCTCGATTATCCTGAACCAAGAAGAGTTACGACTTTCCGGTGTGCGATGACCCTAAACGCATCACAGGTGCTCATCATAATCATGATCATCATCGTTGCCTTTTTACCTTAAAAACACTTAGTTCCTGTGACTCATGCTTCTTGCAACCATGTACATACGCTTTGCATCCGCTCCTAAAAGCATACAATGAAGGAGGAGGAGGAGGAAGAAAGGAAGACAGCGCCGAAAATACAACACCTACACTCAGACCAATTAGCATTCGGTTCTCAGTGGAAGTAATTGAACCGTGCCCGTAAGAAAAGGAGCTTACACATTCCGTGGGAACTTATTTGTTTATTAATTATTTATAGACCCATTAGACCACAAAAATTACCTCAGGTTTACTTTTTTTCGTCTGGTTTATTACAAGCATGAACTTTTCAAATGTCATAGTGGAACATTAATTATGCATGCATCCAAAAAGTATAACGCCTTGGGCCAACCACTTCAAACTCCTTGTGAACCTATTTCTAACTCTCATGAAAACCATCAATTACAATTAAATAATGTTTATTGATTAATACGTCATCATCGTATACTTCATTTTCGAAAGTTAAGTACTTGAATTGCTTATCATCTTATTTAATCCTAACAATTGTATTTTATAATGACAAACACATATGACGTTTTAACATCTGTCAGATAAATGGAAAATTATTTTTTGACAACTTACTTACAATACTTACATTGGAGACCAATGTATTTATCATTTTATTTAATCCTAATAATTTTATTATGATTTAGATATGAAGTATAAGTAGACAAAAAATTTAAATAATTTGGAAATCATATTTCAAAATCTCTTTTCCTTGCAACGTTTTAATAATATTTGCATTACATTTGATCCTAATGGTAACAATTCGATTCAATTGACCTCAAAAACCGTGACATTTCTAACGCGTCAATTATATTTGTTAAACTTTTCATGCTCTTTCCTAAGTGTATACTGCATCAATACGTGGTCTTGTCGCAATGAGTGCTCCGTTAAATTAAAATAAAGTTCAACACTGCAGTACATAATAAAGTCACGATTAATCTATAAAACAAAAAATGTTATTTCGCTCATTAGAAGTCATATTTTTTGATGCAAGGATCCTAAAGGATTTCCAATTGAATAAAGACTTCAAGGAATGTTATATAATTTATAGAAGCAATAAATAGTAAATTTATATTAAAAGAAAAGATCAAGAAATGAAAATAGTAGTTTGAAAAACGTATCTGGTTGTAGGCAACCCAATGTGCGGCCGTGCATTTCAGGTTGCAAACGGTAATTGTAGGTTTTGCGTTCGGATGGATTTATTTATTTATTCTTTAAGCGTGATTCAAGGAATACATTTTTCTTTTTAACAACAATCCATTGATAATGAATCGTTCCGTAGGCAGTCAAGTTTAACAATGAACAATTTCCATCGTTCAAAGAGCTAAACACTAATGAGAGCAGAAGTGAAAGTGCGGCGCCGGGTCTCTGAAAATGAACCATATCTTGCCATTTAAAGGCCTTGATTTCGGTGACGTAAGCTCTACCTTTGTTGCTGTACACGAGACAGGAATCCTGGCCGAAGGAATAATTAGAAATAATAAAAGCGTTTCCTCCACCATTCGAGTAATTAAGTATGCATGTAACAAATGTACTCGGTACAACCATAATTTTCATGAATGGCAATTGTTTCACGTTTCATTTTTTTTATATTCCCTACGTTTTCCATTTGTTTTCTAAGCGACTCTTCGCTTCTGCTATTGAATACCGAATCAATCGGATGCGGCTGAAATATTGATGATCATCAATCCGCAATTGGCAATTCTTGCAGAACCGAACGTTGCGTATAGTTCTTTTATTCGTGATCGTCGTTTAAAATCTGCCGCCTTTCTTATAAGAAAATGTTGAAACGCTCGGCCGTGCTTACCTCCCCAGGTCATGTCAGAGTGGACTCTTCCAATGCCCCCACTCGGTGCTTACAAGAGAGTCTTAAGCCACCGAGAGACCTCACTTATCCTTCATTAAACCGGTCCTCTATAATCTTGATTTCTCGTATACTTTATGCGAGAGTAAACTTTGTGTTTCTTTCTATTTTTTGATTCCTTGCAAAGTCCAAACTTCCCACTACCGAGAGCGAGGCACGTGTCCGAAATGCAAAACGTGAGGAATTTCTTCAAGTTTCGGACTTTTAAATCGCCGTTCGCGATTTATAGGGTTTTCATCTCTTCGAAAGCCGCAAGAAATGTTAATATCGCATACATAAATGGACGTAACTCATTAACAATTACACTTTGAGGCGTGATTAACATAAATTGCGGCTTTTAAATCGAAGCGATGCGGGTTTGTTGTTTGGGTTCGCGCACTGACCTAGCGTTAAAGTCTCCGCTCCGCGTCGAACCAAATTTGGCGTAAATCGCACTTTTTCAACAACAATTATTCTTTAAAACACAACATTTAATTCCTATAAGATAAACTTCTAAACACTTTCAATAAAATATAATTAAAGTAAATATTTGAAAGAAATATAATTTAAAAAATCCAACCATATGTTATTTATTCACTATAATTTGATGCAAACAATCCAAAATAAATTTATTTCTGATGATATCATTACTTCAATTAAATTCAAAGTAATTCTGCAACATTTAATTCGACAAATCCATTTTTGAAAAGACATTCAAACCTTTAATTCGCTCATTAAATTCAAAGTAGATGACCATAAGAAAACACCCACTCCTCTATTGAATCATTGAAAGCTTTTAGTCATACTTTGAGTTCTTATTTTCTTTTTTCTTATATTTTAGTTAAAATCTTAATATTATTTTCATTAATATTATTATTTTTCTAATTATTTGATACTCATCAAATACGATTTTCTTTGTGTCCATTGAATTGTCTTGAATTGAAATTTATTTTTGTCCCGATGCGTATGCGCATTCATCATTTAAGTCGTTACAATGTACCTCGTTGTTAGTCAATTGTCTTGTCGTTTCATTTTAGAATCATATACAGTTGTATTTCCTTTCTACTCATCGTTTATTTGTCTATGTAATCTCTTTGATCATCACTTATAAAAAAATAACAACCATTATTATATTAGTAGATGGAATATCTAAAGGAAATCATCATTATTTTAAAAATTATATTTAAATTTTTTATTCCCAAATATTTATTTGAGATTTCTTATAAAAAACTTATTATCTTACTCTAAATACAACTTACATCAAGATTCTATTAGACTTTTCAATTTGTTCATCATTAGTATTAATTACATTTGAAATTGAAATGATTTGATCATCAATTTTCCGCGAATTCCTCTATTTAACTTTCTTCAAATACTTTCAATTACCTAATGTAAATATTTCTTAGAATTTTATGTAATGAATCTGTGTTTTGTATTTTTCATCATCATCATCCACCACGATTTTTTTTTGATTAGCTAATGTGATTGAATGCAAAACAGAATTTGATACATCGACACTGCTGAGTGGGCAATGGGTCAGTGAATCGGAATTATTTTATGAGCGAATTCCGCGGACTTTCATAACATTGTTAGTCATAGCATGGGCATTGCATTTCAGGAAATGACGGATGAAAGAAAAAGAAAGAAAGGAAAAGGCCTAAATCAAAATTTTAAAATAAGCTATTTTATTAGACAGAAAATAGCGTAGAAATATTTGTATAAATTATTGATTAATGCTTAACGTAGCATAAATTACAAATGTCTTAAAGAAATAATCTTAGTTTATTAATTAATTGTAAAAATACGTGATAGTCTCAATAAGTTGTAAATCATCATTTTTAACCTATGGTTATTTTTTTAATGAATCATGAAATGACAGCTGTCACTTTAATCACAACTGTCACTTTAATGAGAGCTGTCACAAAGCATAAAAAAATATTATATAAACAATAAGGTTGCAGAAAGATTTTAGAAACGCTGATGTATTTTTTTTAATAAATTAATGTAGATTTAAAAGAAAATATTATATAAAATATATTTTATAGACTTGTGGCTAAATGTATATAGAATATTGCTTTAGTTGTCTCTCCGGAAATACCTGACCTCAAAGAAATGTCGTTTGAAAGATTAATCATCAAATGTTACGTTGCACTTACATCTAAAAAGAAATAAATCCACGTTTCTTAATCTTCTATAGTTTTCTTCTTCCAAATTGTTGTTTTGGTGTACCTTTTTTTATTTTGAGAAACCTTAAGTTCTATGTTTCTAAAAATTGTCTTATAAGATTCAAACGATACTTACAAATTTGATTTTTGATTTTTTTATTTTAATTTATTTCCTTTAAAAATGCTTATTTGGAGTGTGATTAAATGCTAACATATATGAACTAATGTGGAAAGTTGCGTTGATGGAAATGAATTTAATAGTTGTTTATTAGATCCAAAAATGGAAATTAAATTCCTAAATGAAGATAAAGAATGCACGAAATTGATATGCGTTTCCGCAATTCGAAACACTGGGAGAGTAGACATCCTGTCTCCCAGTTAATTACTTTTATAATTTTCGTGGTTGCGTTTAATTAAAAGAAATGTATGGGTATTAAAGTGCAAAAGTAATTACAGTAATGAATCGTTTCTTTGCTCGTTTACTTATTTTTTTCGAACGTGATTACGTGTGTACGTAAACTTGCATGTATAGTACAATTTTCTTATTTATTTTTTCGTCTCGTAGCGTACATGGAGAGTGTAACGAAAGTGGCTTTTAAACAGTACAGTTACGAGGCAAAGTGTGCGTACAGCGGAGTTGTATGTTGTTGTTGGTTCGTTTCCGCGCAGCAAGAAGTTACCATCGCCATGACCCGCGATGACTCCTCCATAATAATCGTCTAAACCTCACGTAGCGTAGCTTGTATTTTATCTATCTTGGGCACACGAATCTTCGAAAGTCGCTCCGCCCGAAGGCATCGAAACAACATCCCAGAGACGGCAACCATCTTGTCTCTGCAAACCACACCTGGTCTCACCACCGGCCGACCTACCTTACTTGCGCCAAAAATGTATTTACTATATTAAAAACACTGCTAATTCGAGTGTTAAACATTATTAGACAGGTGTTGAGGATCGAAGGGATTTCATCCCCGCAGACGTATGGAAACCTTGCAGCTTACACCATCCACCTGTCCTTGTTTTCGTACAACAGGTGCTTCACCCCATTTCTCAATTTATTAAAGAAACTAGACCCGTTCCGACTTTGGAATACTCTTCGCTTCTCTTTCTTTCTCTTCCTCCTCGAAGTTCCGCTCGAAAGACGCATCCCCGCCTCGAAGAGGCCTATTGTTAAAGTAACGCCATTACCTCTTCCCTTGCCGATCGCCAATGCCGACCTCTCCTCCACCTGTGTGTAGTTTGTAGTGTGTTGTTTCTTCCTCGACCAAGTTGAATTATCGTGGCACGAGGAAGGTGTTCTTTTTTGGGGGATGTTGCTCGAGGTTGTCGATTACTTCTTTAGGTGATGGTGGTGATGCTCGTGGATATACGAGGTGATAATTTTTTTGTGGGATAAACGTGGAAAAGGTGGATATAGCCGACATGACGAGGGGAAAGACGCATCAGCCCAAGGCCCTATTTCAAGTTTCCAAGGTATATAATAATACACTCACACGCACACAATGCACAATGCAACAGCAGAAACGACCATGTTCGAAGGGAAACAGGTTGGGATTAAAACCAGCTAAACTTTTTGAATTGTATGAAAAAGAGAACTTTTCAACATGTTTCTCCACAAAAAAAAATCTGTCAATGCGTTCTTTTTAAAATTTTCATCATATTCATAATAATACAACTAAAATGAAATTAATTAATGGATAACATAACTCTATTATGTATTAAAAAGTGTATATTTTGTAAAATCTTAATAAAGATTCATAAAAAATGAAATAATTTCAGTACAGTAAATTATGCCTTAAATATTCCAAGTTACATAATTGTAAGTAATTTTTAATCAAAAAATATATTTTTGATTCTAAATCCATTTTTTCAGATTTTTAAAAAAGTCTGTAATGTAATTGTTATTTTAGTATTATTGTAAAATCAACATTTTGACTCTAAAATTTAGAGCTGAGTTTGGCCTACCATTCAATATTGGGTTGCGTTAAAGTTAAATAGTTTGCAAACTGACAGCTGTCACCTTGCCTCAAAACGTCAAAAAATTAATATGTTATAAACAATTGTGTTGCAAAATGACAGCTGTCACTTGTAAAATAGACGTGAAAATAGACGACTACAAAGAAATATGTTGTGACATATGACAAACTGGTTGAGAAACGCTGTTTTAAGAACGTCATTATCCTTTAAGAAATGTATTATTTTGGAGACCCATTTAAATTAAAATTTCTATATACAATTTATATTTTCATTTAAATATTTTTAACATTTACATTAAAACGTCTTTTAAGTCTGGTATAAATATGCAGTTGAATCGAAAAACTCTTCACGAAGATTTGTAAAGAACAAAGAACTAATTATCGACGATGCATCAAATTCGTAGACAAAAGATTTTGAAAACAATGAAGCACAGAAGAGAGCTCGAAATTATTTTAAAATATTTTTATAAATTTAAATTTAACAATATTTCTCGGCTTTTAAATACGAATATATTTAATAATTACAAAAATATTATTTGCATTGTATTTTATTTAGTATTAATATTTTAATAATTAACGAAATTGTTTTATAAGAAATGTTAAAAAGTGATTTCATATTTAAAAAGAATGTATAACTTTCATTTGTAATTTTCTAGAACATATTTTCTACTTAATTAATAATTACATGAATAATGTATATAACCCATAAACATTAAATACACCAAGTTTAAAGAAGTATGTTAGTATTTATTTGTGGAAATGGTACAATGCATACGAAAACAGACTAGGTAATTACGTCAAGTAATAATTACGGCGAATTAATTATCCAGAAAAGGGTTAGGGGAAGAAGGCAAAGACAGTACCTTTCGGTGATTTTTCCTGCGGTTTGTCCGAAAGAAGACACGCATCGAGGATCTCAATAATAACTGAAATCAGAGCGCCGTGACCAAAACATTTTTTTTGATTTCAGTCTGCAGTTTTTTAACGTTTTTTTTTTGGTTTATTTTATTTTAAAGTTTAACACAATTTACTTAAAAAAATCTTAAATTAAATACAAATCTCTAATAAAATATATTACGTGTGGGAAGTACAATTTTTTTTTGACTTAGGATCTTTTAAAGTTAAACAACATTTTCGGAGGATACTAATTGAATTAAAAGCAAAATATTGCTTAAAATAAGTACTAACATTAATTACTGTATTAATTACAAATCAAAATAGTTTAGGTTGTTCATTTTTTTGTTACCATAGAAACGAATTTGTTTTTGTAAACGAATATGACAGTTGTCATTTTTCAATTGAATCGCTCAAATTAATGAAATAATTGATCGATTGAGAAGATTGTTTAACACTATTTACATAACATGTGCATCCTTTTTGTGGTGTTGAAAAGTTGCAGCTTGCGTGCTATAGATTTATGATGAATGGAGCATATGCTAACCGCAGCACGTGTTTTTGGTTTACAGGTGTTATGGCATTTGGATATCTTCAGGAGGAGTTTCCGGGACCTCACAGGACACGCCTGCATGGCCGAATCCTGCATCTTCTGCGCACTTAAGGTAAAATAAACAAAATAATTTCTAATCCTGCAATATTAAATTAACATTACTTCATTATATAGTAAATATTTGACCATATTAACTTTTGACTAAAAATAGTAATTATAAATCAAAATAATTTAGGTTATTATTTTTTTTGTTACCATAGCAACAAGTTCTTGTTTTTGTAAACAAATATGACAGTTATCATTTTCAATTTAAGTTTAGGTAAAATAAAGAATTAAATTGATTTTATAAGAATAAGAACAGCTTTAGTTTTCCTCTTCGTAGTCTTGTGTATTATTTTTTTGTATTATTATTTTCGCTGCATTTCTCGTTTGGTTTTATTTGGTTGAAGTTTAGATGCCGTAAATCAGCGAGGCGTGAATAATAAATTTTAACGTGTTGTCTTGTCTCGTGTCTTTTGTTTGTTTTTGCGGCCGCTGCTGCGGTGTACGAAGTACGAGACAGAGAGAGTGAGCGAGTGCCGTGTATGTAACTCAAAGTAAATACAAGTAAAGAGGGAAAAACTAAAAGAAAACACTTTTATCTAACCCCAAAGTTGACTCACAAATACACAAGCGCACACGCCTATGTTTAATACTTGCGTTTCCACAATCGCATGTATTAAATTTCCTCCTTATTTTTATGGTCCTAAAACACATCTCGGTGGAAACGTTCATCTCGAAGCAGTTTCCTGAAAACAATCAGTTTCAGTTGAAGTGGACTAATGATAAGTAAATAGGTGTTCTGCTTTGTGCAAAGCCGAGATTTCGTCATCCAGTCTACCTGATAAAGCATTGTTTGATCTAAGATTATTTTAGCTGCACATGTTTGTTGTACGCAAGACTGACTCAGACTTTTCTAATTATTTTTTATATTCCAAAGTCAAAATGCAATTGATTACTTAATTCTATTAGTTTAATGCATACATTCTATTAGTTTCTAAATAAAATATAACTTTTTCTATAATATAATAAATGATTATTTATAATAATAAAATAACGAAAACTAAAAAATACACAATCTTTACTTAATTTTTATTACTCATTATTTAGTTAAATTAAGATATAAGGAACACAAAAAATTACGTAATTTTTAAGTTGGATGAATTCGAACAAAGGATTCGTGACTTGAAATTAACATATTTTCGTTGCATTTGGATGCAAATATTTTCTGGATTTGTTAAACTTATTTTCTTGTGATGTAAAATTGTTGATTTTTTTATATAGGTAAATTAAATAAAATATTGTAGTTTATTTCGATGTAAACTGCGGATTCTGGTTTGATGCTACCAGTTTACGACTACGCAAAGCATGCAAATCAGTTAAGTGTATTACTATTACACATAATGTTTTGAGTAGGTGAAAGTAAATGTAACTGTGTCTGCACATAAATTCGCATCAATAAATGGTAAAGCATAAACTGTGGTAAATCATAACCATTTGCTTGCATGGTGAATATGAAAAAGAAAAGAGTCGATTCCGATGTTGAAGTTGAAAGCTCGAGTCTAGCTCTTCTTTGTGTTTGATGATGGTGCGATGCACGAGCCACGGTCAAGGGTAACCACAAACTCTAGCGAGTCTATGCTGCTGCATACAGCATCATCCACGATGATTTCCCGCCAAGAAGGAATCGCAATTAGCTTTGCAGTAAATTTTAATTGAAACTCATCAAAGTCAAGGAGAACCTGCCGAGTTTGTTCTTCATCTAAGGAAAAAAAAACAGTGGGCGCGTTGGGCCCACTCGAGATGAACAATTGTTGAAATCGGCGCCAGACGTCGGCTTTTTATTTTTGTTTAACGACTTTTTCCTTCCTTCCACGGTGAAATGTCGCAAGGAAAACGGCCGAGTCGGCGCCGAAGAGATAAACTTTTGTCGGATAGATTTACCGGTCACGAATCTCTTGTGCAACAATAATACTCGTATATTTATTTATAACAAAGGACCGATATTTCCACCGTTTCGCGAGTGATTCAAACGCTTGCGTAAGTCGGTAACCCGATTTCGGTGCGGTTTGTTTTATATGGGCAACATTTGTTTCAAATCGTGCACGCACTTAATATTTCGAACCGTTCGCAATTAACGAGAGCAATTGGTAACGACCGTTCTTATCTAATGGACAGGTAAGAGATTGCCGTCACCTTAACAGTTTACCTGATCTCATCGAATGTCTGCAATCACTTCCTGTGTCTGCATCCTCCATTAACTCTGTTCATTCTTCATTGTATTCCCAACAATCGGTTTAGAGAACTTAATTCTTTGTTTCATTCTATTGATGCCACTTCACAGACCAAAATCCATTCATCAATACACAAAGCCTAACTTTACCTCTGGATGCAATTAAGATATCCTGTAAACTTACTATGACATAATATTGTTATAATTTTGACATTATTATTTATTAATTTTACTCATTTTTACTCATTTATATCATTTAAATTTTACTCATTCCTTTAAAAATTTCTTCTTAATTCTATTTTTTAAAATTTGTCTCACAAATTTGGTATACGTCTTATAGTCGTATTTTATAACTGAAGTAAAACTTTAATTGAATTTAATAGAACAACAACTAATTATATCTAAAGTCTAAATCTTATTTCATAATCAAATTATGAGCTAAGTTTTAGACCATAATTTTTACTTAGTTAATTTTACTCTTTTCTTTAGAAATTATCGCTTAATTCTATTTTTATTCTTTTTTTTTCTCATAAATTAAATAATTTAAATTAAAATAATTCTATTATTATCAATTTTTTATGTAATAAATAGTTGATTATAAATCATTCAATGATAATTAAAATTGTAATAAAATCGATTTAACGACTCACTTTGCAAAATGTTTATGAGTGTCGTAACGATTTTGCGAAGGAAATGGGAATTTATTTTGCAAGACGTTCCGACATTGGAATTATTCATATGTGCAAAAGCTTAGACCAAAATAAAAATGTTGGTCTATGTGCTCGAGCTATTAACACTTATCACGTGAATTGGTGCATACTAAAATGTGAAATATTATTTTATCAAATGACTCGAAGACCGTGATCAGAAACCGTTCATTTTTTAAACTAGTTCTTTAATGTTTACTTTACAACATATCAACTTTGCTCTTTACTTGCTACAATTATAATTTAATATTCTTATTTAATAATATAGTTTTAGAAATTCAAAATAAAAATATTTTTTGTAACTTTAAAAAATAATATTTTATTTTATTACAATAACAATTTTTCTATTTCAATCTTATATAATATTAAAATATCTCGTTTTTTTTTGTAACTAATATTATATTTAATGTTACATAATTTATGGAATGCAGAAATACCAGTTGTGTATTTGCGCGGCATAAATAGTTGCGTTCATTATGCAACGAACAAAATTATGTAAACTAAATCAACGCAAATTGTTCAAATTTATGTGGTGGTGCCATATTTTATATTAAAATTAATTCAAGAGCCAAAAATGAATTTTGCTACAATCGCTGACATTTTATAATACAATGGAAACAATGCGATGATATTTAATATGTTTTTCGAAACTTTCACCTATTACTTCTCTTTATTTTTTTATTCTCAAGAAATGTCGATTACCTCTAATTACCATGTAATGTATTTCATTAAGTAATGTCATTTTGTAGTCGATATTATGTCTCAATTTTAAGTAGAAAACTTTTTTCAACACTTTCTTGTTTGAAAAACGTGAATTGTAATTTGATAATCTTATAAAATTTATATTTAAAAATATCTTTAATTTTTACAATAACGTAGTGTAAATTGAAGAAATAAATCGTGATTGTAGTATTAAAACTCTCATGAATTAAAAATCTCATAAAAAATTTCCAATGGAGATGTTTTTGCTCATTACATCATGGTCAATGGCGAAAATGCATAAACAACATAAGCGCATACCTTATGTTGTTTATGCATTTTTGCCATTGATGAGACGGTAATTATTTTAATACCATGATGAGTACATCTCAATACTCCAAAGATTCAAACAACAAGAAAACTACTTTCATAGAAAGAAACATGTATTCACTTCAATTTCATAAAATAAAGAATCTTCATTCAAAAATACTTAAAATTTACTAATTATTTGTTAAATTTCATTTTTTTTTTTCAAAATTTTGAAATCCATTCCAATTTTTTTTTAAATAATTATTTTTGAACAAAATTATTTATTCAAAATTGTATTTTAAGACTCGATTTTTTTTATATTAGAAAAATCCTTGAAATATGAACTTTTCCTCGGTGTAAAAAGACATATGGCCATCAGCTCTTTGTTATATAATGAGCGTTGTATAATAAATGTTTTCCATCTGTTCTTGTAAATTTGCTTTTTAAATATAAAAAAATTGTGCACAATCATATTTAGTCATCTTTTAGTATACATAATTCATAAATCCGTTGCATTTTTGCATATTTGATCTTATTACTTGTAACAATTAAAGAAGCGGTCTAACTTGTTTCCTTGTGTTGTTTATACAAGTATTGTAGTTTTCTCTTCAGACACAGTTTTTCTACATTTACACGAATAAAATTTAAAAAAATATGATAATTTGGAACACTTTCTAAGTTTGTATACTTGACTAAAAATTAAATTTAAGGAAAACCTAAGCTTTGAATAAATATGATTTATGTTATAAATGGAAGCAAAAATCTACATAAAATTCAATTAAAATATAAAATAACATTGTCGATTTATTATTTATTCTTATAACAAATTTATAAGTTTTTTTATTTCAATTATAGACTTATATAATAATAATATTATAATTATGAAAATTCAATGTTTTGATTGACGTTTTTACGTCAGCAGTCACCTTACATCAAAGTGTCAAAAATGTTGTTTCATCAATTATAATATAAAATAACATTGTCGATTTATTATTTATTGTTATAAGAAATTTATAAGTTTTTGTCTTTCAATTATAGACTTGTATATAATAATATCATATAATTGTGAGCATTAAATATTGTAACAATGATTATAGTAAATATTACAGTCTTTTATATCCTAAAATTCTAAATATTAAATATTATGAATGACATAATTCTAAAAAACCACAGAAGTTGGGAGTATAATTATTCATTATTCAATACGTAAATAGAAAAGGTTAAGCAGCGTATGATGTTGTTTCTTTGGATATAAATGGAGTCGTAGTTATATTTACGATTATTTGTGCAAAGTTTCTCGGCGTGAGATTGTCCGATTAAAAATAGTGAGAAAGACACCAAAAATAGAGCGCAAGCAGAAGCTTTTAGGGACTTCTATTTTTAGAAATAGTAAATTATGGAATGCTATTATCGAGTGAGGCTCTATTGTTTCCTGCATTTTTTATTATAATTTTACAGCATAATTGAAAGAAAAAAATAAGTTTTTAAAAAATTAGGTTTTTCACTTGAAGTGATATTGAGGTAAAAATAGTGAGACGATTTGTATTCAACGATTTGTTAAAAAAATCAGAAAATAAAAGGGAAAAGCAATGAAAATTACGAATAGTAGGAAATTCACGTAAATTTTAAGAGAAAAAATAAAATTCAGAAAATGAATTGGAAAATGTAGGAAAAGAAATGAAAATTTGAAGGAAATTCAGCGAAATACGTGCTGTGAATTTTATTTCATGAATTGTTAATTAGTCACGTAAAATCTAAAGGAATAATTAAAAGGAAAATGACGGAAATGAAACTGAAAATTCAGGAAAAGAAATGAAAATTAAAAATGACAAATAGTAAGGAAGCATGTGTTACGAATTTTATTTGTCACGTAAAGGTTTTGAAATTTTAAAAATTAGTAAATTACGTGTTAAGGTTTACGTGTTTATTGCAAAAAGGGTGATTTGAAGGAAAAGTAATGAAGAAAAGTGGTGATGAAATGAATGGAGCTACGTGTGAAGCATTTAGTTTAACAAAATTGTCTAAGTCACGTAAAATGTTTTAAAAATTTATGAGCGATTGAAAAAAAAAGTAGGGGTGGTTCATAATCTGTGCGAAGGAGAAAAAGTTTTTGAGGAATGGGTTAGCCACCCTTCAGGCTTATTTTGAGGATATGTGTGCCTTTTGTGCAGTCAGGCAAGTTACCTCAAGGTAAGTTACCTACCTGTGCTGCGTGGTAACTTTGCAAATGCCCACGCGTTGAGGAGAGTGCTCTTGCGTTGGTTACAAGAGCGGAGCGTTTGAAAGTTTCAGTCTTACGTGAAGAGCGCTGAGAGAAAGGTGTGTCCGTTTCTACTATCCGTCTGTGTGTATATTGTGAGTTCGTGCGTTGATCCTCTCCCGAGTTGTTTTCTTGTGGTATGAACTCTTCAGATGTACCAGTGCTGTGTCTTCCGATATGATCAACAAGTTTAGATACAAAAAGCCCGCGACGGTCGCGGTGCAGCAGCAGGAGCAGCAGAAACGACAGCAATCGCCGATCACCACCGCGAATGCAGTGGTCATCGAGGATAACAACAATAAGGATATTATTATCGCATCGAACGGCCATTGCGTCAATGAGGATAATTTAATTAAAGGCTTCAGAGTGAGTGCGCAGGATTTTCGATCAAATTTAAATAGCAATGCCCTTTTTAGAGAGAAATGCAGGTTGACCTCCTCCTCTTCCGTACCTTTTCCTTATTTTCTAAGAATCAATTAACTACCTCGGAGAGCGGGACTTTCGTGACTCAGGTATAAAATCAGAAAGATCTCCGCTTCTCTTGCTCGCTCCAAACGAACGCTCACCTCAGAAAAACCTATTACGAAAACCACACATAATTTCATCTTTTCTTTGTCTTCTTTTACACACCCTTAGGATTTAACTATAATATATTTTTAGAATTCAAAACGCATTAATATAATTTAATATTATAACTAAATGTTAATACGAAAACCTCAATAATATTTTAATCAACATTAAAATCAAACATTTATTTATTTTGTTAATTTAAACAAAACCAAGAATTTAATGAAAAAGTTACATTTTTCTTTGTCTCAACAAAAGTTCTAATAACCAAAATTCCCGCTTTTTTATCTTAAGATTATACAAACCAAACATTTGAAATTTTCTTAATTTTTTTTTTATTCAAAGCGTTTCTATAAAATATTATAATTAAATTGAAAGAGAATATAAAAAAAAGTAACGGCGCTTCGACGATTCGTATTCAAGCGGAGCAAAGCGTTTGTTAATGCAGCGTCTTGTATATCCAGTTATATTCTCTTTATAACTTTACCTCGTAAAGATAATTTACAAAAAAAAGTTTTCAAAAAATATGAATTTGTTATATAAATATAGAAAAATTATTTGATAAAGTTGAATTTGAAATAATATTTACTAATAAATTGTTGCATAAATATTTATAAATTATGATTCTTTAAATGTTTTGTTTTTTTTTCTTCTTACGAATTGATTTAATAATTTATGAAATTTTAAAGGTTTTTAGAAAGATTCTTGAAGTGGAAATTGAAACAACTAAATATGCAATGTAGGTTGTAATTCTGAAGCATTGTTTCTATTTTTTAAATGTTTTGTATTCTTACGAATTGGTTTAATAATTTATGAAACATCAAAGGTTTTCAGAAAGATTTTTAAAGTGGAAATTGAAAGGTAAACAACTAAATATGCAATGTAGGTTGTGCTGAGAGGAAACCAGCTCCTCGTTCATTTGAATAACAACAAACAAAATCAACTCATGTTTATTATTAAAATATGCAAGGTTCTTACTCAAAAGCGTAAATATACATGCAAACACTGTCAGATATTCTAACAACGTAATGGCATTTTACGTGTCTGCAGACGCGTATAATACGCGTGATTCGAGTGAATAAACTTAAAGGCGCGAAGACTTTAGGGGCGCCACGACACATCTAAATATTATTTATATTTTCTATACACATACAATATTAAATTGATTTGTTTTTGCTTCAATTCTTAGTAAACTAATTATAGTTGCACACGGACGTATTGAGAAATTGGTGTTGAAGCTCGGGTGCGGTGCAACCTTCGTGTATGGAAAGGTTGAAATTTCATGAAACTTTTTCAACATTTCTTATAATAACCAGGGTCAACTATACTCATGTTTTGTTGCTGCAATATTTATTATTTTTTTCTCTGATTCGTTAATACAATGGAATGTTGACTTTTATTAAAAATTATATAATAAATCGAATTGTGTGGGCGGAATGCATTAAAGATTATTTTTTTTGTTCTCGCATGAGAATTTCAGAAAACGAATTGTGTATTAATTGCATTTAAACCAGTCGAGAAATTTTCTCAATTAGCAACTTAAAGTCTAGTCTAGTGGGTTTTTAATGGATTTATGTAACTAATTTGGAACTAATCTAGTTGAAAGAAAGGATTAACTTAACGGATGCTAAACTGAAAGTTAAGAACTTTTTACCTGCAGATCAAAATAAATTTTGAAAATGTGTTTGAGGATTAGGGCTTTTCTTTGATGTACCTTTTCTGAGAATGGAAGTATACAAAAAAAATAAAATATATATAAAAGACTTGAGTATTTAGAACTACAGCAGATGCATATTTATATCGGTTTCTATGGGAACCTTACAACAAAGGAAATGCGTAATCTTTAACATGAAGCAGGTGCATCTAGTTCATGTAGTGTAATTATTATATTAAATAGTGGATTTGTTAATTAATAAATGTAAGTTGAAATTTAAAATTTTGATTATCATAAATGTGTTGGGGATTTATCATCTCGCTACGCTATTTAATATGCAATTACCTTTTATATCTCGTGTGAACTTTTCATACATTTATTTATTACATCTAATAGGTACGACATAAGAAAAAATAAATGTGAACAAAAGAAACGTAAAGGCGATATTTAGCTTGACGTGACCATGACTTTTATCGAGAATAGAGAGCCGAGAGCTCTTTTATGCAACGGCTCCAAAAAATATGACCGTTTTCCATTTATCATCTTTAACTTTGTCTTCGTATTTCGGAGAACGAAGACTCACGCAGCTCTCTGACTCAGAAATCTGATTTTTGATCTGCAACAATTGAAGACCATATGGATTTACCGCCAAAAAATTCTATTCGAGAATCTAAAATAAATTTCTTAACGCAAAGATTCGCTGGAAGTTTAAAAGTCTGGGTTACGTAAAGCAGCGCTCTTCTGGGTCCGTTTCGTTTTTTTTCTTCTTTTTTTGGGGGCAATGCGGCCCGCGGCTGTAACTCGCCTCGCAGGTAGACGAAAGCGGCGGACTCTTTCTTTTCACGTAAATTCACATACCATTATGCTCCTCACTTCCGAGAGACGATGCATGGATGGAACGAATGGTCGGTCTCTCTGCCGGAGCAGAAGTAGGTTGGCTCGGGTTTATAACGGAAATTCCAATCAACTTTGAACCTTGGACAACTCAAGAAAGCCAACAATTAAAAGCGTATTACGCTATATGTCTTGTCTCTTTTCGCTTTTCGCAACTTTAATAGTTCATTAATTTCTTTTTTTCCAATCTGTACATTATAATACCCGTAACCTAGATCTTTTGTCTGGATATATTATTACATCTATTGATCTCATCTAGACGGGGTAACACTTTGAATCTGCATAACTGAACTGTATTTTTTGTTATAACTTTTATTTTTTACGTAACTCTTTACATGGTAAATCTACTGCTCTCTTCTAAACACATGTTTATAATGAAGAAATTATATTTGTATATGTAAGTACGAATATTTACACATTATGGTTATTACCTAGTAATTAGTAAAAGAATTGCTCTGTTGATTCATTACTAGGATGTGTGAAAATGATTTTCATAAGTGGTGTTTGAAGAGCGTTGCGAATACAAAGGTGAGCGAATTCCAGTGAATTCCGTGCCGAGGATGGCTAATGGTTAGGACACGGTGTCGTCTGTTTGGGTTGGGTCCATTTACAGTTAAAACGCGCATAATTTCCACGACAAATAGTAAAGTAATTGTGTTTTTTCTGTTATTTCCAGGAACTTTTCTCGCAACTTCAGTTCAGCCATGAAACGGCATTGCCACCAGATGCCCTTCGTAGGGCTCTGGCGGAAAGCTTCTTTGACCAGCAAAGGTTTCAGCTGGGCTTCATGGACGACGCCGCCGAGTGCTTCGAGAATATGCTGCTGCGGATCCATATGCATATTGCGCACGGAGAAGCCGAGGATATGTGCAACGCGAGACACTGCATTCCGCACCAGAAGTTCGCCATGACTTTGGTGGAGCAGAGCATCTGCGGAGCGTGCAATGCCACCTCCGAACCTCTGTCCTTTACTCAGGTAAACTTCGGATTAGCCTTGAATCTTATTACTCGCGATGCGCTCATCGTCTCAAACAATTCAAATACCAACTGCACTTGCGTTTTGTAATTACATTCATTAACTGTATTTTTTTTTGTCCGCCGTTTACAGATGGTTCATTACGTGTCCGCTTCTGCTCTCACAACCCAGGTTAGGCAGAGCATGAACTCAAGTAATATCGGGATTCAGGATACCTTTGGTCTTCTGCTCAAGAAGGCCGGAAGTATGGGCGATATCAGAGATTGTCCCGTAAGTGAAACGACGCTCGACCAATTAATTAAACAATTAATTAATTAACTTTAATTCTTTGCAGAGCTCCTGCGGCGCGAAGATTCAAATCTGCCGCACCCTGATGAACAGACCGGAAATAGTTTCCGTGGGCATCGTTTGGGATTCGGAGCGACCTACTCTGGAGCACATCATGGACGTCTTTGCCACAGTCGGTACGACGCTGAGATTAGGTGATGTCTTCCATAGCGTCGTCGATAGCAGATGGTCCGATATAACCACTCACAATTTGGTCGGAGTCGTGACTTACTACGGAAAACATTACTCGACGTTTTTCTTTCACACGAAACTGAGGGTTTGGATCTACTTCGATGATGCGACCGTTAGAGAGGTTGGGCCTAGGTGGGATCAGGTCGTTGAGAAATGCAGAAGGGGAAGATATCAACCTCTTCTACTTTTATACGCGGTCCCGGGAGGCAGTCCTGTTTGCACGGAAAACGCTCCTAAACAAATAACGCCTTTTAATGGTAACGACAATAAAAGGACTCTAAGGAGATCGATTACCCCGAGTCCCGAGAAACCGAATATTGGTAACACTCGAAGAGCCATAACTCCAAACCCAGATAGGACTTTGGCGCAGACGCCGCCTCTCCTAAAGAATTTGAACGAGTATCAAAACCTTTCGGTTATACAAGATAATATTTACGGATTGAACGGAGTTGATGAGGTCGATGGAGATATGGGCAAGGAGGCTGAATACATAACACGTAAAACTGTTGAAAACGTCTTAAGCATGCAACAATTCGCTAAACCGCAGGTGAACATCCACAGAACGTTGAGTAATAGCTCATCGAATACGGATGGAATTAATATCCCTGAACATCTTAACGTAGCGAGGCGAAGAGATTCCGGTAATTGGAGCGGAGATCGGAACAGCGCCTCGTCCTCATCATCAACAACGATGGAAAATCCGTATTTATATTTGGTGGGTAAAATGCCGCATGGAAATGGAAGTCTCCCAGGAAGCCCCACCAGAGGGAAGAGCGACTGTTCAAGCGGAAGCAGCGGCGTTTATGATGCCGGATACGATTCATACTCGTTATCTTCGAACGATAGCTCCACCATGTCCACGATTCAGCATTTAATGAAAATGGGGCACTTGGCCAAAATCCCTGAAGATTACAGCAACGTCCAACAGCGCGTCTCGATGCCCAGCTGCGATGAACTTTGCGACGAAGCCGATGAACTATTAAGCACATCCCGTCAATTGGAAGATAAGCACGATTTGGTCTTAGCTTTGGCTTTGTGCAACGCGGCAGCAACAAAGGCCAGAGCTGCAATGAATGCACCTTACAACAATCAGCAAACTCTCACATTGGCGATGATGAAACACAGCACTTGCATAATGCGCGCAAGAAGTTTGCATCGCAGGATGACTCAATCGCAGAATCCTGCACCTAAAGAGAATCCCATCGAGATTCGGCATACGCGCGAAGGAAGCAGCGGAAGCGGACGTCATTCGCGACAAAATTCCCGCGAGAAGGGCATGCATTCACGGCAGAACAGCAGAGAACTCTTAAACGCACTTCCGGCGTCTCAACCGGAAAAGGCGCCCATTAAGAACATCGAGATTTACGCGACTCTACCCAAGAAAAAAGATATGAAGAACAAGATGAGCAGCGTGAACATCGAGGATGAGGAATACATGATCTACGACAAACCACCGGAAAGGGAAACGCGAAGCATCTTTTCGCGGTCGCGCAATAAGGAAGCCAACAAAATTAAGGAAAAACGATCCAGGAGTGAGGACAGACTAAAATTGTCCAAAGATTTCTCTTTAGCACCGGAAACCTTATCGAACACAAAAGATACTCTAAAACGCGAGAAAAACAAGGAAGAGAAGGAAGATAAAAAAGATAAGAACGGAAAGAAGCAGCATAAGATCAGAAGGAAATTGCTGATGGGCGGTTTGATTAGGAGGAAAAACAGAAGTATGCCTGATTTGACCGAAGGAGGGGATAAGGTTGAGGAGAAACCGGTTTCCGTGGATGATAGTGGTTTAGGTGTACAGAAAACAGAGACAAGCACCATCAGTGGGTATTTGTCGGAGGGACACTTGGAGTTCAACAGCACCAATCCGAATCTGGAGCGCAGCAAGTTGATGAGGAAGAGCTTCCACGGGAACGCCGGAAAGGTGCTGACGGCCGCCAAAGTTCCGCCGCCTCCGCCACTCAGAACGACTTCCCAGCTTAGCAAGTCTAAGTTATTAAACGGCGGAGAAGAAGAGAAGAGTGTGCGACCCATGTATTCGCTGCCGCAAGACACCAACTACTATCAGAACAACTACGAGATCTACCAGAATCACAACACAGTAATCAACACGGTGATAACCACTGCCGACGTCCATCAGGAGCAGAGTCCCACCAAACAGCCCACCTATCAGATCGACAGCGGAGTGGACGAAGTCGATTGCTTCGTCCCAAGTATGGATTTACCTCCTTATCCGAGTCCGGCAGTTTCAGCAATTCACTCGCGCCAACCAAGCGAAGAATTTCCTCCACCTCCACCTCCTTTGGATCTAAGCGCTTTAGATGAATATCTCCCATCTCTTGAAGCCACTCCTAACTCGCTTCTAGCACAACTTCAAAATAAACGACAAGAGATTCTCTCGCAAGACCATTTGCCTCATACAGAAGTGAAACAGTCGAGTGGAGAGAATTGGCTAAGGGAATTGCAGGCCAAGCAAGCAGCTTTACGAATGAAAAGAAACGCCGATCCAAACGCGGATCCCAATCAGCAGATGATGATTAACAAGATTTCCTGCGAACCGATCCAAAGCGAAGCCAAGATCACCTCCGTTAAAGACTTAGCCTCGCGTTTCGAAAACATCCCTGAAACGAAATACGAGGCGGCTCAATATTTCCAAAACTACAAAGCCGACAATACCGTGCAGACCGGCGTTTTATCTTTGAAGAAACGTGATGAAAGCGACACTAGTAATTTCGTGGCACCCGAGCAAATCGCTCAGGAGATCAGAGAAGTTGAAATGTTGAACGCTGTCGTGCAGAAAACTCTTCACCCGGAAGATAACGATAGTAAGAGGAAATTGGCTAAGAAGAAAAGCGTTTCGTTTTGCGATCAAGTTATATTGGTGGCTACAGCTGAAGAGCAAGAGGATGATAGTTACATACCGAATCCAATTTTAGAGCGAGTTTTGAGGAGCGCTATCCACAAACCGGAAGCAGCTGCAATTAGACAGGAGATCATGTCTTTGCGGGAAATTGAATTGAGGAAGGAAAACGAAGAGAAGAAAGTGGAAGAGGAGCCCACGTATGTCGGAAAGATGAACTATGTGGAGCAACAGACGTATTCGCCGCAACAAGATGTGAGGAGGATGCCTCAATACAATGGGGAGCAAATTAATTACAGCCCACAGCAGCCACCGCAGCAACAACCACAACAGAATTATCCGCCAATGAATCAAATGTACGTGAGACAAAACTCTCTTGACAATCTTCTGTCGAGACCGGCGGGTATGCAGACCAGTTTGTCGCGGGAGGAACGGGATTACATAATTCAGAACCCGCCGCAGTTGGATCAAAGGTACCAACAGTTGTATGGGACCAGTCCTCAGAACAATTACAGGCAGTACAATAGGTACCAGCAGCAGGAGCAGTACGCCCAAATGCAGAAGTATCCGGTGCGACAATCGCCGACCCTCAACTATCAGCAGGCTCCGATTTACCAGCATCCCCCGTCTCCTTCACCATCCACTCAGAGCTACAACAATCAAAGGATACCTTACCAGTACCCGCAATATCAAAGAGTGCCGATGCCTCAGGATTATCCCGTCCAGCGCCCGCAGAACATCGCAGATCCTAATTCAACATCTCCTTACCAAAGAATCCCACAAGATTATAACGATAATTCGCCCTATCAACGCGTCCCGCCCCAAAATTTTCCACCGCAAGAACAGCAGACGTCTCCGTACCAACGAGTTCCTCCTCCCAACGGCTACAAGACCACCCCTGAACAGATATCTCCCTACCTGCAATCACTCCCTCCCAAACAAATTCTAAAAAAAGTGAGCTTCGAACCTGGCACCAAGGGCGGTTCCGAATCGCCCACGCCCAAGGCCATAGTCACCCCAATCATCGTCAACAACAACATGAACAATAATATCAACAACAACAACAACAATAACACCAACATCATGAACAACGTGAACAAAGGTGTAAAGTGTAATTTATGTAGAAAAAAGACAGTCTCCTCCGCAACCCTCTACTGCGCAGACTGCGAATTTTACATGTCTAGATTTAAGCCCAAAACGTAGCGCCCTAATTAATAATATAACGTATACTTAACTTCAACTACTACTTAAGTAAAAGGAAAATTGTGATATTATGTTCAAATACATTATTTTTTATGTTATAATATATAGATATTATTGTATGTAAGATCTCAAATTCTCTATTTGTGTACATATTACGTAATTAATAAGTAAATGCAGCTACTTAATTTTATCTATAACTAATGTAATTTGTAAGCTACTGAAGAAAACATCGGATGTTCTGATGTTCTACTTAAAGGAGACGCCGTTATTTAAGATGGACGAACGAACGGTGATTCCGTCTCTGTATTTTAAATAAAGAATAAGAAAGTTTTATAATAACAAATCTCTATTATTACATAATCAAAACCAATCCTAGATAAAATGATCATTACTTAACCGATTTAAATAATGTCAAATGAAGAATGGTTCATGAAATAAACAATTTAATAATGTGGTAATTCTACTTTATTTTTTACTTATAAAAAATAAATTTCAACAGATCGAACTTAAATATAAAAATAGTATCAATATATATATATACACACTTTGCATTTTGTAGTGTGAAAACATTTCGGATTTCTGTTGTGTAAAGGTGATTTTATTTAGAAAAACCCAAAAGGAGAATCATTTGTTACTTCCCAGAATATCACAAGTATGTGTTACCGTTAGGGAAGTAGAGTTCATTATATTGTCTTTGTGTATTATTTTGCTTAGACTATTATAGAAAATCATCAAGTAAAACATCTGTGTACGCGGTGTTTGCATAGACTATTAACTAATACATAATTATCGAATATTTAAAGAGTTCAGTTCAACAAAGCATATATTTCTTCTTTTTTTTTGAGAAAGTATTTTCTCACCTCAAAAATAGAGTATATACAACAAATAGGCAGCTTTGGCTGCGTATCCTTCATAAAGGCAGTTACGGCATTAATAATGTCGCTGTGGGGACTAAACAAATGGAATCCAATACAAAAATGTGGGCATTGAATGTCCTGCAGCTAGAGTTAAATAATAAGAACACTTTTTCTTTGAAAATTGTGGGGTTTCTTATTGGATCACTCCGAAGGAGTGCTTTGATCAGTTATTCTGTATGGTATTCTTTAAGCCGGCGAAAGCCTCTCTCAGTCGTTTACTGGCTGGTATTCCGCTATGTTCACTTGGTCTACTGTACGTACTCTTCCTAACAGCTTTACCAACTGATCCCACCAATCCGTGCTCGTTCACTTTGTGTGTAAAACAATCTCTGTAAGTAAAAAACACAGCATCGCATTTATCACAATTCAATTTCCAAATATGTGGAGATTTCAATTTTACTTTCTTCGACTTGAGCATAGGTGATTTTACGCATTTGGTGCGCATGTGGGCATCGAGGAGGTATTTTGATAGGAACGTAAGAGAACATGATCTGCACGCAAAACGCTTATGCAATTTCACGTGAGACTCGAGCAGGATACTAGTAGAGAAGGTCCTGCCACAGTCCTGGCACTGCAAGCTGCTCTTAGTAATGCTTCGTTTCAAGAGCTGCTTCTTTGGCGTTTTGTTAAAGGTTGTGGTAGCTTTGAACATCTGCTCCTTCACGTGGCTTCTTGCATGCACCGTCAATTGTTGAGCGTTTGCAAACAGTTTCTTGCAGACAGTGCATTCCTTCTTCCCAACCTTAATATTGTGCATAGAAACATGCCTCGTAAGCAATACCATATTCTTGAAGCAATCTCCGCAAATCTCGCACATATATCTATTGGTGCTACTGGCAGTCCTCTCTTTTTGTTTCAACTTCTCCGACTCCTCAAAGTTGTGGTACTGTAGATGAGTTTTCAAACTTCCAACGCTGGGGAAACTCTTTGGACACTTCGAACACTGGTTTTCCAATTTATTTCCGTTATCCTCGTCCCTCTTCAACTTCGGTTTGGCGACATCATCTTCCGAATCGCTAATAACAATCTCAACTTGTTTGTTTTTTTTGCTTCTTTTCTTGCGCTTCTTTGCTTTCCCTTCTTCCTCGGAATCGCTAAGCTGGATGCAAGCCGTAGGTACGATCAGCTTGCGCTCCCTGATAACGCCATCTCTAGAAATCTGAATGAATCCATTAGAGGAGACAACCACTTCTTCCAGCACGATCTCCTCTCCAACCCGTTCAAGAGGTTTGATCTTTTGTTTCCGCGGTAGACGTTCCAATCTTACTGGAGCCTCCAAAATCTTCGTCTGTGAAATGTAATTATGCATTTGGCGAGCTTGCATCGCCACTTTCCCCTTCGCAAACCTTTTGTCATACTCTGGCTGCGTTCGCTGCTCAGCTAGTGCCAAAGCTGTCGATTTCAAAACGCTCCTAGGATTTATGTGAATAGTCCTGTACGTCCTAGGGACCTCGATGTTATCTTTCTCAGGACTCTTCACCACATACGATATATATTCCTCCTCCTCTTCATCCACTTCCTCTCCGGTAATATGAATATCCTGATCAGGATCATCGTTATATTCCTCAATCGACTCGCAGTACGTACTAGCAGAGCCATAACTGTCATCATTTCCAGTTTCCAAGAAAATCTGTTTCACCATCGCATTTTGCTCTTCCTGCACATCAACGGAATCCTCATTGGTCACCATTATTTCAGGATTATGAGGCTCAGCCACATATTGGCTATCTGTTAAATATATATCCTCGTAATCTAAATCTTCAGAAGTCTGTATCTGATTAGTCTGAATCTCGTCGGCAGTGTGATCACTCTCCAAATACATATGATAAGAATCCAATATTTCCGCTAATAAATTACAAACAAAAAGATTACTAATATTTCATTCACCACACATTTGATTGTACCTGATTTGGGATCTTCCACCTTAATATTTTTTATTAATGGAACTTCCTTTTCATAAAACACACCTGAGTGCTCCAACTGTTCATCAACATGATTCTCAAGATTGTTCAATGCTTCCTGAGACTCCTCCGATGATAGAAATTCCTGTTTAATGTATATCTGTTCAGGAGTTATTGTATTATCTAAATCCACTTGGCCTTCTTCAACATAATCAATATCTTCATTTGTGTAAGGTAGCACTTGTATAGTTCCTGGAACTGGCTCAAATTGACCCTCACTGTTCTCCCTAAAATAAACAAAATGAATTTCTAATATGGTAAGTGCATTTTTAATCTTACTGGACTTGAAACTGATATTTCTGCAAATTTCCTTGCTCATCTTGAGCCAACTGGAAACCATACAGCGCATCTGATCCATCCACTCTGAACAGCACAACCTCCTGAGAAGTAGTATCCTCACCCGCATCTTGGTTCAACTCAAATTCATCGGCTATCTCATTTACATGTGAAACTTCCAAATTGTCTTCAGTCATATCTCCTAATATTGTCTCACTGTTTTCAAATACGGAAAAATATTGTGTCTCATTGTCAGATTGAGCTGACATGAATGATTCGGAGAGTGTGGAACTGCCTGCAGGATTGAAATCCTCATCATGATTATCCATTTGCACCACTGATGAATCATCCTCGAAGATGTATTTATCACTCATGATCCTACACAACAATTATGGTCAATCATAAGAAAAACAACAATAACAACTCACAGCACTTCATTCACATGTGATTCACACTCTGGATATGTTGTCTTGCATTTGTTCTGGTTATCTCCAATCAATGAATTGCATTAACAAAAACAAGTAACTCTTGAACAAAACAAAAAAAACAAAGCAACTATTATGGCAACCCTTAATTGGTTCAAAATGTTAACAGCGAGAAAAAATGAAGTTGAAGCGTTGTGTGATTGTAATTAATGCGATGGAAATATCATTGCTTAACATTAGACTGAGATGCACATACATTCCAGTCGCATCATTTTTTTAACGATATTTTGATTGAAAAATTGTCTGCGTTCAGTATAGTACAATTATTATAATACTTTAATTGATGCTCACGTCTACTATTATCCATTTATCTAATAGAAAGCATGCAAATATAATTAGAAAATGATTTAATTTTGTAACAAATTGTATACTTGGTAGTCTAAACTATAATTTTCAATTAACATTTCGTTACAATAAAATGTATAAAGTAATATAAAGCAATATTGTGACAATATAATTATTGTATTACAATATAATTTAACATATATAATCCCAAAATTGTGTAATAATATATAATAAGTAAATTAAGTTGCCTACCCATATGAAGAAAGAAAGAAAATACTGCTATTACCATACTAAATTTCTGTTTAATAATATATTTAACATTGATAACATCCATAATATTAATTTATATTACAAACAATTTTATTATTTAAATTTTTTAATTATGTAACGTAACGAACTTCATCCATGTTTTGATACTTGTCCAATTTAAATTCTAACCTGAAATCTTACTGATTGTGCAAATTCTTATTGTAAATTCTCATAATATGGCTTCTACATTACGTAAAGAGGTAAATACTGTAGTATATTTTTGCATTTGCAATATTATTCAGGGAATGTTATAGGTTTTGCAAAGTTTTAAACTTTTGCATAAAGCTAGGAAGATTGTCTTCGATGGAGACAACAATGCTCTGAGAGCTAGCAGGGACAAAATCAATGATGAGTACAAGAGGAACATGCATGTCAAAGATAACCATGCCATATCCGAAGTAAGTTCAAAATAATTAATTTATAGTTAAAATGTCCACTGTCAACAGATATTCAATTTATATAGGTAATATTAGTGTTTATTAGACATAATAATATTTAATAGAAGTAAATTGTGGAGGAATTCAATTATTTATTAAATGATAATATTTCAAAAAAAAAAACAATGTAAATTGAACTTTATACAATTTAAAGTAAACAAATTGATACCTGAGAATAAGAAATTACAAAGCAATATTAAATTTGTTTATAGCTGATTCAGTATTCTAAAGCCGTCGAAACGGAACTGAGGACTTCTGTGATACAAGCCAGGGAGGTGGCTCCAGGAAAATTTGGTAAATTAAGAGTAATTAAATATAGAAAAACATTAAATTATAATTATTTGTTTATGCAGAGGCTAAGATCACCAAAGACACGGTCCGATTGGATAATGTACCTTTTAATGACTGCGCCAATCTGGATAAAAAGGAGAAAAAGAAAAACTAAGAGTAGAAAACCGTTCGAATGATACAAACTCACGTTTGATGACGACGATGAACAAAAAATATGTATACATTTGGCTTAGCTGTAGATGTGCAAAGAAAACACTGTGTTATGTAAGTTAACTTTTTCCTGTTTCTAATTTCCGTTTTATAAATACATTATTTATTATGAACATTTTATAAGCGATATATATTCGGCAAGGTTATTTATTTAAGTGGATAACTATTTATATTCTTTATAAAAGAATTGTTTATATTTAAAGTCCATGCAAATAAATAGTTTTGGTAATGATCACTTATTTTCCTCCGATCGAACTTGATCGAGTCTTCAAACACAGATAGATTAGAGCCGAACGGTGGGTAAAACAAATAAAACAACGAACTTGGTAGTATAAAATATATAAATTATAATTACAAGATATATAAATATACAGTAAATAGCATCAAGTTAGATCTATCACCAGATCCCGTGAGGCAAAAAAATAATAAATATTGATATAGACTTACTTAATTCCTTTAAGTTCTTCCGTTATTTTAACAATTTTACTAAAATTTGTTAATAATTCAATTGGCTTGAAGACTCCTTTGATGCCTGAAATATAAATAGAGAACTTAAACAAATTTGATTTGATGGATTTAAGAAAAAAACTCGTAATAAATTAAACATAAATTATCCAAGAAATTTTCCAAAATTCTGTAAATACAACTAGAAATGTATGTACTTAAACAAGAACAGCTAATAACATATAAATGTATAAGAATTATACATGTTAATTATATAAATTATTTGAAACACAACTAGTAAATCATTTGTTAATTATGCGTTAAATAGCTAATTAATGCTTTGTTTATTGTTTAACATATCACTATTTTTAAAATAGGAATTTAACTGCGTTTATTTGATAGAAATCAAACAAGTTCTAAGAAATTAATACAAGGTCAATTGCATTTCCTATGCTGGTAGCGTTTCTATATTTTAACCGTTACAGGAATTATTAAGTAATCACGAGTTGCGTTAAAAATATGTAGTAATAAATAATTCCGTTATATTTCAAATTTAACTTTAAAAAGGAAATGTATTTTAAGTTCACCTTAAAGTTTAGTAGCATATGAGTAAGTAATATGGCCGAATTTGCTCTAAACTTGGTAAAAAGCCAAAGCTATGTTTGAAGCATTTTTTTTATTATTTAACATTACATAATCTTTGAATATGGCCTTTAGCGATAAAATACGAGAAAATAAATCGGTAGATGTAATAGGAAACATAAATAAATATTTTAAAGTAAACAAACTATACTTTTTAATACGTAGTTCGTTGAGAGAAATGCGACTACTCATTGTTTTCATTAGGCCGTTTCGCAAATAGTACGCCGTATTATGTAATTATCGCTGAATTCCTTATCGCGCGCCGTTCTTGATAAAACGATATTATACGCAATTAGATAATAATGGTAAATATCCAAATGACGAAACATTTTTAATGATTCTTATGGAAACAACGTACCTGACAGCTCTGAATAGCTGGTATAGCTGCGTCAATCCAACGAACAGGTTGACGCTGAAGAGACTGTAGTTTTTGGGCTTGATGACCAAAGAATATCTTGACCAAATTATACCAGTGGCGGCCAAAGCTGTGGTTTGCGAGACGCTTATCTTATCAGCTGGCCTCTGCAAATCGCTGATCCCGGCAATAACTAAACCCTGCAACGAATAACCGTGAGCAAAGACAATACATAAAAAAAGGAAATCATGTGAAAGGCGAACACCGACAATGTAACAAGGCGCTGTACATTTCCAGTTGCCGAGAGACTTTAAGGTCAAAGTTATGAATGGTATTTAAGTCGTTCAACAACAATGAATAATTATTTTCCGCACGCTCGGCTGCAATTGTATTTGATTGAGCTCAATGAGAACTGCTTGATAAATAATGGATGAGGATGCGATGAGAGTGAGCGAGTTGTTGCGCTGGAATCGACGAAGAAGCCTTACCCATTTGAAAACCGGAGCCCAAAAGAAAACAGTTTTAGGTCCTAGAAAAGCACAGCAGAAAATGAATACTCCGGAGTCGGCATATATTTATGGTGTCGTATGTGGTAACGTGTAATACACTCGGGTCGAAAGGTCGGCTCAGGTGCGCTGTATATCTAAACAACAGGTGGTGCCTGCTAGTCTTCGGCAACTTACCAGCTGGATGCTGCCAGAGCGGCTGGATTTTCTGAGGCACGAATTTGTCGAGAGCGGCCATGGACCGCACGTAAAGCTGAGACATCTTGGGGCCACGTGGAAAACGGCAGGGTCACTTATTTTTATTGAAAACAATTTAATTCAATTGGACGGAGAGGTGATTTGAATCTCACGCTCGCAGCTATTTGACTGACTTCCAACTCCCACCGCTCCAATCCCATGCCTCGTATAATTCGTATCGTTTAGGCAACACCCACTGATTGTATAATTATAAGTATGCAACTTTAACAGCCTATATCATCGTATTAATAACTAAAGTTAATGAAGATTTGTTAATGGATAATCATTAACTGAAATAAAAACATGTTTATACCATAAATAAACTACGATTTTTAATAATCGTATTTCAGTTTATACAAATGAAGTAATTTATATTACGTATTTATTTTAATAATACTCTATTCGGGAAATTCCCAAGACTTGAGATACTAGAGAAAAGTAATTTTAAAAAAATATTTAGGTTTAGTACACACGTATAATTTAATTTTGAATTTATAATGTTTATTCAGGTATACAAAAGGATTTTACTCGAAACACGCAACTATTGAGTTTCTTTCTTAAGTTGACTTAATTTAGTCAAGCAAAGGTCGCGCCAGTTGCGCCTTTCTTGCAATTTATCAAGGGGAACCATCTGCTCCAGATCTTTGGCCATCTCCTTGACGAGAGGTCCCTCAAACTTGGGCAAAGGTTTGAAGGTCTTGCTAACAGCGTGAATGGTGTTCGCGTATCTCTCGCAATAGTTAACAAAACCTTCGGCGTTTAGATGCGCCGTCTCCAGAGGACCCATGAAGGCGTACCTCATCCCCAAACCATCGGACATCACCTTATCCGTATCCTTGACGTCCAGAACACCATCGGCAATTAAATTCCAAGTTTCATTGAGGATGGCATACTGGATCCTGTTCAGTACGAAACCTTCAATTTCCCTACTTAAGCTCACCGGTGTTTGACCGATCTCTTCCATGATCTCTCTGGTCTTCTTAGCTACTTTCGGATCAGTCCATGGGGCGGGCACGATCTCAACCAATGGTACATAGTATGGTGGATTCACTGGATGAGAGACAACGGTGTTTTGTCTTAAAAAAAAAACATAGTATCAACGTTGGATTTATCAATGGGTTTCATTTCACAAACTTGTTCTTCAAATGATCAGAAAACAATGATGGCATGAATGTCGAAGTGGAACTAGAGTAAATAGTGTTTGGTCCAGCAACATCGTCTATGCCCTTCCACACTTTACGCTTCAGTTCGAGATTTTCAGGAACGCATTCCTGGACAAGGACAGCATCCTTTACCGCTTCTTCCAAATTAGTGCTACCTAAAAGATTGTCCACTTTAGTATTTCATATATTTGACTAAATTACTGTTTGAGTAAATTAAAGTTTTGGAAATTAACCAATCACATTAACGGTTTCGTAATAAACATTGCGTATGGACCAATGAGGTGAAATCAATACAAATTGCTTTACATTCTCTCCACCAGCGGGCGTAACAAGTTGTTTGTTATTACTTGAGCCTTCCTTTATCGTTAACCAACTAAAGATGATAAGAATGTATGATGTTTGCATTTCAATCACGGGTTTGTTTTCTCATTCGTAAATGGAGTAAAATTGTAAATCGATTGAAAGAATTAATTAAATCACCTTTAATGCAGGAGAATTGTTGGACCGCCTTGAGCGTTCCGCGTAGCATTCCCTCTTTCTCCAAGGTATTGAGCTGCTGCTCGATATCCACGAGTGCAACCTCAATTTGTTTTGGTTCTATATCGTAAATGGTAACTTGATATCCAACGCCGGCAAAGAGCATAGCCCAGCTACGCCCTATAAGGCCGCTATATTGCAAAGAAATAATATCAATAAAAATATTCTAATAATTATTATAATCTTACCTTCCAACGATTCCAATCTTCTCCGTTTTCATGGACATGTTTACTCTTTGAAGCTTGCGATATCACTGAGATGGATACCGTTCATCGGACGGATTATATATGCATTCCCATAAACTCGCGCGTCCGCAAAGCAGAATCTCTTTCGATTAAAATAATCTTAATTAAAAATTGTAATTAAGCTGGCCGTGCGAGCGTTTTTATTTATTTGTTATCGATTTGACAAGAAGCGATTTTATTGCGACATGATATCCGCGTTCTCGCAATGAGACGATTAACACTTCTCGCCTTGGCGCTGCTTTTTGGTAAGAATGTTTTGGTTTCGTTGAAAATCCAAAAAAAAAACTAATTAAGATTACGCTTGCTAGCGATAAGCGCCGGGGATGTTGGGAATTCAACTGAAAACGGAACGGCGCTTCAAAAACCTAGGATGGTTGTCACCTTCATGACGAACACTAGGATTTACAATCAAACGGAGGGTGTTTTGAATCCTTTCCAGAGGATGATACAATTCTTCCTTTCGAACGTGATGCGTGACTTCGCACAGCAATCACCGGAGGAGAGGTTCGAATCGGAGGCGATGAAATGCTCTCACGACGAGTTCGGATTTTGCCCTGCTTGTACCACTCGGAGAGCGCAAAATGCTACAGAGAAGACTATTCCTATGAGCATTAGGAAGACTGATAACGTATCCACGCAGGTGGATGTCCAGAAACAAAAGAAACGCCATTATTTTTTATTCATTAGCGGTGGTACCGAAAACCGTACCACCGCTAATCCTGTCGGGAGGAGTAGTTTCAGGTCTTCCAACGTGTGGTTGGATCCTTTGATAAATTTAGTGCGTCGTCGGAGGGCCAAAGATGATGAAGAAAGTGAAGAAGATGGAAGCGAAGACAATGATGATGAAGAAACCGGAACACCGATTCCCAAAACTAAACCGAAGACTGTTTATCAGCCTCAATACAGAACCTCCTTCGTTAGTTCTGCGTACTTCTACACGGTCACCATTCCTACAGTCCTAGGTACAAACAATGAGTGTACAATCCACATTTATCATAATCAGATATATTTTCTTATACCTTGAGAAATATTGAATGTTATTTATTTCTCTAGCATTTGGTTTTGTGATTATTGGAATATGCATCGTCTTCCGCACATCTGGACGTTGCTGCAAGATCTTCATCGGCGAAATGAATGAATCCGAGGAGACCACATCTCCAACGGCCGCTTAATTTACACCCATACTATTTATTTTTATTTTATTTTTTTATTATATACAAAAAACAACGATTTTGTTTCAATTAATTTAAAGAGACAATGACTCGATCTGCTTGATCAGATCCATGTGTTTGAACTCGTCTGGCTTCTTGTTGAACAGCTCCATCAATTTCACCTTAGCCTCATCCTTCTGGTTGTAGTACAGCTGCACTTGGTTTGCCAAACACTGCGCTTCTTTGGCGTCAATTGTGTTCTTATCATATTCTCCTCTCATGAGGACAATGCCTTTGGAGTCCTTAAACTCTGTATAGTTTTTGATTGTCAAACACTCTGGAGCGTTTTCTTTGTGCACCTGAAAAGTGAAACTTAGAAAGGTTTTAATTGTTTTTGTTTGACTACTACCTGGTAGCAAATCAATGGAGTGAAGTGGATGCTATTATTTTGGAATTGGCACATTATGAATTCATAGCCTTGACTTCTGGGCAGTGGGAACAGGAAGATGGGTGTCTTCACAGCTTGCTCCAAGATCTTGTCATAGTCACTGCTTGTGATTGCTGCAGCTATAGTTTCCTTCTGCAGGTGATATTTCAACCAAATCTCCTTGATCTCATCCACATCCTTGTCCTGGATCAAGTCTAGTTTCATGATTTTGTCCAAAGATTCCTCCTGTGCCCCATCCTTTAAATCCACAGCTTTCTTAGGTTGCAGCAGACCAGTGAATTGCCTATTCATCAATAGAAAGTTAAGCATGAAGCAATTTGATTGATCTCATCATCACCTTTCCTTCACAGGCTCTGGCTTCATCTCCTTCCTAGTCTTGTGGTCCTCAACCCTTGACAGGAATTCCTCTGGGGAAGTCTTCTGGAGAGATGCTATCTTCTGGGCATATTTCTCATAGTATGGATTACCGGAAAGTTCTTCCAAAGCCTTCTCGCACCTGGACGGAGTCGTCATTATATTTCTTCTGATTAAACAACACCGAGAATTAAACTTCAACAAATTCCTGGCTACAGAATTGATTGCAAATTCCATAATATTAAGGAAATCAAGTTGACAACCACATGAACGACTATACCGCACTGAAGGTAGCTCATGGAAGATTATGCAATCATCGGGAATATTCTACAAAACTATCGCGAGATGTCGCTAATAATATATTTGAATTCAACATTCTTCAGAACATCAAGTTTCTACACGATTCGTGCCACATTCTGACAAAATACATTCATAAAATAGGTTGCTAAAGTTTATACAAGGTTAAAACTAAAGTCAATGTGACTGGTATACACAGTTCAAGGGTAGTTTTTTTTCTTTCAATCAAAAAATATTAAAAATTAACAGTTGAGGTTTCCCCTCAAGCATGGTTTCTACAACCATCAATACATACATACATAATATATATCATGTTTTTTTGGTACGATGATTTAAAAGTATTTTCCGTATGATTAAAATATCTTATAGTTTCCTTCGTTTAAAGCTAGCCAATTTAAAACAGGTTTCTGCATATGGGGCACGTACTCTTATTGCTAGTGCTGAACCATTTGTACTAAAAAAGAAACATCATGTTATTATTGTTTGCGGTTTTAAATATAAATAAAATACTCACCAAGCACGCGGCATGGAATTTCTTTCTACAAATCTTGCAGGACAATTTGGGTATCTGGTACGTCCCTGGATGCAAAACCGCGAAGCAAATGTAACATTCCTCAACTCCATCAAACTTTTTGTCCAAGTTATTGTTCCATAGCGAAAGAGCGTCCCAGATTCTTCCGTTCTTAAATTCATTTTAAATGTATTTCTAACTAAACCATTGTTCGTTTATAAATTATTACCTGGTGCAAAACGCACATCTTCAGCTGCATCAACCATGGTTTATGGGAAATTCCTCCGATTTGCCGATTACATTGAACGTCTGGTCCGCACAATGGATAGTTTGTTGGAAGGGTCATAACCAATTCCATCTGAGAGTCGTCTACCGTATAAACAGCAATCACCTCTCGAGCATAAGGATGTACTTTAACCTTTGCAAAAAACATGAAAATAATTAGTTTTCTACTTTATAAATTAAAACTTAAATCTACGTACGACCATGTTTTTGAAAGTTGTTTCGTGCTCAGAAACATCAGTTAATTCTCGAGAGCACAGGGATTGTGAAACGTAGGCTGTAGTTACTCTTTCAACTATCTGAGATGTCCTAGCTTCCACGTTCGTCCACCATTGTCGGACTGAAGCCGGAAGCTGGGCCAACGTCGAAGCGTAAATCCAACAAACGAATCGCTCCAATTTATCGCTATTTATTTCTTCTGCAAATTCAATAAAATTGTAGATAAGTAAATAATTATTTTGAAAATGATTTACCTCCAAGAAGCAGTTTGGGCTTTTCAACGAAACATTCAGAGAAAGGTTTCGTTTTTCCCTCGGTGTATCTGAGGACTTCCGTAGGCATCAATTTGAATATACTGCTCAACAAACTGTTAAGTAATTCTTCTTTTCTGTAATAACATAAATAATTAAATTAAAATTAATTAATTGTATTCAATATAATTCACAAACCTTAACCAATCTGCGTATTGGAATCTCAATTCCCTTGAAGATTTCTCGCACAGGTTCAATAGTACGTCCCAAATAAGTAAGTACCCAAAGGTATAGGTGTACGAGTCCGTATAAGGTTCAACTCTGCAGCTGTCTTCACCCAATCTTAAATCATAATTCATAAAACAAACTTTACTTTCAGTTAATGATTATGCAACTTACTTAAAGTCGAGTAACATAATGCTGACGATATTATGTGTTCGGACGAGTAAATCTTTGAACTGCTCGAAGATCATGCCTTTCTCGTGCGGAGTATTAGTGTCGACGGATTTAGAATCCACCTCGATCAAGCCGGATGATAGAGTAATGAGCATGTTGTATCCCCAGAGTTGAAGCGAATGCTCCGAGTTGATTAGCAATGTACAACACTGCTTGAGCACTTTGCTCCATTTCGGCATTCCACCATTGTGCGTTTGGAAGATGTGGTTGGCATTCACATATCCAATAACGTTGCCCAGCTCGTGCAGAAAGACCAGATCGGTGATGCTGATCTTGTTGACTTTGCATTCGTACTTCTCGGATAGATACAGCCAAATCTTCATAATATCAGTGGTGATTGGAATGACGAACACATTCTTCCATTCATCGACTAAGCTATTAGCAGGTTGTTTTTCCGCCAGTTCATTAATGTATTGAGTAATTGCAGCGAATAGTTTAACAATAGAGAGAATGAAAGCGGCAATCTAAAATAAATCGGTTAAGATTTTTGAATTAATAATAAATGAATCGAAGATTACCTGAATATTATCGCAGGTAGATTTAATCTCGTTGAGTTTTCCCGACCAATTAGCAAGAGATACTAAGATGAAATCCCACTGTCTACTATTCAATCGTTTACTTCTATCCTCCACCAAAACGGCGAACATTCTCATAATTTCAATGGTTATTTGCACTTGGGACCAGTTCGTGAAGTTTCTACAAACACAAATATAAAATAAAAAACTCATGTTATTAACTAACAACTTACATGTTATAGAAGTAACGACCCATATCTTTGTCTCTTAGATTTTGGATTTTATTGAAACCTTCAGCGATTTGCACGTCGATTTCATCGCAATGCAAAAAACTCCTAAGAATGACGATGCTTGCAACATCGTCCAGCTGCTCATGAATGATGCTGAAGGTCAAATTCTTACCCAATATTTGAGTCAAGTGCAATTTATTCAATGGTGTCTTTACATTAGTTATTAGTCCGTTATAAACTTTGGTATATGGTACTTTGGACAACTCCACAAACCATAGCTGAATAGTATTCACCCACAACCAACCTTCCTCTACGAACTTATGAACCAACATACCGCCAATTCTATCCTTCGTGACTGAATCAACATTCTCGAGGATACTAACGATTTTATCTTTAATGTTCGCCAACTGACCATCGAGCTTATCGTAATGTCGCACCGACTTCAAATTCTGGTTTACTGACTCCAATAAAGTGATATCGTAAAGAAATCCACAGATTATATTCCGGGTGTTCTCGGCCAATTTAAGTAAAATATTGCCTGTGTTACCATCATCGCTCTCGCAATCATCGTCTTCATCGATTGGGGAGGAAATAACCGAAAGCATGATCTGTTTCCATGTGAAATATTTGGCTATTTTCTCCTCATCGATCAATTCGAATTGATCACGATCGACCTTCGAATTGGTCTGCTCATATGGATCGGACAGATTTCCTTTCAGGTATTCGATCAATTGGATCTGCAATTTTAAAATCTTCGCTTGTTGCGGAATAAAAGTCCTTTCCATAAATAAACTGATCAACTCTCCGACGTAGAGCGGTTTACATTTAGCGACGGAATTCAAGAAACTCACGATCTTTTCAACCACCTCTTCGGAGTTGATTGTTTCGATCGCATTAAACAGTTTCTTCTCGATGATTTTCGCGAAGGTTTCCGTCAAGATTTTCAGTTCATTTTTTTGGATTTCTCCTGTTATCAAAGTAATAACATCTTGCCAAGCGGTGTTAACCTCCCAAATGGTGTCTTTGGAGAGGGTTTCAGGATCCACGTCGTTGCAGCAGGACAAAGTGAACAAAGCTATGAGGAGCTTGTCTGAGTATGCTAACTTCAAGGATTCAGTATAGACAATCGCAGCTAAGTAGGCTCCTAAACTGGCGCAAGTGTCGATTGTTATTGGATGATTGTGAGGAGACATTAAGCAAGCGCTCAAAGTCTCTATGATTTCGAATACCGATTTCTTCCTAATAAGTAAATCTGCAATCAAAATTAAATAAATAAATCGTGAATTAAAGTAAAATATGTGAAAATTACCTCCATTAGAAGTTTCTGTTAATGCCTGTTTCAATAGTAAACTGAATTCAGGAGAAGTTTCATCAGCTATTTCGTACTGCATTATTTTAACTAAAAAGTCTCCAACTCGTTTACTGCCCAGCCAATTTTGTACAGCGAGATCCATGTTGAAAGGATGTGACAGACACTTAGCAACGCACCAACCAAAGCAGTCTTCATATTGAACCTGAACATTTTAAATTAATAACTTTTCATAATTTCTATCCGAGACTAATAATTTACCTTATCTAAAGTTTTCAAGATAGAAGCTTTTTCTTCGTCATTCAAATATTTAAGAATGATAAACAGCAGATCGATGACGCCGCGAGAGCGAATCGAATCGTCGTCAATCCATGGTAAAATTATTTTAGTGCATACATCGACCATATTCTCACTAGAATTCACCTTGGAGTTAAGGTATTTCAGAACAGTCTCGTTCTCAAATTCCTGGATCATGTACAACAGATGATCCACGATGCTAGACTGAGCATTTTTCCTGATAGTATTCACGCAACAAATGCATGTACTGCATATTAAGTAGTTGAGGCAGTTCAAATACTCGTCGGAAATCGAGGTTTCTCCGTGGCTCGGACCATCATCTCCGGTTTTGCTATCGTTTCCATCAAATTTCACCTGGAGCTGCTTCTTAGGCTTCGTGGTACTCTTTAAACATAAGAAGAACTCGATCTGCCTAGCCATGTAATCCTCGTTCAAACCGATTTTGTTTTCAAACAGAGACTTTAATTTAATCCACAGACGGTCGCACATCGTCTTGTAATTTGGATAAGTCTTTAAATTCCGATGCCAATACTGTATGAGGGAGGAAATTTGATTGAAAAGCGTCTTGTATGCAGCTTGGCCATTTTCCAAGGACCAATCCACTGCAGCCAGGAGTTGTTCATCGATGAGCGTCTCGCACAACGCCACATTTGATTGATTTTTAAGAATAGCGTATTGCAGACATTCTATTAACGCGACAGAGAGAGCGCGAGATTCCGATTGACTCGATCTGATAGTTTTCTGCTGAATACTAAAAATGCATTTAAATTATACTGATTTTTACTAACCGAATATTATTTACCCAATGCGCATATTATTAAAATAATTGTTATAGAAACTTTCAATGTCTAGGTTTGGAGGCAGATGAGATAGAAGCGGAAGAAGATTTGGATAAATGACGGTGGCATTGCCTTGTCCTCCTTGTCGCAGGACCTTCCACAGCTTCGGCAGGAACAGTTCGTCTACGTTGATATATTTCCACCATTCCTGAATGAATCATAGATTTAATTTTGTTGATAACAAGTTTCTCTGTAGATCAATTACATCAATAGTTGTTATTGTCAAGAGTGCAGCTTCCCAGACATTTGGAAGAACTGCCGGATCGCTTTCATCGAAATTACTGAAAACCGCTTTCGTAACTTGAGCAGCTTCGTTCTCCAATAAAAACGGAGCCTTTTGGCACATCGCTGTTAATACCATATACCACGACGCCCTTATCGAAGAAACGTCGTTACGGCCAAACTTCCAGAACTTTGCGCTCATGATGATCTTTTGGTGTATCTCCAAAACAGTCTCAATTGATTCTTTGGGAACTTTGCTCAAATAGAGCGCATATCCTTGCAAACTAGAAATGATGACTCTTTCGTATCGCGCTTTAGAATCCTCCGGCGAATTCGTTTTCGGATTGCTTAGAGTCTGTGCGGTGTGTATTATCAAATTGTCGCAAATGTAATTGAGTATCTCCTCTTGGCAAAATATGATTGCATCTTGCAACTTATTTGCTGGAAATGCATCCTATAATAGTTAACCAATAATTAATTGATGTTAATAAAAGTTTGTAAAAACGTACACTAAATGATTGTGTAGCAGCACTGGCTGCTGGTGGATAAGTATCATACTGTGAAGTAAACCATGGCCCAGCTAACTGTTTAAGGTATGGAGCAATATTGCGTTTGGCTTTTAATACAACCTGATGTTGAGCTAAGTGCGCTGCTTCACGAACCCTATGTTCAGCATCTGTTGATAAATTATTATACAGCCTGGGCCAAAATGGTAGTACAGCTTTGATAGTATCTGGATCCGTGTTCTTTATGAGCTCTGTGAATTCCTGTAATGCTTTCAACTTTGTTGTGGCATCCTTTTTGCTCATCTTCTTCAGGACTAATTGAAAGCTACTATCAACAGATGAGTCAATATCATCGATGGGCACCAACGAAAACCCAGCATTGGCAAAACATGTTTCCTTCAGTCCAGAAAACGTCCCAAACTGCGGTATGGTGGAAGCCAGCAATTCAGCGCTTCTCCCAGAATTTGAAGGCTAGAAACATATTGGTGGATAGTCTTAAAAGTTGTTTCACAAAATTGATGAATTTAAACTTACTCTGGCATTGTTCTTCGTGCGTTGAGCCTGCTTCTGTTTACCACCCATCGCACGTTATTATTTATTTATACGTTTCTTGGCCAATATCAATTTTCATTTATTTATGCACGTAATTTCTGCTTGTCTTTCTAGTGATGTATGTTTTTTTATTCTGAAACTATCAACTATGCAACTCAATTTGCAGCAAAGGTTTAATAGATGTAATAGATAGCCATTTTTACGTACAAAAAGTAGTCCTGTTATAGTCAAATCAGAAAAGAAAGAATTACAATTATACTAGCATTTGTTGATACCTATATCCTATAAAACTATAAATGAATTTAATAATGTGAAATAGTTTTAACAGATATATGACAAAACTTTTTGTGTACTACTTTTAAATTTAATGTAATAATTATCTTATTTATTATATATACAATATTTATTGTCATTTAAGTAAAAGTATACTAGATATTATAATTATAAAGTTATTAAAATAATTAAAAGTTATTCAGGAAATACAATTTTCAGAAGTTTTACAGAAGTTATATGTATTTATATATATGCAACTTTTGAAACTCCACTATTTTTAAACAATATTTGTCATGTTATATATATTTTTTTGATTTATATTTATGAAATTAAAGTCTAAACTATACATTATAAGTATATGGGTCTGAATTGAAGAGTTAAAATTTCTTTAAGACGCCCTCTATGGACTGAATAACAATTAGAAAACGTCACGTTGGCTGAAGTTTTTACAACGAAACGTGCCAACGGAGCAAGTTGGCATCTCGATACAAAAACAGTACGCTTCTCAAATAAGTTTCGTCTCTTGTTGGAGAAACAGTGTTCGTGTTCAACATAAAAGAAAGTCCAGCTGAAAATGCCTGCTAAAGTGAATAAGCAAGGTTTTACCAAGGAAGAGGAGCTCCTCCTGCAGGATTTCAGCAGGAACGTCTCCACCAAGTCCTCCGCTCTTTTCTACGGTAACGCTTTCATCGTCTCTGCCATCCCCATATGGCTCTTCTGGAGAATACACATGATTGATCTGTATTCATCAATGATCCCATTCCTCATCGTGACTGCTCTGTCCACCTATCTGATCTCCATGGCCTACCGCAACACCAAGTTCCTCCTGAAACACAAGATCGCCAATAAGCGTGAGGAAGCTGTCACCAGGGAACTGACCAAGAAGTTGGCCGAGGACAAGAAGATGAGCAGGAAGGAAAAGGACGAGAGGATCTTGTGGCAGAAGAACGAAGTCGCCGATTTTGAGGCAACAACTTTCTCCATCTTCTACAACAATGCGCTGTTCGTGGCCATCATCATCTTTGCCAGCTTCTACTTGCTGCGCAGCTTCACCCCAACTGTGAACTATGTTCTCTCAGTGAGCACAACAGCTGGTCTCTTGGCCCTCCTATCCACAGGCACTCAATAATTATTTTTCATTAAATAATTTCATATTAAGATCATCATAATTTATTTGTAATAAGTTTCAATTATTATTTCTTTTTTATCTTTAAAATAAAGATAACTACCGTTTGATAAACATCTTTGTTCTACTGTTTTATAAATAAAAAAAAAACTTAATCAAATGTAACCTATTTTCTTTAATATGAGTGTATGCAATTTAAATTACATTAAAAGAAATAAAAGCCTAAGCTCCTAATGAAGGACTCTAAATTCAGCAAATTCTCATCATCAGTATCTTCTTCGTTACAATATCATTTGGCCTGTTGGTCTTTCTGCTCTTGGGCTTCCTTAAGGAATTCCTCCTTCAAAAGCCGATGTCTCTCCAAGGTTTGCTTCTGCACAGACTCTCCACGTTGATGAGCTCTCTTACCACTGAGAGCCATCAGGAAGCATCCAATCATGGTTACAGCCATCATGCAGTTAGCGATACGAATACGCATTCGATTCCTAGCTTTCTCAACAATGTCACCTCTACAAATTGAAAACTATTAGAGACCCAAATTAAATAGCCTTTAAATCACTTGCTGGACGAAATTCGGAACATCTTCGATCTTCTTAAACTTCCCGGTCCAAACCAGGAAACGTTTTTCTATATTGTTCACTTCGTGCAAATTTGATTCATATTTGCAGTTCAATCTGGATGTACGCGAAATACTCCTGATTGCTTGCTGAGCAAGGCTCCTGCTAGCTGCACCCTTCAACAACCGAAACATCCTCTGAAAAATACGAATAATATTGAGCCATTTCTCTTATGCAATTAAATCTTATTAGATGACTTTGCTAACTCTTGCCTAATAATACACGTAAATAAATCTGGAGTAAAACTTACATATTTTATCTGTAAGTTGGTATTATATAAGTGGAAGTCAGTGAAGGTAATGATATATTTCAATGTATTGTGGATGTTGCCAAATCCAATTGGATATTTTTATAGTTTTCAGCAGATCAATTTACGTTATATTAAAATTAAAAATATGATATATTTTAATAATCAATACAATTATTCAAATAATTTTAAATTAAGAATACAAAAACATCAATAATTACATAGTTATAATTTCAATCTATTAATTGAAATAATTATATTATTATACAATATGTGAACAGTACTTACATATTACGTGCTGGAACAGATCTGATCCGCACTGGTATATGCTGTGGTCAGATAAATTCTAGTAACGAAGTGTAATAATTTAATGAGTCAGTGTCGTTAACTCAATATCATATTCATTGAATTGTAAATAACGTTGTCTGTTTAGATTACAAACAGATAAATTCCAGAAAATTGTATAGATTATTTATCTAACAAGTACAATTTTTTTTAAATAATATAAATATATTACATCTAAATAATACAATTCAGTATAGAAATAATACATAAGATTTATAGATTTAATATCAATAAAATTTATTAATTAAACGTTCTAGTTGGAATTTATTTATACTACAATAGAGATAATATTAATTCATGCATTTATAATATTTTTAATCAATTATCTGATGTATATTGGATTGCCTGCAATTTTCGTTACATGTATAAAAATAATTCTGATTTAAATTGTAAAATATTTCCCATAACTATGTTATTTCATTAAACAAATATCAATGAAGGTTGTAACCACATTAGAAGAATTTATGTTAATTAGCGAACTAAGCAATATCTAATGAATATATTAAACGATTTTTTCACAGTCTAAAATTAAAATATGTTAAAAACTTTCCTTATTTCATTCAAATTGAAATAATATTATATTATATTATTTAGTAATTACATACATAGAATCAAAAACTTTCTAAAATTCTTAAATATATAAACAAAAAATTTCTATCCAAAAAAACTGCACATAGATATTGAAAAAAGAAGAAATTGTTATTAATAAATAAAATACTTTCAATCTAAAATTAAATTTAAATTAAGATTAAATTAATTTAAATTTTAAATAGAAACAGCGCTAAAAAAACTAAACTAAAATCTTATAAGAAACGCTAGTAGATGGCAGCAATAATGTTATATAATTTATTTTTGAATGATATGTAAGAAAAATTACTTTACTAGATAAATTATGGATGTTCTTAATTAGAAATAATTACTTTTATATTAACTAATTAATAAATAGTATTATTCTTATAATTTATTCATATTTTGTTCATATACTAATGAAAATAGTTTTTATTATTGATTGTAATTTATCTAAAAACTAATTTAGGTGTAGATAATAACATTGATAGAACGAATTAAATATGTATGAAAGTGCAGTATTAATTAGAAAGTGACTTATTAACGTTTGTTAATGAAATTAATGTTGCTGTAATTTCATTCATGATTTTGTGTAAGTATGGTTTTATTATTTATTTCTACAATTTTCTATCCTTTTGCATAAAATTACAAAGAAAATATGTTACTAACAAACAATTCAAAAGTAGCAATATTTGCACTGAAGAAATATGCTTTTAGTAAACATTTACTCTAATATTTGCTTAAAATTGTTGAACAAACGTTAATTGCTTCTTTCAACGTTTTCCTTATATTGGAAAATCGGGCACACATTTCAGCAATCACATTGTTGCACAATCGAGATCATACGCATTCCTGCAGTTTGATGGAACTTTCTCAACATAATTTGGCCGTCTTCCAACGACGAAGCAAAATAAAATCTAGTAAAATAGAACGTTATTCAGCAGAAAGCAAAAGTTTTATAAAAGCGATAAATTGTAAGGCCGTTTTTAACAAGAACATACATTTTATCTATGAAATACTTCAATTTGTAAGAAGGACGAGTGGAAATTTTTTTACGTTAAGGTGACAACGATTATTGTTTATTATTTATATAAAGACCTTCAGAGGAAACCATTGAATGAATATTAATGGAATTATAACATTAAATATAACAGTTAACTACTTATTAGTGTATTGCAGTTGCAAAGTCCTTGAAATTGAAAACTATTTTAGTGAATTAATTCATTGAACTATCGACTATAAAAAAAAACAGAAAATGTTTAATATTATAATAATGTTTATGTTATTTCTTTATATTTTTCAGATTTAGCAATAAAATAATTATTAATTCAATGATGGACTTAATTATAATATAAATGATTATCAAACATGAATAAGTATATTTTATATGTATTTCTTTGATGTTAAAATTTAGTTTGAGCAAGTCAGGTTGGCCGAGCGGTCTAAGGCGCCAGATTTAAGCTCTGGTTCTCGAAAGGGAGCGTGGGTTCGAACCCCACACCTGACAAACTTTTTTTTTTTCATAATGATCGATAACACAATTACCAAATCGCCAATTGTCCAACAGCTTATAAATAAATATATTAAATATATTTGTTTTGTGGTCTGCACAATGCGAATGCGAGCGTTGCCGGAGATAAAGCGCTCGTTCGTCTGCAGCCCGTGATTAAGTAAGTTCGAATACGCGCAGAAAAAGTAAACAAGTTGTAGTTCTTTAGCGGTGGTCGTCGTGGTTTGATAGTTAGAGTCGAGCGAAAGATCAAGGCTTAGTCAGTACGCTCCGCAAGTTCGCGCTAGGTGCACCTGAGCCTCGACTCTTGCAAATTGTATTTTCCTCAAAGCACATCACAATTCAAAAACTCTTTCCATTATCATCATTATTCACATTGTGTAATGCATTCGAAATAATCGCGTGTTCCCATTTATCTAAACCAGAACATTATCGAATTAATCTCTGCCCTGATAACGGCAGAACGGAGTCTCTGTTCCTGTATTTCCTTTGCAAAGAGGATGTTCGACAAGAAGCACAGCAGCTGCAGCAGGATGGACGTCATCTTCGGAGTCCTTTTAATCCTGGCCACATCCACCTGCGGTAAGCCAAAGTAACATTATACAATTTATGATCCCAATGGAAATTCACTGCAGTAAACAGCTTCAAATGATAAGCGAATTGAATTAGTCTTGTTGTACGCATATAATGCATACTTCAGAGACAATCGCTTTAAATCAGGGCACGAAAAATAAGTTTTATACAATTACCAAACAACGTAGACACGCGTTTATTATAAACATACAAATAAAGTAATTATTATATGGTCTATAAATGATAAAACGTGCTTCATTTAATTGGAACTCAAAGTTTCCAAGAAAACCACTCGGTTCAACTCCTCGTTTCCAATACGTATTATGGAAAATCCACACTTTTTAAAAATTACGTTAATAGATTCAATTACTACAATAACATATTCTCTGCACGTTTCTAAAGACGTAGATAAATGTACATTTTTAGTTAAAAAAAATAATTTTAATTAAAATTAATTAATTACTTCGTAGTAATTAACATTATTTTATAAAACAGACAATTTAAGAGTATCAAGGTTTCCAAATAATTAAGAAACGTGTAGATTAAACTAAAATTTATGTTATTTATTTAATCAAATATTACACGAATTATTCTATTTAAATACAAATCGTATTGAGGAATTGTATCAATATTAAACGTCATATTTTTTTAAAAATGCGAATAAAATAATTTCTAAATACAAATAAATATTAATTAAAGATAAATTCTCATCAAATTATAAAACTAATTAAATTTGAATGTGGCGAAAGCTGCGAAAAATAAACGAGAAAAAAAAGTAAATGCAGCGTAGTTATTTTAAATAATTTATAGTATTTTGTGAATGGCTCCGAGTCTTGTATAGTCTCACTTTTACTATGTAGTGAAATAAATAAAAATGAAACAATGCGCAGTAGCAAAAATTCCAAACTTAATTGAGATTTCTTTGAAAAAAAGGTGATGCGGTTCGATATTCAATAAATTAAATTTGATGATTTCCATACTCAATGAGTTTCATTTCTCGTTAATAAATTTAGTGGAATTTGTGGTCACAATTGTTAAATAATTGCTTTATTATTAAATCAGCGTTAAATGATACGGAATAATGTTGAAGTTAATCATATTATAATTACGATTTCTGAAGGAATGCATAGATTCGAAAAAAAAATTACTGGTATCATTATGGAAAGGTTTCACCGTTTCTACGAAATTATCATATTCGCAGACACCAAGAGAGAGAGAGCGAAAGAAAAAAAATAGAAAAGCGGAGAAACCGTAGAAATGTCTTCCGATGACGTATCGAATGATCGCATATGCATGTATTTAAAATAACGAGTACGTAGCGTTTGCGGGGAAGAACAAAGTGTGTATTTTCAGTAAGGTCGAGGATTAGTGGTTTCATATTGTTAGTCTTCATTCAATGACATCGACTCTATAAGCGATTGGGAAGACGGAAATAATTACGTAGTTATATAATACTTCTTTCGGTTGTTGTTGAATCGCTCATCCATATTTATTGCTTATTTTAATTGGGACTTTATAAATAGCTTATTTTCTTCAAGTTATTTAAATTTAATAAGAAAATCTTTTACGTTTCTGCGATGGAAACGAAAAGTCGGTTTGATTTGAAAATGGAAACTTTGTAATAAATGTGTACACCGAAAACATTAAAAATATGATTCATCTTACGCTATATGGTAATCACATAGATAGTCTTGTTTACTAATTAGCTGTAAGGTTTATGGAAAGGAATCCGAAAAAACAACAACATTTAAAATGTCTTTACTCTTGACGCAGTAGATAACGAGAAGTGGAAACGTTTTTTTAGTTTATTACAAATAGTTTATGTACACATGTGTTTTAAACGTTTGTATTGGTTTAGTGCATTTGAAATATTTATGTAATAAAACTGAACTTTGTGTTTACTAGAAAATTTATCTTATTGGATTTTCATTTATCGTTGCTCAAAGAAAATTTCAACTATTGCATCCACACTATGCGTTATATGTAAAATTTATTATGATTAAAAACGTAGAATTTCTTTTTCACAAGTTTAAAATTTTATGTATTTCAATTTGAGTCAAGAATTTTTTTCTGAATAAAGTAAAGTTTAAAATTAGTCAAATTTCTTGTCGTTTTGTTTAGATTATAAAGTTGTTAGATGGTAAATTGTGAACTAATTATGAATATTTATTTAAAATATCGAAATAATTAATTTAGAAAGTGTTTGGGGCTATTGCGCGCCAGAAATCATTAAACCATTTCTCTGGCACACGTCAATTATCTTCGAGACAATTGCCTTGCATTGAACCGTCGATACAGTTAATAATTGCGCAAATGAACAGCAATCAAATGCAATTGCCGTGCTTTTTTTACTAATCGTTTGACGTTTAATTTTATTGTGCAGAAGTTTTGGATTCCAAAAATATAACCAATACGAATGGTACAGTAAGCCAAATTCTGTGCACTCCTACCAACGAGTTTCCAAAGGATAATTCCAGCCACAACATCCGGATTAACCAGACAATCTTGGAGCATCTTGCTCACCATCCGCAGAACTTCTCGGAAGTAGCAGATCTCCTGCACGGCTGTATCTTACCAGCATCGATTGAAAATATCACTTTGACCAATGAACCGGTGAAGAAGTCGGATGAACCGAAGTCGCAGGTTGAATTGATACAGGAGGGACACAACGAGGACTCGAGGATCGGCGTTTCTCCACCTTCTCACGGTCGCACTCCTCTGGTTCAGGGTCAGCTGGCCGCGATTCTTGCGGGTGTCTTCGTGATCATCGCAGTCATCGGATACGTCGGACTTCTATCCTGGAGGAGATTCTTGGAGTGAGTATAATTCGAAGTGACTCACGCGAATTTTTCCTCGCTCCATTAAATGTGTCAATCATTTTAATGGCAATATATTCAGAGTCAATGAGTTCAACTGGTTATGGAAGCGCGCGAGGACGTCGATGATTTGGTATCTCGCTCGCCGCTTAATATATCTCTTCTAATGGAACGGAATTCTCTTTCAGGAATCGCTATGGAAATCGTGAGATGCTGGTCAACGAGGAAGAGTTCTACGATCCGAACGACATGAGGCATTTCTCCGTGAGTCGATCATCATCTATTATTTCTCTTCCAGCACGCAGAGATGCAATTTCGAAAGCACCAACGAAATTGCTCTTTCGATTAATGTTTTGGTCAATCCGCGTTGACCTTCGCTAGACTTCAATATGGTTTTTTAACGACCAGCAAACCGGAAAATTGATTTACATTGAAGCGATTTGCTTATTAATAATTAACAGTTACCAAGCAATTGCATTATATCATCATTGGACTTTTACCGTAACATTTACACATCAATCACATTAATTTAAAAATTTAAGCAATTATTACAAACTATTTCATAATTTTTATAAAAAAAAAAAATAGTTAGAGCAAAACAAAAATCGAAATAACATTACTTTGATTACTTATCTTATTGTAACTGTATTTACTTGCAAATAACTCAAAATTTATCTTAATTAATTTTTAACTTCAATAATTTTTAATATTTTCAAATTAACTAATTTATTTATTGTTTTTCAGATATGATGTGCCAAAATGAAGAAAAATCCACTGAAGTTTTTTAATATATATATATTTACAATTATATTTGCAAACGTTTAAAATCAGAACACTTTTATAGTAAAAGTAGTAGATTTTTTTTTAAATTAAATATTTTATATATGTATCGTATTCCTATAAACATAATTAATTGCATGTTAAACTAGTCATTAAAGCAACGCGTATTGATAGTAATATAATGATTACCTGCTGTGCGATTGTCAACATGTTTGTTAGTTTCCTTTTTATTTTTTATTCGTTCATGTAGGAGTGTGCGTTAATTAATGTAATCTGTGATAATTGAGAATGTATTTGTATTTTTGCAATAAACGTACGACGGAAACCTTTACCTTGTCATTTCCAAACCAAATCATTACTACTTATTAAGGAAAAGTTAAGCGAAATATATCGATGACGGTGAAGCAAAATTTATTCGTAGAAATTATTCATCCATTATTAGATGATCAATATTGAGGGAATCCAAGTTTTTGTTTTATTATGTAATAACATAATTAGATTACTAACATATGAGTCAGTTCCCACCTTTGAAAATTCAATAATTTCAATTCATCAATAAATATCATTTCTGATAAATGTTTTTAATTATTGATTTATTGTTTCAGTTACAATATTTTAATACATTTATTTAATTTTTAAGAGTTCTACGATAGTTTACATAACAATTCAGTGTTTCAAATTAAATGTTACTCATTCATGTAAATATTTTAAAATTTTGATATTACTCATCATGTATTTATCAACATTTAAACTATCTTCTCTAAAATATAATACAAAGAAGAATTATATAGATACAAATCTTTTTATAAAACAATTTTTAAGATTATATTCAAAAACAAATTCATAATAAAATTAAAAAAATTAAATTGAAATTAATTATTTAATCATTATTGTATTGTGTATATTTTTAACAAATCTTTGCACAGTCAAAACGGTTGAACTATCGCAGTTACAGATAATATTAGATAATACTGATAGTACAAATTTTTGTGTATATTAGGTTGCATACCAGAATTAACTAAATTCTTACAAAGCGCCAAAACAGCTGAACTACCGTAGTTACAGAATCGTTCACAGATAGTGCTGAAAATAAAAATATTGTTTATGTATATTTGGTTGCCTACATGAACAAATTCACATATAAATTCTTACAAAGCGCCAAAACAGCTGAACTACAGTAGTTACAGGAAATATCGTAGATGGTGCTGACAATAGAAATCTTTTTACCCTTGGATTATATGCAACCCAATATACAGTTATAATTAAGCTCTTAATTTGTTATATTAATTATTTAAGTACAAGACAATTATGAAAGGAATGAATCATTTTTTTAACTTTTGCATGCAAACCAAGCAGATGCATCTATAAGAATTTATTTGTATCTTGAAAAAATATAATTCAAATTTTGAAAGATTGGATTAAATTAATTGTAATTAATAAGTATATTTTGAGTGGATTGTATGAAGGAAATAGTAAAGTCTTGACTTAATAAATAATATCTTAAAGATTTAATACAGAAAATGAATAATTATAATACAATATTCTCGATGAACTTAAATATCATATTTAAAAAATAATGGGAAAAAACAGCATATATATATTTTTTTTTTTTGATATAACAATAATAACTAATTAATAAATTGTACAAAACTCTCACATGATAATAACGTTCGTTCTGTTGTTGCTTTTCTTAAAAATTTCGCAGAATTTACATTGGTTTAATAAATAAATCTATACAGCGCCCAAAACATTGTACAACTTACAGACTAGAACCTTACTGTGTAAACACAATAGTGTAGGAATTGTTTGTCGAAACAAGAATTAAACGAGCAGAAAACAATAAACATCATTCAACTTTGATTACTGAAAGTCTCGGAGTAGTCGGAACGGATTGCGGAAACGGCTGACGGTGATCCAGCACGTTAAAACATCTTGAAAGGGGGAAGAGATTATATAAATGCCATTTTCTTAAAACACATCTTAAACCAAATTGTTAATAACCTGGATGTGTGAATGCGTTAATGCGAGAAGAAAAAACACGAGTGAAGCCGCCAAAACGGCAGAAACAGAAATGAATATTATATGAACAAACTTACATACAGAGAAAAGGCACATCAACTATAAGAAGTTGCTGGAATGTGTGTGGTAGTTCCATCGAGTGCCCAAATATAATTCGTTATTATAATAGCCGATGAGATTGAATACAAAAATCACATTTCGTTTTATTTACTATATATGACGATATATATAATAAAAAAGGAGGAAATATTAATTTAAAAAAAAGAGCTTATAATCTAAAATAATAATTAATAAAAATAAAGGAGTCATCGATTTCTCTACATTAGTATATATCACATTAATCCATAATGCATCCAGCTTTTCCTCACGTTCTTCCACGTATAAAAAGTCAACATTCGTATAAATAAAAATAATATGATTAAAATGCACAGCATTATTTTGAGCGGTTTCTTTTTCTCTAAAAAAAGTTAATCCAAAAAAAAAACATAATATATAATAGCGATAATATTAAATAATATAAATAATCTCAGTCTTAAATGGTGGTATTTTTGTTTTCTTTCTTTTCATTCATTGTGTCTTCTCCTCTCTATGTATATGAAATGTCATTTTTGTAGTATTTAATATGGTTTTTACTGTCTCTCTCTCTTTCGATAATGGGTTGATGATGGGTTAGTTGAGGAAAGAAACGCAGCTTAAAAGGAACATGTAATTTTCAACTAACCGGGCGTAGAGCTCTCTGCGGACTTTCGCCGTAAACTTGTTCATTAGGCACAGCGTCGCGGCGCCCGCAAATACCAGATTGTAGAGCAGGACTATCTTGAAGTTGCCCAGCCAGTCGATGCTGCCGAAGTCACCCAGCAAATCGAAATTTGTTATACCTAAATCGATTAAATTATTATTATTATTACTTTTTTAAATTTTAAAAATGTTTGCAGCGAGTACGCACCTAATATTTTTGCCAAAAGAGGCAGAGCGGAGCTCAGAATAAGGACTAACGCGCAATTGGCGATGATCAGGTTGAAGGGCGTGCTCTGCTTCCTAGGTCTGATGTTTTTCATCAAAGGCGATGTGTACAGTCCGATGGACGATGTCACTATTAGGTAAAGTATCAGCATTATTTCTATGATGGCCCCGACGGGGCCCAGTCTTGATAACGAGCTGATGCCAAGCGTGAATTGCTGAAAAATTATATCCCAATAATAAAAACAATATGAGTGAAATATGAAAATTTACCCTCGAGCTTAAAGGCAATGCTTTGATCCCAATAAGTAATTCAATGGTGTTTTGCATCACAATCAAAACAGTGATTCCTGTAAATCCGATCAGCAGAAGCATCGAAACGGGATAGACGACGTTCCTCCTCATAGAGGAGCTCTGCCGCTGTTTATCTATAAATACCAATAAAATTCATAACCCCGCTGACTTTAAAATATTTTTCAATTAATTACCTAATAGTTTCCGTTTCATTTCAAACTTGGTGAGCAGCTTATTCAGTCCGGTGCGCAGCTCACCGTTTCTTAAACGTAACAGTCCTTTTGGCAACTGGAATTCGTCGTCCTTCATTGGAGCCGACTCGTTTACGCTCATGGGAGCCGGAGACACGCAATAGTTGCCGTTCATCTCCGCCTGGTTGAGCCTCCTCCGTAGGGTTTCTTCCTCCAGAGCGCAGGCAAAGTACTCCTCGTTTATGTCGCGCATAAATTGAGGTTTTATCAAAAACTGTCCGACCACATCGAATAGCCTCACAAAACCCAAAGGAGTACACACTAAAAGAATAAATCCGTTAACAACTTGGTCTATTTTCGTTTTCTATTGCTTAAGCATTATTTAAACAGAAATAAATCTTTCCTAAATCTCTTAAAAACCATTTAAACTACAAAATTAACAAAGTTTTAAAAATAACCATACCTAATAACATCAATACTCCAATAAATGATATGCACGAATATAGGAAAGGTAAATGGTAGCTCCAAACATCTAAAAGAAAACAGAAAAACAAATTAAAAATCTATCAAATTGATCATGCATAATATATAATATTACCTAATAGAGTTTGAATACTGGATTTATCCTTATCTAAAAGTGCGGAAACCACGTATGTCATCCCAAGAACGACCGTGGCCAACAGCCCTAATACTGTGAAGGTTTCGTAGACGCGGCCCATCAGCCCTTTGCGATGGCCGAAGAAGCCCTCAGATTCCGTGAACAGATAGGCGAATGGCAACAGTACGATGAGGGATAGAAACGAGAACAGGAAAATGTAATTCCATAACCCTACGATGAGAAAACAATTAAAATATGCATAAAACTATTTAGACTTCGTGGGCAAACAGACGGTGTCATTGTGAGTGTACACAAACAATAATCAAGATTTCTGCATACAATTTTCTAAGTGAAACATCAAGGGCGCTCATTGCAGTGTGAATATGGTGTGCAAATAGGATTTGCCTTTGAAAATCGGTTTACTGAAAACCGTTGGAGACATCGCGCAAAGTTAAAACGATTTATCTTTTATCAACAGATTATGTTTGCTAATTACAATTAAACAGATTAAATAAGTTTTTTTTTGATAATATACAGGATATAATTTGAATTTGAATCAACTAATTCGTTTAGATTTAAAAATAACATATTCTAATTTAAGAAACTTATCGATTAAAACTATTATGTACGTACAAAAATAGAAACATTGGGAACAAAGTTCATGCGTACAAGTACATCAGTCATCACAAGAGATAAGCTTTCTGAGCAACGAAAAGAAAACGCATCCACCTTAATTATAATACCTTGTATAAGAGATATGTTTAGCCATTTTACGTAATAGCTGTTCGGGTAGAGTATGAGGACTTCATTCGAGACGGTGGATATTGGGAGCAGAAGAACAGCACCTATGGACACTGCTAAGGAGAATGTACAGAGCCACGTACTGATCCTGTACACTGTCACCTCATCATCGTCAGTGCTGTAGTAATCCTCACGTCCTCGTCTCTTGAATCGATCCAGAAGAGCGAAACTTGCTATATACAATATTATGAAAAGCAGCAGAAAAATCTGAAACAAAAATTTAAAAAATCATTTAGTACGTGAAACGTGCGTGTTGGTAATAATTGTTGGAACATTGCTAAACATTTTACGCAATTTTAACAAGCACGCAACAATGGGAACTAATGAATAAAGGAAAAGCGTGAGCTTTTGTAATGTTTACACTTGATAACATAATCTTATTCGATTAACCTTTACTTGTTGGAATCTAGACAATATTATCTGATATCGTTTCCTAAATCAAATAATAATATTTCAAAACCTTGCATTGTTTTTATAATAATTGCATGACATAATTATATAATTAATCTCAATAGCAGTAAAACAAATTTTAAGTAAAATTAAGTTAAACTTGATATCTATTACGCAAAGAGTTTTCGGCTAAGATAGTGTACGTGTATGTCACAAATAAAGATTTATAATTAACACAATTGCCACAAACAGATTACGTTTCTGGCGCCAAGCATTAAATTTACTGCACGTAACTTAAATCGATTATTGTTAAATCTTTGTTTATCTTGTGGCTATTACAAATATAGAAACGTTTCAATAACTTCAACGTTTTTTTTTTAACTTAAAGTACGATGTTTGCGTCATTGTTTTACTCTGCTATTTATACGACCACCTGAAATCCAATATGATTTCTATTTCGGATCGTGGACTATCCACACTGATCTTGCCCAAGCGGAACATCAGAATGTGGACAGAATGATGACCTGTAGTTTACATTATTTATTGCATATTTTAACTTATGTATTTTATGCAGTTATCTAATTATAGTGGTGGAAGTGTTATATTTTAACCCGAAGTATAAATAGACGGAATATAAGAACTTTCTTGGTGGAGCTTTCCGGTTTAAATTTAGTGGTGTTACAACAAACATGTTAAAAGTAAATTGCCTGAAAGTGTATTTGGAGTTGCTGAAGTACACATTTTAACCACAGACCTTCGGCTTTAAGATTAAAGTATTTTTTAGTTTCGGAAATCTCGAGTACATTTGCTTACTGATTTATATTCCACCTTGAAATATTAATTGCCACTACTACACAGTTGTAGCGCGTGTCTGTCAACTGCTTGCCGTGGATTAAAAATACATTATAAACAAACAAGCTGTTTACAGTTAACGAAATCTGCAGACTTTAACAGCTACGTATATCCTAAATTAGTATTAATAAATGGATGTGGACTCTCTTACAACTGGTACGAGAATTTTAACGAGGATAAACATTCCTTTAATTAGAGTAAATTCAGGATTACTCGTCATTTATTATCTTTAATTAAAACTATTAAAGATATCTCTTAAAAAATATATAATTCAATAAAACAATATGTAAATAGTAATTCATTAAAATTATAAGAAAAGTAAAAACACTTTTCGTTTCAAATAATTATTCTGAGAATTTACGAATTAGCATTACCTAACTTTTTTTTGGCCAACGTTCAATGCTAAAAATACTTGAGTCATGATGATAGGGTCTTCTTATGCATATCATCAATAATAACCGCATAGAATAAAATCATACTACATTTATTTTCGTACCACAAAAGACTAAATTTAGGACTACGAAATACCGTCGCGTCCAAGAACGTAGTCGCAAAAAACATGTTTCATAACGTAAATACAAGAACGCACATGGCCAAAAAAAAGTTGTGATTAATCTACAACATCCTGCGCGCTAGGAAAACGATAACTTTCTAATCATAATTTTCACTCGATTTAAATTGGATTTCCGCAGATGCATTGACACAGACGAATGCAGTACACTCAATAATTTCACTTTCAACATTTACATTCAAAACTATTTTCATATTAATTACACATTGCGCAACAAAATTAAATTATTTCCTGTACAAAATTTAAAGAATTTTCGCACATATAAATTAATTAATTTGCATTAATAATTAGAAAATTTTAACAATTATTTAATTTCTTTATAAACAATGAGGATAAACACATAAAAATAATATATTTACTTTCTTGGAAACTGAATTATCAATATGTATTTAACAGTGTGAAACGTACACAAATATATTTAGTGTTATCTGGAAAGGCAACGCAATTTGCACACAAAATAGAGTATGCCAGATATTTGCACGTAATAACTAAAATGAATGACGTCCAAAAGCAAATATCGTGTAATTTTTTTTATTAGCGAGATAAGTCTGAAGCGCATTTACACTTTACCATTTTGATAAGTCTTATAAACATGCGAGCTTAAATAACATTATTTTTAATTAATCCTGTTGTGAAGCGGTATAAAAATATGTTTTGAAAATTAATCATTCGCTTTATTTTATCTTCAACAAATAACAAGTTTTTGAAGAATTAGTAGAACGATTTGGAATTTTAAACATTACACAATAATGACATTCATGTAAATTGAATTTGTTAACAATTTATAATAATCTATTGATAAATATTGTATAATGTAGGTCAAACTAAACTAATAGAAGACAGCTGTAAAAATATACACAAAAAATATTTTTAGTTTAAAAATGTAAACTGTTAACAAAACTGAACAAGAATTTATACACGAAAAAAACGAGTTGTTAAAATGAAAATATTACTGACTGCAAGTTGTCACTACCATAAAAGTACATCGATTGGAAGAACTTTCTCTGCGTAGCGTTTTATGCACGGCTGCATCGAAATAAAATATTTATTCTCATTTTACTACACCCCCATATACGTGTTATCCAAAGAAATATAATGAAAACCAACTTGAATGTTCCACTTTAACACTTAATCATATTGCTTTATCGTTGTCGAACGGAAACAGCGAAATCATTGCTAAGTAAATACAGATTTAAGGTGAAGAGAATTATTATTTACTTGATGCAACTTTCATTTCAAACTAAATCATTTATTGATTTAAACAATTTTATAAAATTATTAACTGTGACGATTTTCGTAACAATGCATTCGACAATTCAAAATATAAATTAATTTCTGCTCGAACGGTTGTTAAGCAAGAATAATTGGTAGGAAGTTGGCAATTTCATCGCTGCTTTAAAAAGACAATAGAGTTTAATCATGGTAATTGATCTCTGCACAAGATTGCAATCGGGTTTTTGTTTATGGATGAAGGCTTAAATTCACTTAATTAATGGACAGGAACGAATCAGAAATATCGTTTTCAGATCATATTTTCTATTGTAATTATTGGCGAAAAAAAAAAATTAAAAGATTTTGTGTATATTGAACTTTATATACTATTTATTTATTATGCTATTCATTTGCTTAACATGGATTTGTTTAAAAACTACTGTATTTTGTCAATCACTAATATTATCCTTACAAAGAAATTCTCTTTGTGGTTTTGTTTGTAACGAAAACAGATCAAACAGCAGATGTCTTTATTGAGTAGCTTATGTTGATACACGAGCCACAATAGATGAATCATTGAATCTCCCACAAACGACATTTAATCTAAGCACAAATAGAAGTAAATCATCGATTCCTTTTTAATAAACCATGATTCACCACCTAAAGCAATATTTTTTTAAACAAATCCAATTGTGTTCACCATTTTAATTATAATCTAAATACGATTTACGTGTACAAACTAAATGTGATAACACTTCTTATCAAACAATACTACTTGCGTTGCTACCGAGACTTCCAAGGACAAGCAGAGACGTGGAATCCCCTTGGAATTAAGATCTCGAAGATTTAATAAATTGTGATTACTTAATAAAAATTATAAGCAACATTGTGTAATAACATTTTGTAGTTAACTGAAAGGGCGTTAAACTGCGTCGGTTTATAGACGGACGTCTCTGGAATAAAATAAAAATGCATTCCGTCGCCCCACGGTTTCCTGCCTTTCACTTGCTAAATCGCGATGGAAATGCGCCTAATTGCATAACCCAGCCTTTATTTAGTCATTTTTTTCCTATTCCTCGAACAATATTGAACGTGGAAAGCGTCGGAATCCATTTTTCACAATTCGTCCATTGTTAATAACGTGTATTGATCACAGCAACAAAACATGTCGCAGCTGCACATATTATGCAATTCACGAAGAGTATGGCGTAATTGCAATGTCTCTTTGCAATGCACGTAGGCAAACAACTGCTGCAAACAAACGATTAAATAATAAATAATTTAAAAATAATTGAAACAATGAAATTAAAGAAAAAAATGTTTCAAACTATTATTTAAAACGAAAAGACGAAATATTTTAAAGATTGTCATTAAAAAAATAAGTAATTAAAAGAATTAATTTTAAATATAGAGAAAAGACAATTTGCACCGACATCAAAATTAATTAATGTAAATAATTAACTAAAAACTTTTTAATTATAATTTGATTTCTAATTAAGCAGTCTTTGTGATTATAATGCAATTGTTGAAAAGTTGCAAATCACCATTCGAGTAAGCACTTTTTAAAAGTCAATAAGTGTTTGCAGTCTCATTGAATTGTGATTTGCAATTCAATTGTAGAATACAGTAAAGACGAATCTTGTAAGTTTTATCATGTTCTAATTAAGACAAGATTTCAATTATGCCTTTGTCCAGCACGTATGTTTTCTGTATATATTATCCAGTTAGTAAATGTCCTTGGGGAATGTAGCAAAACAAGAGTTTAGTACTTAACGATGAGTACAAGGGGAGATCAAAAGTGATGTTATGATAATGTGAAGCAATTTTGTTCTGAATCTATTTTTTTAATAGAGATCAATCAATTTTATTGATTTATTTTTGAGGAGCAACTTAATTATTGTAATTAGTCTCATATATTTCTTCAAAAAAAAAATTATTTATAAAGTATGTATATACAAGAAAAATGTATATTTTGTTAATTTGTTCTTCAAAAACAACTTTTAAACATTTCGACCTTTACAATCACCATTAAAATTTATGTTAAAAAAAAACATCATTAAAACAAAGTAATTTCCGCCTTTCGGTGAAATTCGAATTACGCGGAACACGGCAGATGTAATTACACACTTGGTTAAGATTTGTCTAATTTTGCTGTTCATCTAGCATGGTCTACACACACAACGTTTTGCGTCATTGCATTCATATTATTATAGTATTTCTCCTCACTGAACTCGAAATTCCGAAGAGAAACGTTCATGACATTGATATGCGTTTTCCATAAAACGTTATTTTATATAATATGTTACCAGCAAATCGCAATAATTCTAATCTTACGAGTGGATAAGAACGGAAATCCTTGAAGGCAAGAAAAATAATGTTTTTTGTACCGTTTCGTGTACCAGGTTCGGAGCCTCAGGCAGTTTATCGACATTGGGCGCAAAATGAATGTTCGGATTCCCAAGTTCCATGCATTTAAACAAGCGGAACTTAATTATCTCATCGTGGGATGGAAATTAGCATTATCCACACAATGGCCATTGTGCATCGACGTTTTGATTTCAATTAAAGCCTTTCCCAGCGTGCGTTTTCATTAATTTTGACCCAAATGGAAATTATGTAATGGAGATGCAAATTGTGCGCATTTTACAACATATTCTTATTTGTATCTAACGTATTTTATGGACGAATTATCTAACTTATTTTATGTAAGTGTTAAAATTGCATGCCTCTTCGGAATCAAATAAAAACAGTAAACTCATGACCCGCTAACATAAATAATTGCATTTCAATCTCATTCAATCCTTGACTCATTCCGCTGAACACGCACTAAGTCGTCGGAAACAAATCGCTTTTTCTGCTGTGATGCATGTAAATACAAGATACTGTTGTCGTGTAAAGTGCATTAGTTTATCCAGTGTTTTTGACGTTACATCCAACAGAAAATAACACAGCATTACATGCTCCAAATATACAACACGGTTGTAACACTTATTTTTACTCGGAAGAATCAGAAATAGTAACGTTAATAAGTAGTTTTCATATTTTCTTCTTTCCTAAAATAGAAATTAATTACAACAAACGTATTTTAAATTAAAAACATATTACTTACTTAAACTATAATTTTACACAGGACTAACAAATTATTCTTAGTCATAGTATAAATGAGTGTTTCTCAATGAAATAGTATTAAATTTGTTAAAATATAATATGGAATACGGATATAATTTGCATGATTAAGAAACATATCGTCACGTTCAGTCAATTGACGACCTTGCTCAAATACGTTATGTTTTTATTGGCTCTCGTAAAGTAATTAAGTTCACGCTAATATATGAAGATACTTGGTCCGCGAAAAATAAACTCCGTTATGCGATTTCACAGTTATTCAAACTACATTGAGCTCAGGACTACATACATATTTTAAAAAAAAAGTAGTAAGAGGAGAAAGGATCGCATCAATTTTGATGGCATGCAGTACTAAGATGTTCCGTGCAGTCACGCTCGAAATATGTGATATAAACAGCTCCTAAGCATTGGCTGAAAATACGCAAAAGTTGTTTGTAAGCACGAAAACCTTGTAAATAAATAAAATCGAGTGCCACTAATAAAAGCAGTTCTCTCTCTGTCCCAAATACCCGCTATTTAGATAACGCGAATTCGCTTTGCACAATATCTTTGTGTCTGCGGCGTTCTTTGAAAAGCAGCAAATAAACAAGAATCTTCAATCACAAACAATTTGCTTTGTATTTATCACAATTTTTTTTTATTTATTTACATTTTTAAATTGAAAATTTACATAAGCGGCAAAGTAAAAACACCAGTTATATTGACTTCAAAGTATCTCTGTTAATGGGAAAACCCATTCGTTTTTCGTAGACATAATAATGATCAGAGTATTTTTGTAATGTAGTGATGAGTGTGAATAGTGAAAGAATCTATTGGCTTTTATTTCTTGATTCACTGCAGGTGTGCATATTAGAAATTGGAGATAAAAGTTGCATGCCTCAGACTACACAAACGAATGTCATTAACGGTGATTATTGACTCCGCGCTGTTCATGTTCACGTGTTGGAATGAGAAGGACAGAAAAATGAAGAAGAAAAATTACGGACGAACACACACGCGTTCTACTTTCTTTTTTAAATACTTTAGGATATTTGTTGCTATTTCCATTGTCGACTTCTGCATGGAGCGCATCCGCAGTTTTTCATCATGGATGAATACAAAGTACAAGAAAGTATCAGCGCGGTTAGGTTTTCCCAAACTTTTGTAGCAGATTACTTTGGTTAAACCATCTTCCTAAACACGGAAAAACACACTTTTTAATTATTATAAACTACATATGTATATGTTATGTATTAAATGCATATTCAAAACATAATTGAATATAAAATTATCGAACTATATCAACTTTTATGATGATTCTTTTTATAACCTATATTAAGTATCATTTAATTAATAAAATTTAAATAAAAACTTCTAATAAAGTCTATGTAAACAAAGTGATTGTAATGGTAGACATGCAAATTTAAGTGCATCCAAATGGATCAGATATTTTTTCACCGTTGGAAAGGACGAAGCCTTTCTATGCTGCTTTTATCAGCCATGTTTACATAATTGGATCAGCGTTTTAAAGAAATCCAATTCCTAAGCGAGACGACGTTCTAATTGCTTTCTTTTGAAAATCGGTCTCGTCGTAAGTGAATAAACTCATGTTGCATTATTGATTTAGAATCATTGTAAACGTTTTCTTTTCAAATCAATGGAATTTGGAGGGAAATGTGCAAACTGCAAAATTTCTCCTCATCCAATGATATCAAATAAGGAGCGCAGTAAGCATTTCCATCAACATACTTTGACCTTTGACATTCGTTATTAGTGAGCCACGTAATGTTGATCATTATTTAGTGAAAGAACTTCCATCTACAAGAAAAGAGGTTAAAAAATATACAAAATTGCAATTTATTAAAAGTACCAATATAAACATTAAATAACTTCCTTCTTTGAAAGTAATGCAAAATTATGAATATATCCAAGATCAATGTGTTTATAATGAGAATATTCCATTAATTTCTCGAGTAGTAAAAACAGAGCTTAATAACTTAAGACTGGAGTTGGACTAATTGAAGATAATAAGGTAGGATTAAATTTACAATTGCTTTTTGATCCAGTCGCGCAACGGTCGAAACAAATGAGATAGAGACACGTAGCTTGAACATTGCAGTCGAAGGTCGAAAACGTTTTTTTGTGTACGATCGAATTGCAACAAAGTCGCAATTCAAAACAATAATATTGATATGGTTAATGTTATTAATAAACTCTACCGATGTCTCTTTTTGTCCTCAATTACTCTTGGAGCTCGTGAATATTTATATAAATAGTAGGAATACCCGGTGCGAAGTACGCAAATTAATTATGCGATCTAAAATTAGAGTTGTGCATGCTGCATAGTTCAATGACGCCCCAAGCGCAAGAACACAACAAACTGGAACACATCCAATGCATAAATCAATGGTGATTATGAGTATTTTTTAAGGGAAGTTCATTGGCACCCTATCGATCAACCTTTGGAAGTTTGAAAGCCCTCGAAGATGATACTCACGATCTGCTCACGAACGTTGTTGTGAAAAATTTGCTCCCTCAGATCGGCATCATCCTCGATCAACACCTCCATCTCAGCTTCTCGTATCACTGGGTTCCACATCACACATTTTCACTTGGGAATACAGCACTACCCTCGAATTTGGAGTCCAGTTTTATCTTTGTGCTCTTACCACTTTACCGGTTTAGCATCGTTGCGGATAATCGCGGGCAATTCAATAGTACACCTCTGGCACACGACCACACGCCTTCACAACTTCAAAACAACTGCGGCAATTTTGAGTAACAAACATAGCTACGAATAGTTGACAACTTCATATTGGTTTTAGACTTCAGCAATGCTACCAACCAAAGTAATGAGAATCATTGCGCAAAAATTTAAATATTTGAAATTATAAAATCTAGCGCTAATTGCTTTATTCCTTTATTATTAATATTATATATATATAATTTTTAGGCACATATAATCGCAGCATATCAATAGTCTTATATACTATCGTTATTAATGAGTAAATGAACACAAATTGAGTGCAGTATTTGTTATTTAAATTGGAAATTAATAGATTCGTTTAGATTAGATTTCTCCGAATCTGGTGTGACCAGTTTTTTTCGCATGTAACTGGGCTTGCATTTGTCCGCTTAGTTTCATGTCGCAAACCATGCATTTCAAAGTGAACTTATCGACATCAGTGTATTGTCTGCTAGATTTCGCCTCTGCAGCCAACTGCTCAGCCTCCTTGAATATGGTTTCATCATCTGTTGGAAATATTGTTTGCACAATTCCACCCTAAAACAATTTCAGATTTAATCAATTAATAGTATAAACAATAATTGTGGATGACTTACATCGATGGGTTCTAAAAAGAGAGGATCATAATGGATTCCATCAAAAAGCAAAAATATTCTGGTGCCATAATCTTGGTCTTCTCCAAACCTATTAATAATAGCATTTATAGTGTCAACAACAGCTATTTCTATTCCATAGTAACTAGAAAGGATGGAGATTTCAATGGCACCTCCCCAAGTCTTATCATCCTGAATCCACTTACAATAGTCAGCATTCGGTTTGCCTAAGATTGCCTCTGAATATTTCTCTGTATCCTTGGATACAGTCTCTGCAATAAGAGTTCTCATCCAAGGCGCTACTGATCCTGTATCATCAACTTTTCCATTCAGAGCAAAATGTATACTAGCGAAGAGGCATGAGTTATCAGCTGGCACAACATGTTTCATCAAAATACCTGGACACGTATAAGAGGCAGTATCCTCAGTAGTATCTACAGAAGTCAGGGTTGACTTCGGTGCTGATGCTGCTGCTGCAACTTTTTCTTCCAAGATGAGTGTATCTCCAGAAGATATCCCACTGGAACTCAACTGCTTTGACTCATGATTGAGGTCTAGAATCCTTGGAGGGAATCCAAATAAGACGTTTAGGCGATCCTGAGGTATATTTGAGAGGTTTGAGAGCAAAATCTTCAATTCCTTGATGGTGCTCTCTGAGGTCAATGTTTTCACAACCTGCTGACCAGTCTTCGTTTTTACTTTGAGCGCGTAACTAGTCATCGTATCTATTTCTAATTAGACTATGATCTTCCAGATACTTTTTCAAGCACAAACGACGTATATTTTTACTACAATAAGAATAAAATTGCTTATCATTAAGTTGATGTATTAGCACTATGACATTGCATGTCAGTAGAAGGACATGAATTTGCACAAAAAATACAGGAATCTATTTTAGATGGAATCTTTTGGTAGATTGCAAATTAGCATTCCTACTGCATTTTCAATGGGAATCAAATTAATGAGATGCAACATTTTTAGAAAATTGAATAAGCGCATTGAAGTTGGCCATTAATTTTTTCTGAAGGGACAAAGAACTTCAAGTTGCATCACTACCAAAGTTAAGAAAAAAAGTTTAATTTTATTATTTATTTAATAATTAAATAAAGTACTTAAGCTATTTGTTATAAGTAATATTATTAACAATAATTATTACTTTCTCATAAGAAATAAAATTTTTAAAAAAATTTGAATTGGAACTTGCGCACTGATTCTCATTATTTTGACAGAACCTAAAAACGAATTCAGTAAACGTTTGTTTCAGTTTGTTTGTTAATTGTTGAATTAAAATAAACAACCTAAATAGTGTTCAATAGTTGTGTTTATTAAAGAGAAAAGTATTCAGCGCAAAAATGCCGCGGATTATGATAAAAGGAGGTGTGTGGAGGAACACTGAGGTAATAAGAAGCAAGGAAAGTTTGTTTTTTGGAGGTTAGATGACATTATTTTTGTTTTAGGATGAAATTCTGAAGGCGGCTGTTATGAAATATGGCAAAAACCAGTGGTCTCGAATTGCCTCACTGCTTCATAGGAAATCAGCAAAACAATGCAAGGCTCGTTGGTTTGAATGGCTTGATCCAAGCATCAAAAAGACTGAATGGTCTAGGGAAGAGGAAGAGAAGTTGCTTCATCTTGCTAAACTCATGCCCACCCAATGGAGAACTATTGCTCCAATCATTGGCAGAACAGCTGCTCAGTGTTTGGAAAGATATGAATATTTGCTGTAAGATCTCAAATCTGAGTGAATCGCACAATCTAATAATTGTATGTTTTATACAGGGATCAAGCTCAAAAGAAGGAGGATGGTGAAGATGTTTCTGATGATCCAAGAAAACTTAAACCTGGTGAAATTGATCCAAATCCAGAAACTAAACCAGCGAGGCCAGATCCTAAGGACATGGATGAAGATGGTATGAAGATTGGTGAACAATATGAATTTAATATTAATGATTCAATTATTTTCAGAGTTGGAAATGTTGTCTGAAGCAAGAGCCAGGTTAGCTAATACACAGGGTAAAAAGGCTAAACGTAAGGCTCGTGAAAAGCAATTGGAAGAAGCCCGACGATTGGCTGCTTTGCAGAAGAGGCGTGAACTTCGCGCTGCGGGTATCGAAGTTAATCCACGCAAGAAAAAGAAACGAGGCGTTGATTATAATGCTGAAATACCGTTTGAGAAGTTGCCAGCTATTGGTTTCTATGATACTTCAAAAGAAGTAGTTGATCCAATGGCACCAGATTTCCTTAAAATGCGACAACAGAATTTGGATGGAGAAACAAGAAGCGAAATCGAAGAAGTAAATACTAAAATTTGCGTTTTATTTCTTTATCTAACTATTTTGTTTTTAGCGGGAAAGAAGAAATGATAAACAAAAGTTGAAGGAGAAGAAGGAAAACGATATTCCATTGGCTATGTTGCAAAATGAGGAGCCGGCTAAGAAGAGGTCCAAGTTGGTTTTGCCGGAACCGCAGATTTCTGATCAAGAGTTACAGCAGGTCGTGAAATTGGGCAGGGCTAGTGAAGTGGCGCGCGAAGTTGCGTTGGAAAGCGGAGAGGCTACGACGGATACGTTGTTGAACGATTATACTATTACGCCGGAAGTTGCAGCTACACCTAGGACACCTGCTCCGCAAACTGATCGTATCATGCAGGAAGCCCAAAACATGATGGCTTTGACTCACGTAGACACTCCTCTCAAGGGAGGAGTTAACACCCCTTTACACAATTCAGATTTCAGCTCGGTAATGCCGCAAAGCCAGAATCTAGCCACACCCAACACAGTTTTAGCAACTCCATTTAGAAGTACTAGAAGCGACGGCGGCAATACACCCAGCACTGTTGGTTTTATGACACCTAAGAGTGGTGCTGTAGTTCCCGTAGGTCCTTCTGGTAATTACACCCCAACCCCAATAAGAGATAAATTAAATATCAATCCAGAAGACGCCATTGACGTAGGCGAAACTCCAGCTGCTCAACTTTCGTTCCAACAGTCACGCAAAGATCAATTAAGAGTGGGATTGAGCAGTTTACCAGAACCTAAGAATGATTACGAGATTGTAGTTGCGGAGGACGAAGAAGAAGTCGTGGAGACCGTAAAGGAATTGTCGGTGGAAGATCAGGCAGATGTAGATGCACGCCTACAAGAAGAGATGAGAATAAAGTTAGCTAAAGAATTGGCTTTAAGATCGCATGTTATACAAAGAGATTTCCCAAGACCACAAGACGTGAACTTGTCTGTTCTGAGACCATCGCACGAATCGCATTCCTTGACGGAATTGCAAAAAGCGGAAGAGTTGATCAAAAGGGAGATGGTCACTATGTTAACTTATGATAATTTGAAAAATCCCATAGCTCCAATTCAAGGTAAAAGGCAAACTGTTTCACAAGCGCAGCAATTGGCATATTTAGATCAATACGCCTACGAAGATCTTACAAAAGAGGAACTTGATGAAGCGCGCGTGTCATTAAACAAAGAGATGGATATCGTAAAACAAGGTATGAATCATGGTGATTTGTCCATTGAAGCTTACACGCAAGTCTGGGAGGAGTGCTTGAGCCAAGTGCTGTTCTTGCCCAATCAGAATAGGTACACTAGGGCGAACTTGGCGAGTAAAAAGGATCGCCTAGAATCGGCGGAAAAACGATTGGAACAAAACAGAAATCATATGTCACGCGAGGCTAAAAGGGCGGCGAAGATGGAGAAGAAACTTCGCATTTTGACAGGAGGATATCAATCCAGAGCTCAAGCCTTGATCAAACAATTGACCGATTTATACGATCAAGTGGATCAATCGCAATTGGAACTAAATACATTCCAGTTCTTGCAGGAACAAGAGAAAGCCGCACTTCCGAGAAGAATTCAGGTAATGGACAACAAATAATTTTAATTCTTTATATTAAATATCATTTTTTAGTCGTTAACCGAAGACGTAAATAGACAGATGGAGCGAGAGAAAGGTTTGCAGATAAAATACGGAGACCTCCAAGAAGAAATCAGAGAACTTCAAACTTCACAAATCATTGACGGTGAAGTAGCACCCGATAGTATGATGGAAACAATCGAGATAAATGATGAGGTAGATGCAGATTATCCAGAGGAAAGCGGTAGCGTTGAAGAAATCAATGAAGTGGAATCAAACAATGAAGACGAACAAACTGAGCCGACTAATGATGATGAATCAGATGAAGAGGTGCAGGAGATCCAAGAAATAGTGGATGAAGACGAAGACACGCAAGATAATTGATCAGTTTAGTGTAAAAAGGTATTTTAATTTTATAAAGTTGAATTGAGTAAATATAATAATAATAAAAAGAGATATCACAGTTCTTAGTTTGTTCAGATAATTTTTAGACTACGAGATCTTTCATCTCACCCCACGATTTTCCCGATTTCAGTTTAACGGGAAAAGGCACAGATAGTTTCACTGAATCTTCCATGCATTTCTGAACTATCCTCCCTAAGCAAATCAAGTATTTCTTGGGGACCTCGTAGAGAATTTCATCGTGAATTTGTAGAATTAGTTTCGGTTTGTTGCGTGAAGACTTGAATTTAATGTGGATTTGATTTTCCACTAGGACCATAGCATTCTTCACAATATCTGCAGCTGATCCTTGAATGGTCGAGTTAAAAGCTTGACGTTCAGCTTGACCTATAAAGTAGTAATTATTAAAATATTTGTTGCATCAAAATATTGATGTGTACTTTTAAGGGATGAATTTTGGTGCTTTATGTTCGGCAAGAATCGTTTCCTTCCGGCTATGGATTGAACGTGACCATGGTTACGACAATCGCCAATTATTTGATCCACGTATTTCTTAATTCCTGGATAAGTCTTGTGGAAAGTTGCAATGAAAACTAGAGCTTCATCTTCTGATATGCACATTTGATCAGCTAAAGTCTTAGTGCCCATACCATAAATAACACCATAGCAAATCTGTTTAGTTTGTTGTCTAATCGAATCGGTTACCTATAAAAAGTAAATTAAATTAATTCGTTACATTTAGTCTATAATTTTTGTTTTATAATATTTACATCGCTTTCTGGCATATTATTCCATTGAGCTGCAATCGATTTAAAAACGTCATCATTTTTTTTCATGCTTGTAACGAGCAGTTTATCCTGCGATAAATGAGCTAATAATCTCAATTCTAATTGGCAATAATCCGCTGATAATAGGATATTTTTTTCTTGCGCTACAAACACGCCTCGACAACTCACATTCACGATTTCTCTGTTCAGAGGATTTATGTATTCAAAATTCCTAGGCATGTTTTGCAGATTAGGTTCGTGCATCGAAATCCTACCGGTCGCATTGCGAGTTATGCAGCATCCATAAACTCTATTATTCTCGACCAGCCGTAGCAGCGGATAAATCATTTTGGTTAAAGTGTTGTTCAATTTCCTCCATTGGATAATCAAATTGGAAATTGGGTGGTTGTTCTGCTCCAAGACCTGCTTGTTCGTGCTCACCCTTTTACCTTTATACAAACCAATAACTTTTGCAACTTCCGTTGAAGAAGTGAACGAAAATCTCTTCCCCGCCATTTGGTGAGCTTTTGTCTCCAAGGCAGTGCAATACTCCTTAAGCTTCTCAGATAAAATCTGCATTTTGCTTAAATCAACACCGAACCCTATCAGCTCCATCCTCGCTAAGATCAACATACAATCCATTTCAATACCTGAAAATAATAATTATTATATGATGAACGAATAAGTTAATTATTTAAAATTACCGAAAGTGTGTAAAAGATTTGAATCGTTTTGCGCCAACACCGACTTCATCGCATCCACCAAATGGAAGCAAACAACAGCTTCAATGCAGCTTCGTACTTTTGGTTTGATGCCGTTATGCAAATCCAGAGAAACACTTCCGCAGCCTTTGCTGTTACCAGCCATCTGACAAAGCTTCACTGCCTCCGGCGCATAATTCAAAACCAAAGCTTGCAAATTCTTGTCTTTCTCCTCAGGCTCCAACAACCAATCCGCCACTTTAGGATCTAAACATCTAGTTTCAAAATCGACTCCGCAACAGCGCTTCAACACTTTAATATGCTCTTTGCAATCAAATATTTTTACAGTCAAATCCATATTCGCAACTGCAACTTTCAGAATCTCTAGAGCTTCGCAGTTCTTTTCAGTAACTTGCAAATAATAAGCGGTGTTTTCACCCCAGCAAACACTAAAACCCACGACCTGCCGTCCTTTGTAAACGCAAGATGATTTGTCTTCAATTTGTAAATCGTTTCCAATTATTTTAGTACCAATCACTGGTTTTACTTCAGTAATTTTTTCACAAGCTATTGCAATGGAGATTTCACTTTTTTCATTGATCTCCTTTTTAAAAGTTTCCAATAATTGCGGATGATCGCTCACGTCGATGATTTCCAGTTTAGTTAAATCAATCTGCGATTCTTCATCGTCTCGTATAGAAATTTCATTTTTCTCTTCTGATATCACGTATGTAACATCAACACATTCGCTGTCCTTCATTTGTAAATATTTAGATTTCTTTATCGGAGTTGCTTCCGAGTAAAATATTTCTTCTTCACTGTTTATGGAATGAGTGCTGACTCTTTCACGTTTTCTTGGATTGATAGGTATATAGAAAGTATCTTCTTTCGCGTTATTTTTAATTGGAGTTTCTAGTTCATCAAAAACTTTAGAATCTACGGAGAAGCTATCACCGAAAAGGCTATCATTGGATTTCATTGATTGTCTTACATTTGTTCGATTCGCAGAGGGTGTTGAGGACATTGATACATTTAGGGATTCCATTGATGAAGAAATGTTTTCATCCAAGCAAGTACCTTCGTTGAGAGAAGAATCTTCTTCGAGCATCGATGCTTCAATATCCTTGCATTTCTCTTCCAAATTTTCTATTATTTTTTCTTCTAACATACTAACACTATTTTCTGCATTAGTTATATTCTCTAGAGATATAGAAATATTGCCTTTCACGTTGGATTTGGCTAAGCTTAGTTCTAGAGACTGTTGCGATATGTCCAGAAGCACAGAGACTTCTTTAGGACTTTGCGATTTTCTAACAGGAGGTTCTACCTGAGTTTGGGTCCATTTAGCTTCCTTCAAACCCAGTTCTAGTTGTAAATAAGTTCTAGCATCGTTAATCAACATCAAAGCCGCTTCCCTCTCTGTTAATCCTTGTTTTCCAGTAATCCAAATCGCTCTTACTTTATTTCGTTTTTTAGCATCCAACTCGCTCTCACCTTCCCTTTCTTTTTCGCTTTCGAATGGAGCGCTCTTGTACAAAATTGTTTCCAATTTATCAATTTCGCAAGACGCCAAATCAACCAGAGTTTCAACTCCGGCATTGTAAAGGGTGCGTGCCCTTTGACCGTTCAGTATAGGTAATTTCATCAGATCCAAGAGATCTCTACTGATCCCAAACTGTAATCGGTCTTGAAATTGTTCGATCAAGATCTCGACGCTGCTCCAACCTAATTGTTTGCTGAAAGAGGTTACCATTCCTGCGAAAGATGCTGCTGACTGTTGCAGTGATTGCAGCATTCCTCTGTTGCAATTGTACGTTGCAGCCACGTCATTTAAAGGTACTTCATTTACTAAATCTTGCAGAATCAACGCTGTGTAGAATCGTTTATGCACTAAGAGCTTCTGGTATAACTTCGAAGTGTTGGTTTGGATTTTACCTCTGGTTCCATTGATTAAATAAGAGACTCTCACGCCGACCAACTCTCCGACGCGTTTCATGCTTGCAGGAAGTTTTTCCCAGAGGTCCAGGTAAGCCATCCAATCAAGGTTACCTATTTGGTTGCAGGCCGAGTATGGTGTCACCAAATAAATCAGATGCAATTCCGTTTCGAGAACGAAACATTGTCGGGCCTTTTCTAGTTCAGTGAATAAAGCTAAACCCTCTTCGGGAGGCATCGAAGAACTCAAGCATGCTTTAGCTAACGAAGTCGCTACGTACTTGGAAGTCCCATCTTCTAAGTTCTGCAGCTTGATAAATTGGTTGTCTATTAAAAAGTCTACAGAATCGTCGATAGGATTGTTAATTTCTACTTCGTTGCTTTGATCGGAAGCTAGTAAAGTGCATTTTGTGAATAAAGTTATATCCGCTGGAGAGGAAGCCACGTCGCTTGCGATTACTTCGAGTATAGCTCTCTTCAATTTACCGGCACCTTCTAAACAACTCTCTATTGGCTGCAAATTAGCAGACATCAATTCTTTAGCAACTTTTTGATCGTTGTTTTGGCAAATCAAAATGCTCTCTCCAGCAACATCTTTGCCCATCCTACCTGCCCTTCCAATCATCTGCCTGTAAACCAACGTATCCATTGGTTTGCCGAAAAACATCGGCGATCTGATAATAACTCTACGCGCCGGTAAATTAACACCTGAAGATAGCGTCGATGTTGCAATTAAAACTCTCAAACACCCGATTCGAAACGCTCCCTCGACTATGTCTCTCTCATCCATAGTTAAACCGGCGTGGTGAAACGCCACTCCGAAGCTCACGGCTTTTCCCAAGAGCTCATCCAAACCAACAGGACATCTCTTCAGTTGCTCCAAACATTCAACTATTAAATCAGCATTCAACTGCTCTCGCAACTTATTGCCGAGTTCTGTCTTCGAACATCCCAATTTCCAGAAAGCCATTGCGATTTGCTGCGAAAGACTTTCGCACCAAGACTTCGACGGGCAAAAAATCAAGACCGAACAAGACGTGAGTATCGTTTCCAAACATAATTGAAGAATATTATCAGTATCCGTGGTGAGTTCAGGGATCTTCTCCAGTTTTCGGATCAACTTTAAATCGTTCCCATAGATTTCCCCATTGACGTGGCACTGCTCCACTAACGGAATAGGCCTAAACTGCGTTGTGTATAGTTCCGCATCCAACCAAGACGCCAATAAAGAGAGATTCGGTAGAGTCGCTGACATTCCGATGATCTGAATATTAACGTTTTCATCTCGCAAAGACATGTACCGCAGTTTAGTCAATAGCAATTCCAGTAAATATCCTCTACTTGGATCACCTAATAAATGCATTTCATCGACAACGACCGCTCCAATTACCTCCAAACCGCCTTCTTCCAATAACCTATTGATCAAATTGTTCGCTTTTTCCATAGTGCAGATCGCAACTTGGACTGGTTTAAATCCACCAGGAGGGTTGTAGGAACCCATGAAGCCTTCAACTCTAATCCCACTGGGTCCTAAAATATCTTGAAAATAGAACATCTTCTCTCTTACAACAGACACAAAAGGTAATATGAACAAAACCTTCTTATTCCTTTCAAGCACTGTCTTAATTGCTAATATCTCAGCAACCAAAGTCTTCCCAGCTGATGTGGGTGCAGAATATACCAAATTCTTGTGCTTATCCAGGATATCTGGTAAACTCAAACATTCCACTTGCCAGGCAAACATATTCTTCACATTTCTACTCTCATATTTTTGTAAAATAGCCTCTGGCAATCCCCAACTGGAGAGTTTACTGTTGTCAGCCAATAATGCATTATTTTGAGCAGCCTTCACCAAAACACTTCTATTCAAGGATTTATCTGCCAATTTGCTTTCCCTCAAAGACTTCCTCTTCATAAAATTACTAGGTTTCTTAGGTGTATTCTCATAACTGGAATCCAAACTGACATGTTCTTTAATTGGAACTTTTGGAGAATCTTCTGCTTTAGCTTTACTATGAGATTTGTTAACAGTTACATTTAATTGCACAAAAGACTTGTGGTTCTCTTTGTTATTAACTGGAGTTACAAATTGGTTTTGTGCCTGCAAATATTTAAGTTTATAGTGAAATCAATGTTACTGCATTCTACTCACTTGATTGCTGACAGCCTTGTCTGGTTTGTTAACAGATTCGTTTGTTGCAGTAAATGAGAAAGACTCACTGAGGAACTTGGAATCATCTATCGTTATGTTGAAGTCTTCAGCTGCAGCCTCTGCTTTTGCATCTGAATGGTTGATGTTCTGGACCACTTGACCACTTGAGGTGATGGTGAAATCGAAGGTTTCGTTGAAGAAGCCATTGCTCATTATTAAATTGTTAAAAATATGATAAAAATTGTAAAATTGCAAAAATATGATAACTGAACCCTGGAGGTTAGGATTCTTTGTTTTGTTTATACAGGATTTGAAGTTTGCTCGCCAAATTGCTACCAACATGACAAAATATGTCGCAAATTCAAATTTGCGCGTTATTCCTTAATTAATCAATAATTGTTACGAATTATAATTAATTTAATAAATTAACAACTGAATAGTTATTTAATGATACAATCCAAGGGTTGTTAACTTCTTATTTTTTAGTATTAAGTCAGAGTATTATCTCAAAAATTGATTGTATTATAAAGATTTCGTATTTTTAAGAATAGACTTTGTACAAAGATTGTATATGTTCGATAACTTAAATTATATAACGTTTTCAAGTATCCTAAAAATAAATTATATACTTACCATCAAATTTATAATAATAATGTTTCAAATTTTTGTTGTAAAATCTCACAAAGAAGATAAATCTTTGAATGAAATGTTGAACAATTTATTATTTACTATATCAAAGATCCAGATTAGTAATGGAAAAGAAATTGACAAATTTTCTAATAATATCGGCTTAATCTTAAAATAGAAACATTATCCATAATAAACTCTCTTCGTTATTGATATATGTATATAAACGTATTTTATATATAATTCTATAACTATGCAACATTTAATTTAAAAAATATAATACACGTACCTTTTTTTTAAAAAATAAATATACGCATTTTATGAATATATGTTAACTTGAATATTAGATGTAAAATTGAAGAAAAAAAATCAATTGAAATAAAGATCCAGTTGTATAATAATAATATATTCTGCTTAAAAATAATACATAAAGCGGATGTATACAAAAAAAAATAATAATAAGTTTAAAAATAAAATAATAAAAAAAATGCAATTGAAGCGCAACGAATCATCATCGTATTTTATCATCATCATCATCATCATTATCATCATGTGGTTCCATCATGATTTCCATCCTCTCATTAATTTTCCTCGAAGGAACGAAAAGTAAAACAGTATTAAGTAAATAATAACAAAAAAAATTAATAAGAATCCCATCGTTTTGCTCACTCTCTCTCACTTTCATTCTCTACAAAATATAGTTTGTATTTTCCTCTGCTTTTTTCTCTTCTCTTTATATCTCATATAAATAAATTTCTCTTTGGTACTTATGCGAATTAAAACTTCTTCTTGGAATTACTCTGTTAAACTGTGCCCGCCCACCGGAGAGATTTATTGCACAATTAGTAAATAAATTGTAATATATAACGCCCTTCTATATTATATATTCGTTTTGCTTTCTTTCTTTTTTTTGCCTCATATCAAATTTTTTGTTCGCCAGCTGCTTAATCCACCATTTTCCTAAGGACATGCAAATCAAACAAACAAAATAATCGATTAACATCTTTTGAAAAATATCCAGAGAAGTATATATAAAAATAATTGTATGTGAAAGATTAGTTTCTTTACAAAATAAATTACATAAAAAAAAAGAAGCGTTCCAAAGCTGCAGGCCAAAGTAAAGTTAATTAATAGAGACAAGCAGAAGCTACCAACAATAAGTTTCAAGACTACTCAGTTAGTAAATAGAGATTAAGTACGTTTTTTTTCTCAAAAAACAAAACATAAAAACAATATGAAACACAGACAGACACGCACACAAGTTGCTCGATCCAAAAATTAAAAAAATAAACATTTATAAGTGTTGTAAGTTTGGGATTTGGAGAGGATTGTGAAGATAAAGAGTGGAGGTGTTAAGAAAAATCACACAAGGATATACTGTTTGTTGTTCGTATATGTATATATATATAAAAAATGGTAATAATAATAATAATCATAATAGTTAATTTTCAGTGCCCAAAGAAAATCGAGAAATAAATGAAAAATAAAACACACATATATCGGTTATTGTTGGTAATTGAGAAGCGGGTTTCTTTGTTAATTGTTAATTTTCTTGTCGTGATTGCATTGAAAGTAAAATAATACAAAAAAAAGAGGAAAAACATAAATTAATCGATTAAGTAACGAAAGAAAAGGTAAATAAATAAAATAAAATTAGACTAGCGATTATTAAAAGAATAATTAATATAATGAGAAAGAAAGAGTGTGTTGTATGTGAAACGCACCTTGTGGGTATAGGAGACTCGTATTTTGGAAAATATTTTATGTGCACAATACACCTAGAAAGAGTAAAACGAATGAGATCTCGCATCATCGTCATTTTCAATAAAATTTATTATTCTATTCATATATATATATGTATGTATTTTATTATGTATTATGTTAGAGATAGTTCAGTTTCAATGATTCAATTCGGTTCCGAATTCAGAAGAACTTTGGGAGGATTTTCAACTATACACTCTAGTTCGAAAATATAGAAAAAATAATAAGAAACTATTTAAAAAAAAACAGCTTAATAAAGGACTCGTCTTCGTTTAAAATACTATATTTGTATATATACAAAAAAGGGTGGGTTGGTTTCTACTGGGCGGATTTTTCGCGATCGGGAGTTTTTTTCAGAAAAATGAAGAATGGGATTTTCCGATCGTCGAAATCGCCGACCCTCGGGATCAATAAAAATGTACTTATCGTCCGTAGGTATTCAAGTTATTTCACAGCCCCTAAACTATGCAAAATATATACGGGTTTCCTTCTCCTGCCAAAGAAAAAAGAACAGATCGACGCACCAAAAATTAAAAAATAAATTTGACAACAGTAGCACAATAGAATTACAACTTATGTACAAGAAAAATTACAAAACAAAAACAAGAAATTTGGAAAGTTAAAGGTGCAGCAGCTTAGCTTTTCATTAAAAAAAATTAGATACGATTTCTAATACTTAATAAATATTTTATATTAAGTTAAAATCTCTTGATGGAATCGCTTCGATTGGAAGTTTTGAATTATAAAATGAAAAGATGGAAGTAAGAATTAATTGGATGGTTTCAATTCATAATTGAAATGACTGCGATTCCTCCAAGAAAACTCAACTTGCGAATCGGGAAATTCGTATATATTTTATAATAAGCTGCTGCATCTCACGAATTATGTACAATTATAATACCCTAACTACTATATAACAAAATACTCGTATATTATTTTTTCCTCTTATTTGTTTGTTTGTTCGATCGCTAAGCACTAAAATTAGGAAAGGAACCGACGCTAATCCAAAGCTAAAACGAGGATACACTCAACGGAAATAATAATGAAACGTTACGGCCTAGGCAAATCCGAGACGGACAAAAATTGATACAGTTATTAGTTTTTTTTTAAATTCTTAAAACCCTCTCATACTTTATTATTTATATTATTCTCTTTGTCTTTATTTTTTTATATATATATATATTCAATATCTTTTGATTATGTTCAATTTGTTGCTAATGCTAAAACGAAAACGTGCACATATTTCCATCAATTTCTTACTTTTGTTGTGTATCTACTGCAGATATTAAGAAATTGTTTACTTTCATCATTTTAGTTGAGACGAAATTGTTGTTTTCTTTAAGATTAAGAAATGGGTGCACGCTTCCTCACATTACTTTACAAAAAAAAAGTATATAAATAAAGTGTACTCAATATATTATCGTTAGCCGATGGATTAGGGATCAAATTCACTCTAAATTACTTAATTAGTCATTATTAATCCAATTAAATGCGTTAATCATTAAAGTTTCGCTCCAAGTTGAAATGCGAACGGAACGTACAACATGGGAAATGAACACCAAAAAAATTAATTAAATAAACAACAACCTCTTATATAGATACATAATAATTAGTTCGTGTTAGCATTTAGATCGCACACAATCTAACGATATTTTTCATAAGTTCCTAACTAAAGTTCCTCGTCGTAATTGTTATGAGTAATTTTTGTTTTTACTTGGATTTAGAATCTACGTGTGCGAAGAGAGATATTAAAATTCGACTCTACCGTTACTCTCCGACCATCTACTCTTTCCTATTACGTATAGTTCACATTCTGGCAACGACCCGAAACAAATCATCAAACAAACAAAAAAACAGAAAATAATATGTGAAAGAAATTAATAAAATTATATATTTATATATCTAAATAAAATTAAAAAAAAAAACTCAAAATAAACGAATAAATTAAAATACACAACAATGTTTGCTTTGTATAAGGTATAAAAAATATATCTATGTATGTATATATAATCTTTGCATTTCTTCAAAATATCGTGTTGCTTTTGTTTTGCTTTCTTTTTCTTTTCTTCCTCAAACCTAGGTGGTGAATTCAAGTGAAGGGAAACAAAGTTGAAAAGAAAATTGTAAATGTACACAATGCGATAAGAACTTATGAAATAAAATATGTTTTTCTGTGATGTTTTGGTCGAAAGAGGGTCGGGGGAGGTACTTGGGGGGAGTTAAGTTAATTTGTAAGCTGTATAATTAATACAATTAGAGTAATATAACAAAACAATAGTAGAACGAAACGATCAAGGCTCAAAGCGGAAATGCTTTTCTTGTAAGTTCGTAAATTCTGTCAAAACAAAAAAAGTAAACAAAATAACTTCGATTTGTTAGATAGATTAGATCACTAGCTAGATAGAAGATAATTAAAGGCATACCAATTAGGGACAGAGTGAGAGATATATATATATAAAGCTCCGGAGATTGGAAATAAACAGTAAGAAAGTAAATGCAAAATATCTAAGCAGAGTGACGTGTCCATGTTCAGAATTCGTTTGCTAATTGTTAACTGACTCGGGACTCGTTTCACTTACAGACTAAATTGTAAAATTTGAAATTTTTAATTGACCTACGAATTTTTGTATGTTTTCTTTCTTTTTTTGACTAAAACGATATTTTTGAATATCGATTCGAACAGACTCTACGCCCGAGGTAGTTGAGAATAGAATATGGACACGTCCGATGGGGTGGTTTTTCTGGGGTTGCCGGTGGAGGAGAAGAGTTCTTGTTTTGTCGTATTTTTATGATGTTTTCATAGAAACGAGAGAAATAGAGTAATAATAAAAATTGGTAATTAACAGCCCCATTTGTTTTTATGTTTTTCATGTAAAAGCACACATGCCGAGAACAACCCAATGACGCGTCAGCCTATATCAGCATCACCGTTGATCATGTGTCTGCTGTAGATGGCTTGTCTGTAACTGTACCTATTTGTCTGCGGCGAGGGGCGGTCGGGAATGGGCGGGGCCACCACGACACCGCCCCCATCCAAATAAGTCACGGCTCCGCCCGTCGCTTCGTCCAATTCGCCGATGGCGGTCTCCACGAGGCTCACGCCTAGCTCCTGGTACTGCGGTGCCATCCGAGATCGCAGAATGTACGCGTACGTCTTGTACCTCTTCAACTGAAACCACACAAGTATTAAGAAGAGAAACTTAAGGCAAATCGTTGCTGGTTTTACCTCGTAGCTCAAGTACGCCTCCCGCTCTTTGTAATTCTGTATTACCAAGGACTTGGACCCTCGCTCCGGAGGCATTTGCTGATGCTCCATTAAATCTCGTTCCAGTCTAGTAACTCTCTCTTCATGATCTAATAACTGTTCGCGCTGCAAACGAAATTTTCAATAAAGACGTCCATCAATTAATATAATAGCTTACTAAATTAAATTTCGTGTGACTACATGGTAGTAAAGGCCTTTGGAATTTCTTCTGAGATCCTACCGCCGCCTCCAGAGGTGGCGCCGAGAAGCTGGCGCACACAAAGTTTATCGTGTCGATCCACGATTGAAGTTCCTTCAAATCGCTGCAAGTAAAGTTAAAAATTGTAAATAACATAACTGTTAAATAGAAATTCTATTCTATAGTTATACCTGGTTTGAAACAGATACTCTGCTTGGTCGGCGGTTTGAAGCCGGAAAACGTACTGCTTCTTCGTGTAGTCGGTAGCCTTCGTGGCAAGGGCGTGGTGTATCCGGATCGCGTTGTGCAGGTTGTCGCTCATCTGGTTTTTCCTGAATCCGTTCTCGTCCTTGTGCAGGTACAGAACCAGGTCTCGCAACGTGCAGTGGAACATTTTCCAGCTACGCTTGTGAAACGGAGCTAGAAAAATGCAGCAAAGGCCTTCGAAACAGCTATTTTGTATTGCAACATGCTATGCAAGTTACATTCGTAACTAGCTACTTGACTCGATACTTGTATCTCAAACATATTCAAAAAACAACTACGCCCAAAAAGATAAAGAAAACGAAACACAGAGAGATATAAAGATACAGAGGAGGAACCAAACAGTATGACGAATAAAACAAACACACAAAGACCAATCGTAATCATAAGTTAACAAAGCGTTAGTTGGATGTGAGCGGATTCCATCGGATAGACTTAATTGCATCGGGAAGACGAGCGGTTTAAATTAAGGAAGACTCAATTAATGCGCACAATGTATTTCCGAAATTCACCCCAATCGCAGCTTTGATTTCGATGAAAGATTAATAAAAACACTTAAAATGTGCCGTTTGTATATATATATATACACATTGATGGAATGATGAAACTTAAATGAACCGGAAGCGTCGTTTCTCCATTGTGAACGAAAGAAAAGTCCTGAGAAACTGCACTCGAATAAATTAAACGAAAATAATAAAGTGTTTGTAATTTGCGACAAAATCATAAACAGCAACAACGAGACGGAAACATTGTGATGTGAGAGAGTGTTAAATTGGATAGTAATGTGCTTTTTTTTCTCTCTTTGCACATTAAAGCGTTTAAAAGAACAAAACCGTGTCGAGTATGGAAAGAAAATCGTATTAAACGTGAGAGATTTGAATGAGTGAAAACGGGTTGACTGCATAAAAAATACATCAGTTTTTACAATTTACGTAAATTCATACAAAAACCGGTATATTCTTTGTCGTTTCACAGTTTTGTTAAAAGTGTATGAAGTCGTATGTTTCTATTAGGGTTTAACATTAAGATGATAGTTAATAATAGTACAGATTTTTGGTATTTTACTAGTTTATAATTATTGTAATGTTAAACCCTAGTTATTATGTTTCAATACATACTTTGAAGATAAAGTAATTGAAGAATCTTTGAATAAAGTTTTTTCTTCCAAATTCTATGATTTGTGCTTGAAGAAATAGAACAAGAACAGAATACAACAACACACTGGAAACATGTATGTATCGGGTCGATATTATGTTTGTTGGTTTTTGGTGATGTTTGTTGGCTTACCATACACCTCTGTCGCATTAGCACGAAAGTAGAAACATAAGAAAAGTAATGTAAAAAATAGGAAACAATAGAACACAAGAGTTAAAATTCTAAGGCTAGCCTAAAAGTAATTGTAAATAAGGTAACGGTAAACAAAGGGGTAAGTAAGTAATAACTGCAAGAGGCGAACAATCTGGATAAACTCACTTCTCTTTCCGTTGGTCTCGTAGCAGCATTTCCTCATCACGTATCCCTTCTTGTATTCGATGGCGTTCGTGAGGGAGGGGACGTCCAGGAATGGATTTCCGCCTATGTTGGAATCGATGGGTTTCAGCTGCATCTGCACGTTATCCTCGTTCTCCTCGTCACTAAAATCAATGCGTGCTGCTGTATTAGAAAAAGAACGCACAGATTGAGTGCAGGAAGCATATAATTACAGTGCCCATTCCAGGGGGTTGCTCTTGATGGCGTTGTAGAGCTCCTTCAGTACGTCTTTCGGAAAATTCTCTCCCTCGTTTAGTCCAGCTAAATTTTCTATAAATTCGCTACAGGTCATTTTTCTACTCATGCTCTGGCCATGCAGATCGGTATTGAGCAACATTATGGCGCACGTCAAGGTATGTACGGCATCTGAAACATTATAACGTTACAGCATTTCGAAGAAATCATAGGAAGAGAATACCTTGAGAATTGAAGGAACCCGGATTACAGTCTAAATATCTCTTCGAAAAATGAACTAGCACTCTTTCCCTCTCCTGCGTCTCACCGGTCAGGGAAAACTGCTTGAGGAACTTTCGCAAAGCAAAGTCTAATATGTCTTTGTAAAAATTGAAATTCTTCAAATATTCGTCGGCAACGGCTCTGCTGAATTCATTGCTGAAAAATGAAATCGGATTAGATTTTTGATTGATTGATGCTTCTGTTGGGATTGGCGAACGAACTTTTTGCTGAGGTGCCTGGAAACGTCGGATTTCTTGAAGCCGTCCAAATTGTAAAGACGATTCGCCAATCGTATTGCCGACGGCATGTCAACTGCTTTAGGCGTCAGGTGAAAACTGTGCAGACTTTCAAGATCACTGTCGTCTTCGGAAGCCGGCGGCCACACGTCCTCCACCACGTCCGTCAATTCCATTCCATAGTAGCAGGTCTGCTGGTCAAAGGTCTGCAAAGGAACGATACAAAAGTACTACTAAAACCGATCCAGCCTCGACGACGATTATCATCAAAAACTCCCGTTCATTAACTCGGCATATATCTCACCTTTCCCATATCATATCAAAATCAACACATATTACAGATTCTATTATCGTGACTGAGCTTTTGCAATGCAAGCCGCATTTCGAGTAGAATTAGCAGATAAGATATACCAGCTCGATTTCTTTCTAATTCTCTGTTTTTCTCTCCTTCACATTTAGATAAAACGCGTATCGTTTATTCTCTCAGTGCCACTTCAGTTTCGGCATCTAAGAAATTAACAGTCCGAAGGATCATCATTGCGTAACGTAACTCGCGGATTTTCGTGTTCGCAAGTTTGTTAACTTTTTGGTGCGCGATCGCGCCGACCTTTGCCAAAAAAAAAATACTCATTCGGAACTGCCAAATCTTATTTAAAAGCGTAATTATGAAATGGAAACCGAAAATAAGTTACGCAACGTTCAGCCCTACCGAATATCCACAAACACTCACACTATCCTCCTCCGAAGTCTATTTATGAACGGAAATTTATCGCGGCTCATTAAATCACGAATGTACTTCATTTTTCCGGTCGTTATAAAAATAAACTTCTCAATAAAAATCTTAGTCTGGAGTTATTAAAATATAGAAATATCTTAAGAATAACAGTAAAACACAGTATATGTACACCTCATTTACCAAGTTTACATTAATATAAAAATAGATTTCGTAATTTTCTTATCCAATACTTTGCATTGCGTACCTGAATGGTAAAAGTTTACAATGTAAAATATCGAATTCATTAATCTTTTTAATTTCAATCTATGCGATAATAAATAAACTTTTCTGTATTAAATTATATATTTATAATTGATTAAACGATGTTATCTAATAAAATACAAACGTAAATCTTGAACAAAATAGTAAAAATTATAAGTTTCTTTAATACCATTTTTTTTCCAAGTTAACGATCTAAAAGATGATCGCAAAATGCACTGCGTAATTAGAAAACTTTTTTAAATTTATTTTCAGTGATCTTATTTTTAAACTTAATACTTAATTATTCACTTCGATTCACAAGATGAAATGACTACATAGACTAAATAACTTCCAAAATAGTGCTACACCGAAATGTTGAATTTGAGTAGATAAGGTAATTAGGAAATAATTGTGCAGAATTAGGTCGATTGTATTCAACCTTTATGGAAAAATTACCCTTATAAACTATACTAAAAATAACGTCATTAATAATAAATTAAGTACTTTAATAACAATTTTAATTTCAAAATGAAGAATTCAAATTACGAATAGTTCGGATTTTCAATATTTGTTACTATTTGTAATATATGTAAAAATGTAAAATCTGAAGTAGTTTTATTGGCGAGTTCAAATTTTGAATATTTTAAGGAACTAATATTAATAAGAATGTAAGAGTACACAAAGTAAAAATGTAAGACACGATTGATTATATTTAATATTAACTTGAAGATTGTATTATGTCGTTTAAAGATGCGTATTGTTGTAGAAATAGTTGTAGTATTGAGGAATTGCAGACTTACAGGTTGATCTTTGTTGTTGCTCTTGTTGGAGGATTGTTTTCCGCGGTCTTTGACGGTGCTCTGCTGCTCCTTGTCGGGTCCTTTGACCTGTATGACGATCCTGTGATCGCCGTCGGAGCCGAGTCTTTGTCTTGGCTCGGAGACGAGAAGAGTGCTATCGCTGTCGCTGTGATCGCTGATCTCCATGACGTAGTCCCGGATGCCCATGCTGTCGTCGTCGTGGTAGTCCGGACTGGAGATGTTCGAGATGGCTTCAGAGACGCTAAAGTCGCCGCCGTTGGTCTGATTGTACTGACCGGAATCTGTGTGCGGGCCATTGGTGAGAGTGTAGGGCAGTTTCCGGGCTGAGCCAGAATGGCTCGACATCACGGAGGAAGACACGGACGTGGGGGATTGCGGAGAGGTCGAGCGCAATGGGCTCGACGACGTCGGCGAAGAGCTGCTGCCGTTCGAGAGGGTCTGACATAGTTTGTTCTGCTCGGCGCTCGTCGTCACCGGGGCGTTGTACGTCCACACTATTCTATCACTGTTACTGGAGGTGCACACGTTGCTGGAGGAGCCGGCATCGGGCCGAGTGTCTAGCAGCGTGTTCAGCGAGCTCGTTATGTCATCGTCCACGTCGATGTCGACCGCACTCATGCTCTTCGTGTCCTGCAGCTGATCCTCGGATCTGCTCGTTCGCACGAAATTATTGAATGTTTTGTCACTGGGCGACGGGTTCGAATCTCGTTTGTTGGCACTGATTGGAGAGGTGTTGGCGGAGTTCGGGCCCGACGATCGGTGGTTTCCTCTCAGACCCATGTCCATCTCGTTCGGACTGTTCGGCACCGAGTTATGCTGCTGATGTCTTAAGTGATGTGCGTGGCTGTTGTGGAACCTCGCGTGATCCACCTACAAATACAAAAACACTCATCATCAGACCTCTTCGCATCTTTTGTCAACATCCAAAACAAACAATCACTAAATACTATAAGCACCGTCGAATAGTTAAGGAAATACCTTTCATAAAAATACACCATATTAAAATAAAATAAAAATATCTTCATTAATATCCAATTAAGAAACCCTAGAACTAAACCAATTTTAAAAACGAACAAAATTTCATTTTTAAAAAGATGCCTAGAATTACAAATTTTAAAACTATTTGAAATGATTTAGAACTTAATACAAATAAATAATTCAATATAGAGTAAATAAACAAAATATGTCTTTTGTAATTTGTATAAGAATAGTTTAGATACTAATATTTCTCAATAGGTGATTGAGAAATTTACAAATCGATTTGTACAAATTCAAGCTAAAATTTTGAAAAGAGAAAAGATTTCAATATTCTTGATATTAATGCTAACTAAAAGTCAATTTGAAGAGAATATAGTCTACTTTAATGTGTGCATGAATAGTGTAGAGTTGTGTATGGTCTGTGGAGAGTGTGTTTACAAGAAGAATTGTGTATATGATGGAGAGACAAGACGAAGAAAGTTAAAGAAGGTTGAGAGATGAAAGCGTGAAGACGTATAAGATAAAGAAAAAGGAGAAGTATCAAGGACGAGACCTTTTTCAGTTGCTGTTTTGGCAAGATGCTCTGCTGCGTCTTGGAAATGTTCAGCATCTTGTCTCCGGTCATCATGAAGGCCTCGAACTTGGGCGCCTTTGGTTTCTCCTCGAGCGGCTGCCAATAAAGTCTATCATTTTCCTGTGCGAGTAGAGGCTGCTGCTCGGGACAGCTGCCATTGGTCCGATGCACTGCCGGCTCTGGTCTGCCCTGGTTGTAATTGTTACTTCCAGCCCTCGGATGATGCAAAGCTATCACGTCCCCATCATCTCCTGAGCTCAAGAGCTGCTTCTGGAACGTCGCTTTTACGTTCGGGTCTGCAAGCAATCCGAACCAAGAGCAAAAACAAAGAAAGACAAAGACAATCAGTGTGAATCTTGAGCACAAACGACATCGAAAATCAGAGGAGAAAAAAAAACATAAAATTATAATAATAATAATGAGAACACAACGGAAGGAAGCTTGTTTGTATTATATTTTTTCGACATCTAAAAACACATCTAAAGCCAAGTACATGCTTTGTAAGAAGCGATCTTAACACTGGTTTTACTCGTGTCTAGGAGGTAGTGATTGATTAATACACAACAACAACAACAACAACAAGGAATAGTAACGTAAAAATGTAAATAAATATAATAAAATAATAAAAAAATTACAACAACAACAAATAAACACCGACACCGACTAAAGCAGCTCACTCTCTCCAAGAGGTAAAACTACACACAAGGCTTAACTACGGAACGTACCTCTCTTTATTTTTAAGGTGACCGGGTCTGACGATAGTCGGAGACATTTTAAAACTGCAAAAGGAATCACATATGAACACAATATCTCATCCCTGTTTTCCGTAGAAGAAGAAGAAGATATGTATGTATGCACATCCGACCGACCCCAAACATTCGCTCTTCACACACATTCGCGCTCATCCGCCACCCCACAGAAGGAGAGAAATAATATATGTCTTTCAGACAACCACTACCAAAATAAGGTCCAACCAGAAATTAGTGAGATCAATGTATCAAAGAGGAGGACCAACTCCTTTTCGTTTGCCCCCAATAAGTAAATTAAAAAAAACAATATTATTATTATATAATTATATTATTAAGATAAGAATTCTAGCGAGGGAGCGAGTTACCAATAAAAAACAACAAACGACAAGATAATAATAATAATAACAAACAACGCGATGAAGATATGCCATAAATATGAACGGCCTTACGGGCGCTGAGACACGCGACGCTCGGTATAAACTTGAATGATTCATGATTCACAAATATAAAGAGAAGAGACTACATATATAAATTGAAAACCTTGCGTAACCTGCCTGCCTCATCTCCCATAAGCCGCGCAGCAGCAGCACTCCAATATTACATTGAGGCCTAAGGAGGAAGACAGACACCACACTACGATGAGCTCACCTTCTTTCGTATTGAAGTTGATCACATCCGTTTCATTGACTTTCAATATCACGTCGCCGACTTGAACCTGAAAACAAACAAACAAACAATCGATTATCGTTTGCGCCATACACTATAACGCTCAAAATTTTCGCTAATTGCTTAAATATTGACTTTTTAATTGGCTTTCCCATAATAAAGAATATAAGCTATTTTCACGACTGAAAAAAAGTCTTAAACTTTCCGGATTCAGCGAGTAAATAATTGATCAGTGTCAGATTACAAGAAGCACCATTATAGGTCAATCAATATTACATCAAAGGTTTCCCACACCGACAATTTATTTTTTTTTATCTAAAAGTTGCAACATTCGAATCTCCACTGAAGGATACACGAACTTCACTAAATTCCATTGAATTAAGTTCGAAATTGGAATCGTTGCTCATATTCAACAAAACACGAAGATTTTAACTACAAAAAAAATACAATTTATTTTCAAATAATTTCAATTTTCTTAACACATAAATAATACATACAAATATCTGATTTCGTTTAAAATATTACTAATTTTCCGTTTTCTTCGATTACTTGAATTTTCACACAAAAACACAATTTTCCTTAACTTAGTATCGGTTAATAAACTTAATATTAAAAATGTCAACGTGACACTTTCAAAGACACTATTTGATGATACATTTTATCGATTTTCCTATCACCAAATATAGAATATCTTAGATCATCTTCTCAGAAACGATGATCTATGTTGTTACAAGTCGGAATAACAAAATTATGTTACATAAGATTAATTGAAGTAAATGTGATAGTAATAAAAAAATGCGTTAAAATGAAAATGTTCTATGAAAAGTACGTAATAAGTATACAAAATGAATAAGTAAAAAAATTGTGTCGCAAATAACAAGTATAAAGTGAATAATTATTGTGATGTAAATACGAAGACAGCAGACAGTGGAATGGAATCTTCGAGCAAATTACGATTTTCTGTCGTGCAGAAGAAGAGGATTTGGACGGTCGAAATGTGTACTTTTTTTTTTCGTTCGTCTGCTCATTATTCGTGTTTTTTTTCGCATCTTCTGAATGTTTTTCTTTTCTCTCCGCTTCTCCCGAAATGAAATGTGACGGAAATAAATCGCGAGAAATTCACCAGACGAAAGAGATGCGATTTGCATTCGAACTGCTCGGCACCGAAACGCAAAACAGAAGCCAATCCCAAGGACGATTACTCATTGTCCGATGAAAATAAAAAGAAAATTATTTACTCTATCGATTTCCGTGCTCATATTTCGCTGGGCGCGAATATCCTGTATATATTTCTTTTAATATTAATTTTCCTTGGTTTATTTGTTGAAGAACTGCACACACAAACACTTCTTATTCAACACACCATGCGCACGGGGCCGGGTCACTGCTGGGACTACGAAGAAGGGTGTCCGACGAGTTTTTTTCGTCGTCCCTCTTTTTTTCTTCTACCTCGTGCGCACCCTTAACAGAGTAAACACATGTTGGGTATTTCAAACTGTAACCAACTGGTCTGTCCATCCGTCCGTCCTCCCCTTGCGTATTGGCAAAAGCGGGAACGAAGGCTAATATCTAATCGACTTCCTTTTCTCGGAAACGGAACCATGACTAAGGTTGTAAAAGTTTTTACCTGAAATTATATACATTCCTCTCTTCTTGCATTTCTCTTTCTATCTTCACTTCTATTGCATGTAGCGACACATTCTTCTGCGCACATTAAGGGAAATTAGGGAATCCACATTTTCCATTTCACAATATTTTGAATAACTACATGCAAATTCATTTCCATACGCAATTATTATTGTATACACAAATTTATGGGTATTTCCTATCAAATCAAATTTAGATAATACTTAATTTTTTTGAATAAGAGATTAGATAATGTTTGTGTTAAATTTAGTTTTATATTTTTTTAAGTAATTATTATTATTTCATAACTAGATTTGAAGGTTGTAGATGCAAAAATATTGCAATTCTGTAACAAGAGGTCTAAAATTTTAAGATTCAAAGAAAAATTACTTTATTACAATTTGACAAAAAAACAAACATTCTCTAAAGATATTTTTTACCAGTTTTAAGCTTAAAGTGAGATATTTTACCTTTAACTACTTTGTTGAATAATCATTAAAAATATAAGTTTTGTTAAAGTAATAATTATGTTTATAATCTTATTTTATATTAAAAACAGTTAATTACCGTGTCTTTACTTAATTTTGTTATGTTTTAGTTATATTTGAATGGAAAATAGTTCTGAATTTACGCTTTACGAAACAAATATAAATTATTACGTTATTAAAACTTTCAAGCGAAATGTAACATCATAAAAGTATATTTAAATAATGTCTGTTTAATCCTTTGGAGTCTAATAAAACAAACTTTAACGGCACAATAAAAACGAATTAATAAAATCGCGTCCACGAATTATTGCAGCGCATTTCAAATCGCAATTTGAATCAAAAACTTGGAACAATCCGTCAACGTTCGCAATGCAATCAATGTCTATTACAATAATGAAAAGCAAAATAAACGTTTTAATTACGAAATGAACGTTAACTGGAAAACGTCGCGTTTTATGGAGGAAGAGTTCAGCCGCCCCCCAAAAGCGGAATTAAATGTTATTAATGGTTGCAGACGCACCATCATTTATACGGGGAAATCCCTGCAATTAATTATGGAATTGCAGAATTAAAACAAAAATACGGTTCTTATATTTTGTTGTTGCTCATTTCCATGTCCTGGCAACGATCCACCCACGAATGTAGAGCACAAATTACGAATTGATGAGTTATCGATTGCGCCTCAAAAGATTGTATTCGAATGGGGTCGTGTAACAACATGTAAATAAAAAAAAAGGACAGGAACACAACTGGTTTTGAATGGTAGAACGATTGTCGGTAATACATCTTAATTAATTATCGAACAACAATGCGACTGGAAGTCATAATTCCGACTATTGTGTGTGCGCGACTCGGATTTGAATTGCTAATGCGTCTCGGTGGTCTCCTTTTCAAGGATAATTTTTCTTTTGGCGTGATAACTGGATCAAAAAGTTCGTGCGAGCAGTTACGATCCATCAATCCTTCTTGCTTCGATTAGAATTGCGTTGTGCTTCACTTATAAGGTGATCGCGGTTATTAACATTCCTGCAGCAAAATCAATCCGTTGTCATAATAAATCAAATGAATTTCCTGCACTTACAAAAAAACACTTAATAATAATAAACCATATTATCCTAGTAATAACGTCCATATTTCATAATCTAAGGTGTATCCAGATTAAAAAAAAAACGCGATTTCATCTTCGAATATCAGCGACTTGGCTTCACTCCAATGCTTTTTGGTTGAAGTTATTAGGGCTTGGCGCATAGCGATGCGTCCCGATTACGAAAACATGACCCAAAAATCTGGGAAGGGTGCGAAAGAATTCTTGAGTGGAAAAGTTCAGAAAGTGGTCCATCCCTCTTTATCAATATTTCATAATGATCCAAATGTTCGTCGGTATTGTTGCTCCCGGGGAGCACTTAATCCGAACTATAATGACCGATTTTCCCCGGGTCCATCTTCGTGCCTTTACTTAGTTTATTAAAGGCCATCGTGAATTCTTTAACGCCGCCACCACCCCTCCAATCGGTAAGACTTATATCAGTTTCAGAGAAATATATATTTCCTATATCGAACGGTTATTACTTATTTACAGACATTTGTTCCAAGACCAATTGATTTTCAATCAATTTTGCAAATAATACTTTACAAACAAGACCAGGTTTAACTACAGTTTATTAATTTAATAAAATTTAAATGCATTTTGCACAAATATTTCATAATTGTCGTAAAATTATGACAGCTGTCAAAATGTTAAAAATAAAATCTCGGTTTTTCTAAATATGTTGGTTAACTTTCGAATCAAATTTGTTAAACGAAATTTGTATAAATTAAAATCTTTGAAAGTTACATTTTTGTAATAAATTTATTATAATATTTTTAACAAAATCAAACATAAGATATTAAATTGACACTTGTCAAGTAATATTTACTTGGTTACTTGTTTAATTGCAAGTACTTAACAACTCTTCGTTAAATCTTCGACTTGGGACTGTTTACCGTTTGTAATTGACAAGTAGAAGCAGCTTTGTATGCACATCACGTAGAGAATGACAGTAATTGTCTATAAATATTTTTATATTTACTCTACAATTCAAATATATAAAGTTTTCTATTACATTTTTTTTTATTGATTAATCACTGTAATAAACTTATATAATCTACTTTTTAAATGTTAATAGATTTCAGTTTTCTTTTAATTATTTTCAGTAAATATTTCAGCAAAAGATTGTGTTAATAAGTTTTGGAAGCTCTGTATTTTTATTTTTCAGTTAACTATTTCTGATAGACTTGACAACGTAGAGAGAACTTGATATTCGTATCTCGTATACCGGAATTGATACGCTATTTCCTACCATATACATGGCCTAAGTAAACATTTACTCGCTGTAAAATATGTGTTATGCAATTTATTTGACTACTGCGTTCGTGCATGAATATCCATTCCGATGCTCCGTATTTATTACACGTAATGCAAGTAATTAAATATTTGCGTAATAAAATTTTTCGTTGATCAAACAATAAAATTTAAAATTTAAACATGAAAATAGTGCGCATTACTTTGCAAACGGTTTGTACTTTATTGGGTACGGCTCTTGGTAGTAACGCGTGTGCAGTCTTTAGTATTCCGTTAGAGTCCGTACAAGTGCACAGACGATATAATCAAATGCGTAATCTGCATACGACTTTATGGAACACGTATAGGTTTTCCATCGATTTATCGATTTCGAGGCGGCACGTCCCCGTTTTCATTTATTTAGCATTGAAAAGGACGACCGGCGCAGAAAGCGAATCCGCGCCGTTCGAAGGATGTGCATTAGTAATGAATGGATAGTTAATGATATGGAGAGCAGTGGAAACGTCGTCGTTCTGTAATTATGGAACAGCCGTTGCGGCGGCGAAATTGGAATTGATTAATCCATTTTGGTAGGCGCCTCACGTCGATGGTGTATATGTACATATACATATAGCCAAGGGGAGGAAATTGGATCATTGGGTTATGTAGGCCTAATCCAAGGGAAATTCAATTAGTTCATCGCGGAAACCTTTAAGATACTATACGCGTTGCTGCATCGGCTTTGATCCATAAGCAGGACCTGCAGATATACAGCACGAACTAATTTAATACATCATCTTATAAATAACTTGTAAGTTTTCTACCTTTCTAATAATAACATACATTAAGACAATTTACTTAAAAAAAACACAATTATTGTTTCAGACTTAAGTCACTAAAAAATTTAGAAATGAAAACTTATTTGAGATTCTCTTTTGATTTTTCAATAATTCTAATAATAAATAAATAATAATTCGTAAATAAATCTACGTGAATCATTAAAGACTTTACAAAAGGAAACGAATTTCAAATTCAAAATTTATAATCTTTACACAAGTTAAGAATCTTCGTAGTTCCAGAAATGTAAACAATCTGAAAAATTATAATTAAAGAGGCGGAAAGACTTAGGTCGATAGCCCTTTGGTTACATTTAATGTGTGATCAATAAATATTGTTATTATTATTATTATTATAATTAAAGATTTCACAAATAAATACGTAAAAATGCGTTTTAAGCCTTAAACGTAAAAATCAAAAAATTTGTACAATTTTAATTTGAAATTTTCATATAAAACGAGACGTATTTGATATACAACATTTATAATCTTAACATAACTTAAGAAACTTCGTAATTTCAGAAATGTAAACAATCTGAAAGATTATACTTAAAGATTTAACGAACTTAAAAATGTGTATTAAGCCTTAAACGTTAAAAATCAAATTTCAAGATTTTAGAATTGAAAATTTATATTTTCAGAGTTTAGATATTACAAATGAAATCGTCTTCGAGATTGCCTTTTCAGTCTACTGCTTCTCTAATAATAACATAACTTAAGACAATGAACGGTAGTATTCAAGGTTGTACTAGAACTGTTTTCAATGAATGTAAAATAATTAATGGAAGTTTCGAGTGCAACTTTGAATCAATGTAATATTTAGTAATTGATAAGTAAATTTGCGTTAAATTCTGTTATTTTTCTAAGTTACATTACGATTAGCGTGTTGATGATGCATTAAAGTGTAAAATATATTGCATTCCATTTTATGGCGATGGAAACTTTCAAGAAGATTTCCGATTCCATTCATCAAGAGCGGAGATGCGCAAAGACGCGATGATTGCACAATGGTTAATGGGTTAAAATTGATCGCTCATCCCAGATGCATGGTAATTCGCGGCCTCAAGAGATTTCCCACGTCCCGAAGAAATTATCCACGCAATTGCTACCATTGAGCTTAATTACATCGACGCCCTCGCACCTAATTGGGTCATAGTTGACCTAGCTCTTCTTCACTTTCTGAATTTCCGTTCTCGAATTAAACCCACGCCCACCTACCTCTAATTCCCTCAGACATTAAGAAGAACTAAAATATATATAAAGTAAGTATTTAACTTTGGAAGTAGTCCACGTTTTCATTAAGTATTGATCGCGGTAAGGGATATTAATCACATAAGAATTTTGGAGAAGGGCCATTTACTGCTATGAATTGTTAAATTTAGACTTTGTTTCTTTACATAACTGCATTATCATTGATAAAAGATAACGTAAACCTCAGATTACAAGTTTGCTTCTTATTTGTTAAATAAACGTGCTATACGTGGATGTGGTTATATTATTAATAATAAGAATTTTAATGCAATCCAGTTATTAATATTTCCAGTAAACTTGGTGGTTAATCATTTTCGTGGTATTGATCTATCTTTGTTATGAGATCAATAGCAACAAAAGTGGGTTGCTTGAATGAACAAACCTTGGAGGAAGGTTAAATTTGGGCACAACTAGAATCACTTTGTTCTTTGAATTTAGTTAAAATGTAAAAAAACTTAAAGCACAGAGTAGGAGTGAAACTGTTGGTTTCATTGATGATTCAGGCGCACCTAAGAACTGCACATCCTGTAACAACACTAGGAAGTACATCGAATACAACGACCGCACTCGCCCGGACTTCGTGCTCTACTGAAGCGCCAGTCTATACATTCTTTAGACAATTGCATGCCGTTCCCATAGGTCAGTTACCGAGATTAGCTATTAGTGCAAAATTTCACGTAATTAAATACTTAACGAATTTTCTTCAAAACTGCAAGTTTCACTCAACAAACTAATAATTTTGTTTATAATAATGAAAAAATAAATTGCGGAAATAAGCTTGAGTTATAGGCAACCCAAAGTACAAACGCCTTGAAATATCCCATAACAATGAAATCTTGCTTTGACCCGGCGCATCCACCTTTCATTAATGTCAAACAATTCTAAGCACATCCTGTGATTACAAACAGAAAAGTTCAATTACTGCAACTTTAATGCGAAAGGGCTATTAGGTAAGTAAGTATTAATTAAAAAATCGCTTCCATTTAAAGTAATTAAAAAAAGTGTAATTTGCAAAATTGTCATTTAGCTGAGGTAAAAGGTAGAGAAAATAATGCTGAAAGTGCAAAAATACGGATGTGAGCGAAAAAAAAAACGTTGTTGAAGAATACAACGGAGTCGCATAAACATACTCTCTCGTGAAAGGAAAGAAACAACAATATACACAGGGGATATTAAATATGCGAGATGGATGTAATTTTTTTCTGCCGTTGCCGATAGGTATCTCATTTGACAAGCATTGTTTCGCGTATGCAACAATGTTATATTGTCTCGCATCAATAATTTACCTAAACTTCACACAGCGATGTGGAGCGGCGTACGGGAATCGATAATAACCCTTTTTGTATGAGAAGAACCGCTGTTGTTGATCTGCATGTTTATCTATGCTGTAGAATCGACCCTTTTCTCTATGTTGGAGACTTCCCTGATAAATAATGCATAATCAAGTTATTGAACTCGGGGCGCAACCCTCCTTCGACCATAAACATTTTATAAATATTTTCACGTCCGCTCATGGAATGTATAATCTATAAGGGTTTGCTGTGCGCTCCTCCGATTTATCAGCGCCGCTCTCGGCCCAGATTGCCGGAAAGTAATTGACAACCAATTTACGGCATCATCCATTTGCCGTCTTTACGTCTTCTTCGCAGACAACGAACACCGGAGACCCCTTATCAACGTTATAATTACATTTTTGCCGGTTGCGAAATTTCTGATCTCACGTAATCATTTTGTTGGATCCTCTCACACATAATCTGTGATTTAATACATATTATATTATAATATATTTTTCAAATTATTTACGGTAAATTTCAAATGTTGAAATTATTTATATGCCCATAAAATGAAATTGTGGAAGAGATTTATATAAGAAGTTATTTCAATCTATTGAAGCTGTATATGTTAGCCTTATAAAATCAACACCGGATATCATCACCGTCCTTGAAAGATTATATATAATTTCCGTACTTTATATCATTGAATTATAAATTATAATTATTTTCACAATTAAAATATGAAATATAATATATTTAACATATTTCTAAAAAAAAAATTGTTATAAAAAATGTATATACAAATTTTATGAAACTTTGAAAACTGAGTCTTAAAATGTAATTGCAAAATATAGCTTTTGACGTTGTATGATTCCTTTTTATGGGAATCCAGCAGCGCGTGTTACGTAAAGAGATTAGTTTTAAAAAGAAGTTTTATAGTCGCATTTCGTGTTCTACTTGGACAACGAGGGTAACAAGAACGATGCGAACAGAGATTATAACATTGTTGGAAGAGAATTCACCGGGAATTTCAAATGTAATTAATTAATATTAAAATTTAAAAAAATATTTTTTTGTGATTTTATTTGGAAAAATATGGTAATATTTATTAGTTACAGTTGTGAAAAATCTATGCAAAAATAATAATGGTTTATTCCATATTTATTTTTTTCTGCACAGAACGGATTTAGAATTTGCCAGAGAGCTGAAAACCAGTTACTCATTTCCGTGCAGTGAATTATCGTCGCGTATGAACGATGTTGGTCAAATGGTCTTTCCGTTTGTATGCAAACCTCGTGTTAAAGGGCAGAGTTCAGCAGCCCAGGACGCTCCGACAGTGATGAACGTGACGTGCAGTTGAATTTTGACCACTGTTTATGGCGTGTCACGACTTTATCTGCACACGCCACGAGCAAAACAAACTGGAAGAATTTACGTTCACTGCCGGCCGTACAAACACACAAATCTCTGTTTTCAAAATATTTTTACTACATATGCAAAATTAATATCAAATAAAACAAGCTGTAATTAATAAATATTGAAGAAATTAATTAATCGTCCTTTCTGATCTTTTTACAATTATTTAATTTATTATTAGGTTACACTTCAATCTTTAATATTAAATATAATAAGTCCAAATTATAATATTTTCAATTAACATCGAGATTTGATTATATAAATAAGAAAGTTTCTCTACGAAGGAAATGATGTAATGCAATATCATATTTCATTCGTATTATGGAATTGGATTTCACATGTAGATTACGCAGTCATATTTTTCCTTATACGCTTTATTCTCTCAAGTTCACAAATGTTAAGTGATGGTTACAGCATTTTATAAATGAAAATATGCATTTTTTAAGCTCCATATAAAAAAGAAATAATTCCTAAAAAAAATGTTTATTTTTGTTCTTAACGAGTTTTATTATAAATTTATCCTTTTAAAGAATTAATTTTAATATTTGTTATTCTAACAATTTTTTTTTAGAAAATTATTAATATATTAATTTAATGGTAAAAATCGTTTTATTTATGATAAAATTGTAATAAATATGACTATAAATATATAAAAGTGTAATGAAAAATCAAACAGAATTCGTTATTGGTTTTTCAGGAAACTCGATCACTGTTTAGACTCGCGCTTTTTCCCCCCACAAACATATTCAAATTCAATTTTAGCGCGCAACGTTGTGCAACGTTCTTCAATTTTTTTTATTCTTCTGTTTTTAACTTCTTTTGTTTGAGGCGGGTCGTCGACCCGCCTGCTTTCCTACATCTGCGTTCGATCTAATTGGTCTGTTCAAGTGTTTTCCGTTCATTAAACGCTTTGCTTTTATACCATTGTTTATCTCTCTGCTGCATGTAAATTTATGCTTATATAACTTAAAAAATTAAAAAGTCATAAAATAAAAGGATTAAGTTATTTGACGATCTTTTATAATGATACAGATCTCAACAGTAAGCTGATATAGAAAAAAAAGAAGATATATTTACTTGTATTTACGTTTTATGCATGTATGCAGGTGACATTTAAGAATGTAAAATGTCTTATTCTGGATGATGACTCATTGCGAAGTGAGGATAGGAGGGAAATAAAAAGACTGTTAATAAAGACTAGTTAAAATTAAGAACAATTGAAGGATGAAGAGCGAATATGCACGTATATGGAATCGCTTAATCATCTGATCGTAATCTCGTTATTATATCCATAACTGGATGAAACAACGGATTATGAAAATGTGCCTTCTTTTGGTCTTATAAGTTATATAAAAAGTAAACAACAGAAAATTTATGCTGATATAAATGATTACGTAACCATTATTTATATATTAATACAATTATTAACTATATAAACATTACGAATTAAAAAAACTATATGTAATTACATAACTAATGATAAGAAAACAAGTATATTTACTTAAATTATTATACAAGTTATGTATAAAATTATAAACAATTCAGTAAATCAATATAATTGCTATTTTAGCAAATTATAAACTTTTTTCACAGATCGCACTAATTTTCACTTAGTGCAATCTGTAATGCCGTAGGTATTTTGTAAATAGATGTAAAAAATCCAATTTTCTTCATTAAATATTCTTTATTTAATTTGATTTGAAAAGTATACATATTAAAAATGTTTCCGAACTAAAAGTGAAAATAAAACTATAATATTAAACATTTTTGATTTTTTTTCCTCAAAAGTTTCATAATAAAATATTTGTATAAATTGTTATAGCGTCTTCGACCCATAAGTTAGTTCAAAAATAGTTATTAAATAATTTTCCTAACTTGCATTTTAAACAAAATGAATTTTAGGAGTAGTTTAAAGAAACTTTGATATAAAAAAATTGCAAATGGTTTTGAAATTTTTAATTGATGAATTAGATTGTAATTCGATTAGCTTAACGCAAAGCGTCGAGGTTCAATAATAATTACATTTCTATGAGATCGCTTAGATTAAGTATAATATTTACGTTCAGGTTTGGTTCGTTTCGGTTATGCAAAATCGATGATATTCAAATGCTGCCGTTGTGCACTTCTGTTTTTCGCGTTCCACCTAAATTTATCCGCAGATTTAACAGATTTTTTTCGTTCTCTTTCGCTCTTCTCGTGCGCGTTTTGTCGTTGCGGAATTCCCTGGCATCGAGGAATGCGAATACGTGGGATGCAATTAAACCAGAAAGAAGTTGTAAATTTCCATACCGAAACCGAGAGCGTTCGACGTCCTTTTTTTTTTGTTCCACTGTTTTTGGGTTCTTGTATATTTTTCTTTACTTCTTCTCTCCTCGCCTTATTTCTTATCCAGAGCGCGCGCCTTCACTGCGGTATCACTGATTTAGCTGCGTTCCGTTCGAGGTATTCAACATTCCTGAGTGAGAGGAGAGGTTCGCTTCTGATTTTAGTTATTTTTTAAGATGCAAACGCGAACTTTCTTCTCTTTTTTGATCTTAGGTCTTTTGTTTGAGTGGTATGATGGTGATGGAAGCGGCTGCGGCGACGGCGGAGCAGCCTAGGCACAGGCACCGTTAGGCGTCGGTGAACTGCCCGTACCGACGACGAGGACGACTCAACTGGGTCACACCCAGTTCGGGCGACGCCGCTGCCGCCGCCGACGCCAACCCCCAAAAACCCACCGTCTCTCCGCCACCGCCGCTTCACTCCTCCCCCGCATATAAGCTACATCTCTACAGCCGCAAAGCAAACAAACACATCCATTCATTCATTTATATACATGCATGCACATCCACAAAACCGAATTTTGCACCCGCAATCCCACACACACACACACACTACTATGAAACATCGCCGTCATCGTCTGTATTCATTTCGCAAGCTTTCATATATGAAAATGAATATACAATGCAAATAGAACGCATCGAAATGCTTGTTTGAAAACGACAAAACAGTTGTAATATTTGATAAAAAAAAATAACGATATGTTTTAACACTTAACACTACAAAACCATGCAAATTCATCACATTTTAAATTTATATTTATCAAAGTATCAAATTTCATTGTCCCTAATCAATTTGCATTGCATTTATGTATAATACATATTTAGATAATTATGAAAATTAAGCTTGTTTTATTTTAGGGTTACATAAAAATATTGGTTAAACTATGTCTAAGTCTACCAATAATTTATGGATAGTCTATGTATAAATCTATTTAGAAATTATGGATAAACTGTATAAAAGTAATGGATAAACTATTTTAATGTTTGCAGATAAATTATGGATACATTTCAAAGTTTAGATGGAATTAATGGATAAACTATTTCATATCCTATATATAAATGGAAATTTTGGATAAACTGTAACTAAATAGAAATTATGGATAAACAGTGTCAAATCATACAAATAAATTATGGATAAACTATTTTAAAGTTAAGAAATTAAGGATAGACAATTCAAAGTTTAGATGAAAGTAATGGATAAACTATTTAATATCCTATGTATAAATTATGGAGTAATTTAAAAATATATAGAAATTTTGGCCATTCATTTACAACAGCCGCAATTATGTCTTTCATTTTTTGGTGGTAGTGGAGGTTTACCACAAACAAAGGTTTCATTGTGAGCCAAGACCGAACGTTATTTTGAATATAAACTTCAACTGAGGCGTACAAAAGAATTGCATTTTCAGGCTTGTTAATTGCGAATTTCAGAGCTCCGCAAAAAGGGAAGTCGACTGGATAATGGACATAGCTGGAAACTGCAAACGTGGCGAAATATTCCGCAACATTTATGAAAATATTAAGCAACATTCGTATTACAACACCCGAGTATGATATTACACACCAATAAATCTTAAATGAAATGGATTTATTATTATAAATAATTATCTTTTTTTTTTAATTAATAAATTGGTCGTCATTTTGGATTTTTTACCAAATATTTAAATTACTTTGAATGTAAGTATGTTTGGAAACACATGAATCAATTTGAAAAAACTGAAATATGAACAATTATAATTACATTAATTATAAGGCATCACGTAAAGGATAAGTATTGTATAGTGTGTAGACACCCTTAAAAATGAAATTTACTGATACTTCTACGAAATATTTGAGTTTAGAGAGCTGTACATTAATTAACAAGAATTGTAAGTACTAAAAATTGTGTGGTGCATACATACCTTTAGATATAAATTCTTTTGTGAAAATATGTGAAATACATATACACAAATCAATATGAAAAACTGAACAGTGTGCAATTGCAAACACACGGCACGTAAACAAAGCAACCTGACGTTTGTTTGGAAAATGCATAGTTCGTTGAAGAAGGAAGAACTTTTTGATATCGAGTGTTTCACCTGTTGTTCATTGTCTATATCTAGCGGAGCACCATTGAAAATGTGCCTTCCAATCACTTCAACCGCTTCATTTTTTCCCCTCAAACATACACACACACACACAAACCGAAGAGATGCCATTCTCATTTTTTTTTCATCCTCTTTTTGTGCTGCATGATTCTATCATCGTTATATTATTCGTGCAGCGATGATGTAATTTGTACATGTTTCTTCAAAAGCCTTGGAAAGTAATTTAGGCTCGAGCCGTCTCACCCGATCCGCTGCAGCATATTTATATAACACGTCCATTTACAATTCAGCGCCTTCGACTCCCATTCATTTACATTCCCGTTGCTTTGCGTTCCGTGTTGTTGTTGTTGCTTTTTTCTTTCTTTATTATCTTTTGGTATTCTCATTTTTGAAGCAACATTTTTATCAGCTATTCAAATCTAATACTTCATAAAACTTATGTTATGCAACAATTCGTCTGGTTATTTCTCAATGATGACTACATACTTTTTTCTAATATAAAAACTTCAAAGAAGTTTTAGTAGCAAATAAATTTGGCACACTTTAATGCCCTCTTCATCGGTTAATTAACGTTAGTTTGCAAAAGTAGGCGCTTCGGTTATTTCAAAACTAGAGCAATTATTATTTGATCTATTTATGAATCGCAGAAAATATTCTTCTTTTAACATTTATTTTATTCACTTCAGCAAATCTAATAATAATTTAATACTCAAACAAATCACAATTTATAATAGTTTAAATTATTAATTCGTTAAGTAAATTAAGTTAAATTTTGTCTTCATTAAATGAAATTTCTAGTCATAGATTACTTTTTGTTGTTAGTCTTTTAACAAGATTTACACTTTCTTTTTTTTTTTCTAGGTTACTTCGATAATGGAAATCTCTGACGTCGCTGACCGTTGGAGCGCGAAGGGCTAATATATTCAAGGAATCAAATTTACGACCGACTGGAAAAGAAGGAGTGGAAAGACGACTTACCGGAATTTACTTAAACGAAATTGATTAAAACTCTCGTAAATTTCGATCTAATGGAACCGAATCGAAAGCTGAGAATATGTACAAAGTAGAAGAAAAATTAAAGTAGAAAAAAGGGAAACGGTGTTCTGAAATCAATTGGGACGGTTTAATCAGTTAAGATAATCAAAGATATCGATTACATTAGAATGTTAGAAAGAATGTTTGAAATTATTTTCAAAACGTTTTAATGGGAAATGACAGCTGTCATTTCCCATTGTGTCAAAGTGGTAAAATGCACTTAGCAAATATGTGATTTAGAATATAATTAAGGGTGTTAGAAAGTAATCGTAATATTTAAATATTTTAAGGTTTGAAACTGAAATTGGAAAAACTATTTTGATGAAAATTTCATATTCTGATTTGAAGTATTATTGATTAAGATATATTGATCTTTGGTATTGTTGGTGGAACAGTCAGGAAAACGCAAAACTCATTACATGCATTTGGCCCATTCCTATTTTTTTTGCCAATTGCAGAGCAGTTATTTGGTTGCCATGTTTGTATGGAAGCGAGTCCAGCAATGGTCGTGCATTAAATTTCCAATTGAAGCCATAAATATCGAGGCGAGGGTTTTAATTCGAAAAAGGGAGGAGAGAGAGGGAGAAACGTTTTAATCAGGCGAAATCTAAATTTCAGGACGACGCCTCGCATGAATTATTCAAAATCCTGCTGTATGTTTGCGAGAGAAATATAATAAATTGGAGCTATACTATACACAGAGGGAATACAGGGTAGCAACCTGGGACCGCACAATCGTTCATGATATAGCGGGGAATTAGGTTGGAAGGCAGCATCATCTGGAACGATATGTGCAGTTCTCGCACGGTGATAACTTAGTTACTCATCAATCAATTAACCTTTGTAACGTTGAATTGTAACATTCATTAACTATCCGCGATGTAATTTCTCTTAATATCCGTTCTATAAAAAAAATACTTTATTGTTACAGTTCACATTTTCCTTCACCAAGTTTTAATTACTGTTATATAAGTTTTTGTTGATTTTACGAGTATCATTTATAATTCTTTTATATTAATATTAAATATATTTAGAAATTGAGAAATAGACTAATCAATTATTTATATAAACCAATCGATATTATCACTTATTTCAGCTTCCTGACTGCCAATTGCAAGAAGCAAGTCTTCATCAATATTTCAAAATTCCTTCGATATTTTTATATATTTATTTGACTGTCTTTGATCCAATTCTTCGGTATTGTTGGTAAAAAATAAGTAGGCGGTGGAGTGAGATATGTGGGCCAGAGAGGAAAGTATAGAAGTTGGTGCAACGCCCCCCTACGAAAATTCCGTTCCCACACGACGAGTAAGCTTAATCCGTGGATGGAAATAAAATGGGAGAAAAGGACATGGAGAAGAGAAGAATGGGATTTGCTTTTTTCTCTTATTCTCGACTTCGATTCGTTTCTCTTTATTCCTTTCTTCTTCTTTCTCTCCGGTCCCTTTTCAGACGCCCACCGAGCGATCTCTTACATTTGACCTCCTCTATGGATTTGGACATTTTCGTATAGGATTTCGTGCATCACAATAGCCAATAAAAAAAATATAATAATAATATAAGGAAATATCTTGGAAAACGGAATTATTTTACGTCTTTCTAAAATACATATTAAGTTTATATACGTTGAATTTATTGTTTATCAATGAATGAAGTCCAAAATTGCTTACTATTGTGTCGCGAAATGACAGCTGTCACCTTGTGTCAAAAAAGACTCTTAGCAATTGGGTTACAACATATTTGAGCTTAAGTAGGCAACAGTATTTAAGCTTAAGTAGAGAAGAATCCACAGTTTTACAAGTACTTGCGTTTTCTCAAGTATTAAAATAAAATAAAAAACAAATAAGGGATTAATGTTAGAAATTTACTATGCTGACAATTGGTCTTCATAAAACGAAGACTGAATGTGTTTATGAATTATTATATTCAATAAAAACAAGGAATGTATGACGCTCGACCTAATGAAATTTTTGATGCGAAAACCGACTTATCACTGAACAATTGCAATTAATTTTCCTTTGGAGCGAAAATATTAAACGTCAAGTATTTGCAGAGATGACCCAGAAAAATCTGCAATTAACTCGCGAACCATTAATTACGGAAGCCGAACGAACTATTTAGGAGGATAGGAGCGCCTAGTTTGTGTAATGCATGTTGAAGTCTCTCGGGCATCGATTCTGCTGTGCGAAATTAATTAATTAGATGAAAAATCCGATGCAATTAAGCAACCAACATAGATGAATGGAACATCCTTGAGTCGAAGGCGACGATCGATCCAATGTAACATTTCATAAATCACTCTCATCATGTCAAAAAACGAATTCTTTATATTGTTGATATATTGTAAATAGTTTCTGTTGCGAATGGTCTCTAGGTGCAACTGCATCGAAACGTAATAGGATTGGAAAACGAGAATCGAAGGCGCAGACTATAATGCAATCTTGGGACAGTTTCGCGAAACGCGCATTCCTTCCGATCGATCTTTTCGGTGCTTAATGGCGCGGATGATCCGTTCAGACAGTTCAGAAATTGAAGCAATTTATTGCATATCGTTAATAATTGATCAATGGGACAATAACCGGTAATTTGCGGAGCTGGAGACGGCGGCTCTTGCACAGATCGCTCCGGCTAGCAACCGGCGAAAATTCCCATGAGGATTTGAAAAACACTTTCCTCACACTGCATCACTACATTAGTTTCCTTTCATCAGCTTAAATTATTTACAAATGTCTTAATACAGATCTTCGTGGTATTCATCATACATCAAATATTGAAGTGAATTCCATCTTTAATTTCAGATTGAATTCCGAAAATAACTTTTGAAGATAATTCACTTATGTCATTAATAAGCAATTACTGACTTATTGAATTCTGCTTCGGTTATAGTTGTTTCACCGCAATAATAATTCAATTAAAAATCGGAACAACAATATTGCGCAATGGTTCCCGGAAATGCTTAAGTGCAAGCGACCTTTCCTAATTGCACTTCGGTGGCAAGTATTTCGTTTAATTAGAAGTGCAGATGGGATGGCAGAATAATTCCTAGGCGATCTTGTAATTAATTTTGAAGCTGAAAGGCTTTCCTCGTTCTCTCACCTGAAACAGAAAGAAAAGATCGGTGTTTAGTCTCTTGAGTGCGGAATCGTGATCAGGGTGAACTTTCACGCGACGGCACTAAGGACACGCAAATTGCGTAGGCTTTATCGTGCATAGGAGAGAGTCGGTTGGGAGTGGAAGGAATGAAAGGAACGTTAACAACTATAAATTCCAACTTATCTACGAAACTGGGCTGAAATATATCTGAAAGAATGCTGATAAACAACGAATTTTTTCAGATACAACTGCTATCTACCATTGATAACTAATTAAACGATACATTCTCGCACATCCACACTACAGGACTTTTATTGCTCTTCAGTAATCGTTTCTTATTACTTATCAGAAGCACTTCAGAATTATGTTCAAGAATATCAATTTTTATTACTGTAAAAATACCATACTTCATACAACTTCAATTAATTACATCGTTAATGATTTATAGATTACGCATATCTAGTATACATTACTTGACACTTGACAAGTACATAATTTTTCAATGGAAAATATCAAATTATTTAAACTTTAAATTTGTTATTCATATGAAAAAAAAAATTAAATGATGATGTATAATATTTTATATGTACTTGACAAATGACAAGTAATTAAATGTTGTTAATTTCTTTAAAATTTAAAATCTTGTAATTATTGAATTAAATATTAGATTCTTCAGTCAATGTTTCGAATAGTTTAATGAGTAGCAAAGTATTTATTGTATAATAAACGCATCAGGAATTGCGCAAAGCCTGAAGACAAATATACTAATAATGAAGAATTTGCCAATCGATTATTTAAAATGCAAATAGGTTCTTCCATTCACGGCGAAGTTTGCAAAGTGGTGTCGACTTGAATAATATAAAGAGAGCGAGTAGATCAAGTTGCGAAATGCTCTTTGCGAGGTGCATTGAATGGGAGGAAACGAATTATCTAATTACACGCTTTAAACGCCCATTGTAAAACGTTTCCATTTTTCATCCGGATGCCTTCCCTTGGCAGTTCGCGCAACTCATTGGTACTGCTGCAACTTTGCGGTGGTCAGTTGCGTAACAATCGATTCCTGCAGGAGTTTTCCTCCCATCACCAAGCGCGCAAAACCCTTGCAAAGAGGAGAAGGAGGAGAATGGAACTGAACACAGCATGATGGAATGCCGGTTTCTAGTTTCAATCACTCCCAGTTTGGTCGGAGGCCTTCGATCTCCTCAGCCATTCATCGCTATTTTCGGAATAATTACAGAAGCAGCGTCGAAACGCGCGCAAAAAAGAAGAAAGAAGCACATACCGAATGCGAATCAATCAATAAAAATTCTGAAAAAACTTTTATTTTACCCATAATTTTCTTAATTATATAAGACACTTCTAATAATTTAAAAATGTTCGGTATCATACAACAAACGTTATTATAAATTGACTTATAACCGAAAAACTCTTAACTTTTACGAACACTGCGTACTATAGTTGAGTAAAAATACAATTTTAGATGACGTGTCGGATTATCTTAAGTAAAAGTCCATTTATTTAAAAAGTAATTAATTTTAAAAATAAGTATGGATAGCAGAACGAAAATACAATGGCAGAGCGTGGAAAATTGCGAGTTGGAAGGAGGGGACTTTAATTCCGTTCCATAAAATAGAATAGAATTTATGCAGAGCGAACGAATAATAAAATTTGAATAAAGTTATGTTTTTTAAATGAAAATGCGAGGCTTTCTCATTTTCCTCAGCAAAAAAAAAATAATAATTATCCTCTGGATAATTTTTTAAAAAATTCGTTAACTTTAACAAGTAATTCACAATTTTTTAGTTAACAAATAATAATAGAAAAATAAATTCAAATCTTACAAATTGATGAAATTTAAGAAAATATCGTCATTGAATTTGATTTTATATTAAAATTGTAATGCGTTATATAAGTTTTTAATTTTTGATTTGATTTTGAATTAAAGAGCGAATAAATGTTTAGAAAAAGTAAACACGCGAAATGCCAAAAGTCTAATAAAAATGCAACTTTTATAGGTTGCTTGACGACTACTCCAGGCTGACATTTAATGGATGGTTAAATGCACACGCGTATTTATAACCACTCTATACGTTTTTTTACGGCCGTTTCATCGGGCACACACGACTTTTCCATCCTATAAAATTAAAACCAATAAATCACACAAATTAACCAAATACTACAAAAAAAGTAGAATGAACTCGGATTTGCTTTCATTGAACAAATAAATTAAAATATATTGGAAACATGCGATATTTTACATTCAAACACAACTCGAACATGATTTTTTTTTATGTATTGTTAAGTAATGATTTTTATTGAAATTGTTACAGAAAAGTATAAAAATTTTAAATATTTTTAGATTTCTATAAAAAATAATTGAATTATTGTTTCATTAGGTAATTTATAATCATTTGGGTCAATAAGAAAAGTTGGGTATTGCAGAACTATTTTTTGCGTAATTTAAAATGATCAATACTGGTTGCAAATAGGACAATTTACTTGTTTGTGCTTATCTTCAATTATTTTCAGGAATTACCTGGACTTGCTTATTGAATCTACGAGAAATTTCAAATATTTTTAAAATAATTTAGATTTTGTTACGTAATATGTAAAATAATTCTATTGGTGTAGTTTTCTAATTGTATTGCATCATCTTTAAATGTATATATGCCATTTAAGCGATGGTTCAATTTCAGAAAACACTTGCATAAGACAAGCATTAAGACGTTAAGTGTGCATAAAGATGTCAATGAGATTCAAAAATATGCGCTATCGACCCTCCTCTTTCTCCATCTCAGCCTCCTTAAATCTCTGACAATGCTCGAACTCTTGTATTTCACGTTTGATCCTCTCTATTTACCGAACAATACACACTTTGCGTTATTAATACTTGCTTTATTTCTTTTCATTCTCTCAGCGTTAAAATATATCGGCTTATCGTGCAAAAAGCAGTTAGGTGTGCATTATATAAAACCGTGCAGGCAAGCAAACGAAGTCGTTTATATGCACGGACACGACCTATAGGAGAATTAGTAGAGCAGCAGACTTCACGGAATATTCATATTATTATTATTATATGTATTTATAATTACAAAGCCCGGACTCTTCTGACGGCCGATAAAAATACTGTTTTCATCGTGCTGCACATGGTGTGGTAAAAAGCCGGAGATGTTCAGAGAGCTACACGATTCACTACACTTTCCTTAACCGCTATTTGCAATCTATGCATCTCAATGTTGCCATACAATCCATTAATCCGTACTAATTTCATTTAGTTATAGCTACGGGTATGGATTATCATGGAAATACTAATTATAGCAAACTAATTAATCCGAAGTAATTTAAATTAGATATATCTAACATGCGATTAACACAGTTAAATGCGTGTATTAATGAGTAAAACAGCAAATTCATTAAATTATTAAATAGAATAGTTTTTTAAGATGATAAGCGAGAAGTCATTAAAATGCATGTGTTATGTAACATGAACTTATGTAGTATGAGAGGCGTTTAGTATATGATGATACCGAATCTATAGTTCAATAAGTAATTGTGATTCTCTCAAGTAGCTTTTTTAAAATTCCATGTAAAAACAAAGTATAAAATGTTCTTAAAGAAATGCAAAATTTAATTAAATAAGTATTTAAATAATAGTTGCTATGGAAACTATGGACTCTTTTTATTTGTATATCTATGTAGTTCCTCAATTAGTCAGGAGTATTATTGGAATTGCTAATCCGCACTATTTGAGGTATTGCTGCATTTTTAATAAAGATACGTGAACTATAAAAAAAAATATTTTTTTTGTCTATGTTAAACAAAAGAATTTACATTGTGATGTTGAAAGTGTAGATGGCGATGTAAAACTGAACACCTCTGCGTCCGACGTTAATTATTTTAAAAGCCGACGGTAAATATTTGGCAAAAGGAGAATGATTCATGGTATATGGAAGACGCAGTGTCTGGCCAGTCTCCGCGGTCGTTAGTACCCTTGCGCAAGGGGTTGAAGCGGGGGGAGGAAATGGAAGAACATAATTCTTGTGGGGTTTTAATGCAAATAAAAATAAATGTAACAGCCATGAATATTTATGAATGGCATGTAACGTGTATTAAATTTGCCACCTGTCCAGTGTGTGTATGTGTGTGTGTGTCGACGTGGCCGTGCCTAGGCCGCACGGCATACATCACGTAAAACGTTAATTGATCGCGATACGAACGAAACAAATAAAAATTAGCCGTAAAAAAAGTAACTTTCAGCGATGAATCAATTTAATATTATATTTTTTTGAATAAAGATTGTGGTTGTAACAAAAATAGAGAGGATGTGCTCTTCGGATCCAATTACTGCTAGGCATTGCGAGCGGGTGGAAGTGGCGCGATCGATTTCACCCTCGGTGGTGTTTTACGTTCAACCGGACACACAGCCTGCAATACCTGATAGAGGTGGATCCATTTTCCGCAAGGGTCGAGAACTTGGGGGGATCGGAATAAATGGAGCCACCCTTTCCTTCTTCTATCGCTGGCGTGACCGAAATTATCCCCCTTTCGACTTTATCTCTGCCGACCGGAAAGAAAAGTTTCCAAAACGAAAATAAAAAAATAAAATAAAAACAAACCGCACACGCAAAAATATTAAATTTTCTTGCATTTTCGATACAAATCTGCATGCAAAAGAAAAGTTTACTCAAAATTCAAATTTTAACAAATTAAATTAGTTTTCTTTTTTTCCATCAACTTCTTTTTATCATTTACCTGAGTTAGCACTTATTACTTTAATCCTCAGGGAAATCCTTCAATTCTAATATCAGTAATACAAATTATTTAATGATGTAATATAATTTTAGTAATGTTTCTATTCTCTTTTTGTACTATTTTTTTACTGTATTTTAGAATTTTCCATTTTATTAATTACATTCTTCAATTAATATATTTAATATTGAAGCAAAATATTTCCTAATATGAATGCATTTATTGAAAATTTATCAAATAAAAATTCCTATTTCTAACATAAAAATTTCCAAACTTTCTGCTTCCAACTATGGATGTTAACATTTTCAAATTTAACTGATAAATTACATTTTATATGGAATTATACAAAAATTCTTGGATTCTTTAAAAATCTTAAAAGTTTTTCATGAAAATATTTGAATTGAATATTAAATAAACCAATGAAAATAAATTTAAGCTGACTTTACATTGAAAGTATTTGAAATGCTGTCAGTAATAATGAATCGTCTTTGACCCACATAATTGTTGAATCGCCCGATTTTCCAATGTAAAATCAAATAATAGTTTATGCAATTGCGTACGAAGAAGTTTACTTAATGTCATAACTCAATAACCCAGATGTGCATCGTAAAAGTAATACTCTTAAAACAAATCAGCTTAATAAATACGTGAAGATGATAAAAAGGAAATAAAGAAAAACCATCAGTATATTAGATTTATGACATGCCTAAACGTTATGACTAAGAACGTTGTAAGATAGTGTGATTGCATCCGCCTTTCGATGATCATTGATCGGCGTATTTGCACGTCGACTAAGTAAGTTCAGTGGAACATAAACAATAAACGAAGCTGATAAAGTTTACACGTAATATTAATTTCGCGATGTCGCATAAATATTTGCTTTATTGGCACACAACATCTGGTTTTCATGAATAGTTTAACCTTCTAAGATGCATAACCTCCTCCTTCACCACCTCCGCCGCCTCTCGAAGCACTTGCCTCATGGATACACGTCAATAATATAACGTGTACACTAGGTGTTACTTAAATAGCAATGAATAAAATAGTGCGGGGTTTTAGTTATTTTCAGCTCGACTCATAAATACTAACAGTTTTCAGCGATTTTATGCATTTCAGTTTAAACAATGCGCCACGCTGAATGGCTTTCGCTATTCCATTATTGTCGGTTTATCCTTTTAAACAGCTTTGCGTGTTTACACTAAACATCTTGATTATTATGAAAAAGAAGTGCAAGTAGTTAAAAGAATTTGATGATAATAAACAATTTTTAATTGTATGTGATTTCCTATTATGTTTGTTTCCTTTACCATGCAATAAAATTTAATTAGTTATAGCGTTAAAGTAATCATTAAATCAATCATTAAAGTTATTACGAATAAAATTAATTAATGGTTCAACAATTATTTTAAAATACATTACTATAATTAAGTTTAAATTTTTTTTCAGGAATATAAGTTGATTCATTAAATTGCAGCAAGAAAAATATTGAAATGAATAAACAAGTTAAGACAATCATTGTAGAAAGTAGAAACTAATCCGAAAGTTTTTGGCTCGCCGCAAACATAAATTTCGCGTTTCTGGAAAACTTATACTTCGAGGGTTTTCCCTCGCGCAGACGGCACCAAAACTCCCGTAATCGATTGATTCATTTCCCCCCTCAGACACAATAGATGTGAAGAATGGAACGTTTGACCTCGGATTTTACAAAAACCAAGAAATTTGGTAACATTACGTAACAGTAAGTTAAAAAGTAAAGTGCACTTTTAACGAAATTTTAAAAAATTCTGCGAGTTTCAATTTCATGCTGGATAAGTAAAATGGTTAGTAATAATAACTTAACCGTTATTATTAAGTAACAAGACGGACACTTTATAGGCGCTTCGCTTTTAAAGCTTAAGGAAGTTGAAGAGTGGAAGGAGGAAAAGCTCTTACATTACATTGCAAAGGAAGCCTGCAGGAAATCATTCATTAAGTGAGCTTCTTCGTTGAGTAAAATATTTCCCTCGTAAAACGTTTGTGCTCGTGGCACTTCGCGGGAAGAGACAGCCCACCTTAAAATCGTAACGTTCACATAAATAATAACTCATTCTCACATACATAATGTTATTATGTAATTCATTGTTACCTCCTTCAAGTGAAACAAAGAGTTCTTCATGCCGTGTAAAATCAGGAGTTCCAATATAGATAAATGGAACCAAATCTTTGCGGTATTATTTATTCCATTGATGATCATCAAATTTCGTTTGAATCAAAATCATTAAGGAAAAGTACGAGTAAAGTCTAAGATTATGAAAAATTACAAACATATGAGAGAGTCATTACTAATTTATACATAAGTACATTGATAATATGTGGTACAACAAAGAAACCAGAGGAAACGAATCCTAATGCAGACATCAAAGGAAGAGGAAATACCAAAATAAATTTGAATCCCACACAAACGTTAATCTCTGAATCTTATCGAGTACCAACAGAGTTTTCCAATTATATACAACCAGTTATTAATATTAATCGAAAAGTCAAATATATGCGAGTGTCGCAGATCCTTGAACGCAAGGATAAAATATAATTATTATTCCATTATGCATTTAAAAAAAAACTGATTAAGTAGGTTGCCGCTTCAAAAATGCATCGAACGAGAACCGAAGTGAATAATTAATTTAATTAGCAAAAAAAATATTTTTTCGTGCACGTTTCGTTAGAGGAGTTCGAAGGAAAGTTCTTGAGGTTGTCCGGAATAGGGGAAAACGCGTGTTCCTCATCAATATTCAATTGGATTCCGTTCATACCACCAAACGCAAATCTGACGGCTCTCATTCATAAATATGCGGCATTATTTTTATCTTGCTCATACAGTATTGTATTTTAATTTACACCTTTGAACTACTTATTGTATTGCATAATAGCTTATACTTTAAGTAATTTAAGTCCAAGTAAGTAGTACTAGCATATATGAGGAACATTTTGGAACATAATTATTAGTGAACGGGCTCTGAAATGGAAGCTATTTGGGGCAAGGACGTATCAATGATTAAATAATAAATAGCGCACTAACAAGAATATCAATAAATCTATTGATTTTGAAGACGTGTCCCTTGGCGACGGTGCTTAAGATACACCACTCGTCGCGTAATTACTACATCATACATGAGTTGAATAATGATAATCAGCTTCATTATCAGCGAAATATCCGGGATAAATGTTTGACCCCGATGCAATCCAGCTGCGAACGCAAAATAAAAAGAAAAACATTAAACGAATCCGCTTTAATTAAATGTTCGCCACGTTTTCAATTTATGATTTTTATAAACTATTGCTTCAACACATTTTCATAAAACAGTACGTAAACTGCATATAAATTGCGGTATTCACAACGTCTGGTTTTCCGACCGTGTAGTCTAGTCTCTTCTTCTGCACTGTAGACTGTCGCATCGATTTACATGGAAACTAACTCTAATCTCGCTCCTAAATCACCGGCGACGTTACTTGTGTACCTGCACATCTAACCCAAGAGATTACAAATTTCACAAAACGCAGATCCCATTATTCCGACTTGCTACTTGTACGGATGCAGCGCGCTGGATGAATTAAATCCGCCCGAGTCTTGGAAAATCGGTCGCGTTTTAAATTTCAGTTCGCTGAATGATCGATCGATATCCGAGAGAGAACATGCATAAAATGAAACCAATTTTCGTGAAAACAAGAAAAAATACAGAAAGCATCGAATGTCCCTATTGCATTCAGCATAACAAAATTGACAAGATTTTTTTTTGGAACAACATAATATTCTTAGATTTGCATCATTTTTGTATAAAATTCTTTATTAATAATTTTTATTTATAATTACTTACAATTGTAAAAATACACGATGCATCGAATGTCCTTATTACATTCAGCAGAACAAAATTAGCAAGAAAATTCTTTATTTAAATTTATTATTTATAATTACTTACAATTGTTTTATAATTAGTAAAATTTGTTATATTTAATAATTAATTTATGTAATGTAAATTTACGATTTACACATCTAAATCTAATTTTTTTTAAATCTTTATTTAATTTTTTTTTAAAGTGAAAAATGAATACGTTGGGATAAATTTGAAGAATTACATTAGAATTCTAAACACTACTGTACCTTAAATAAAAATTTTAAAGTATTTTTATAAAAATTCTTAGAACTAAAAGAAAGTAAGTAATTTAAATGTTGATATTTATATTATGAGAAGTTCACTAAAGGAAATTAGAAAATCTTAAGTTTCTATATATTTGAATCATTATGTTCTTAATTAATGGATTATTATCTTTTAATGGATGATACTAATATCAGTATGTGTTTTTTGTAAGATCATCAATGAGTCATCGACAAATATAATGAAGTATGGAATAGATAGTGCAACATCAAAATCGCATTAAGTTCTGACGAACCGATTTGGCTGTAAAACGTGAAGCATCGGAGTCTCACATAACCCTCCATTATAGCCAATTAATTAAAGCCCGTGTCCCAACCCTCGCTTTACTCTGTAGATTCTACTTACGATGGGGGCTAATAAACTGGATTCAATTTGCACGCATCGTTTGTAAGGATTTTCTGCTGAAATTCATTAAATTGTCACGCTGTAAACTAGAGTTTTAGTGCAAGAAATTCAATTAACTCGCTGACGTCGATGGCACTGCAAAACCACCATATGTTTGAGCTGACTCATTCGTTTCCACCAATTAAACTATATAGTTTGATTGACTGTATGGACATTCACAGAATTTGTCTTTGAAATCAGTTTATTATCTTCGTAATTACTGCATTACAAACTATCGTTATTAAATGGAGAGAACCTGTTCCAAAGGAGTGAAATTGCGCCTCTCAGACGACAACAACAACAACTTTCGCTTTCATTTCATTCCTGTTCATTATTTTGTCACCGTGTCATATAACTATGCAATTTCCTTTAGCAGTCTGCAGGCATTTCCCCTCTCTACACCATTCATTCACAAACGCTTTCCAACCGCATCTCATCAACGTCATTACCAGACATCCACACACCATCCGCAAATCGCACCAAATATTGTTATTTCCGACGTTCGACAACTCCAAACCGCACTAAATTTGCGCATTAATTCATTCATAATTAGATGCTAATTGAACCAATCTATAAGTTTATAAAAGTATAATAAATTAAATGAAACTCCAGTGAAAACGAAACAATTTAAAATGAACACTTCACTCAATAATTTGATTAATTTGTTCATAAAACATTACTTTTTGATGGGAAAAATACAAGTCAAGCAAAGCAATGGCTTGATAAGTGTTATTTTGTGTTTCTCCGTCGAGACAATTTGCTGAAATTCAGATTTTTTCATTGAAACTTACTAAAACCACTGTAACTTGTGAACTAAACGTCAAATTACCTTGAAATTTTGACAGCCGTCGTCTCAAGGTTGGTACTTCGTAAAAATTATATTGATTTGTCAATAGAGGCGCCATCTATATGCTACCCTACGAACTTATTGAGTATACCTACGAACTTATTGAGTATACCTACGAACTTATTGAGTATAAAAATGTATATTTTGAGTACATTTTCATAATTTGTAAAATTCAACCTAAATTTAAATTACGTAAATATTTTGAGTAGATTTCTATGTAGTAAAAGAAACTTAACAAATGGTACGTGTTTCTTTATTTCATTTTTAGTGCATTGTTTGTGGAAATGCAAGAAGCCTCAGGATGAAATTTCTATTTGGAACGCGCGGCTGCGACATGCGTTTTCCTAATTGAAATTTTATGTAACGCATTACGCCAGAACCAACAGGACGACCGTAAAAGTATAATTTATTTGACACTAACCTTTTTTTCTACTACTCTTCATTCTTTTTTTTTTTTTCCTAGGGAAAATCGTTGCGCGCATTTCTCAAGACAATCTCTCCTTATTTATTTACTCAATCCTTTTGCAAATAACAGATTACAGATATTTATTAATTATTGTGTTGAGATTTCATTTAAATCAAGTTTAATTAAATGCATTTAATATTTAATTTAAACCATAGCTTAAAGACTCGGGTAAATAATCCCCAAAATAGGAATATAGTTTAAAAATACGAATAATAATATTTATCTTTAAAATCAAAGCAAATTTTAAATTTCGAATAATTGAAAATATTTATACTGAATTAATGTAATAAACAGAAAAACGTTTGTAGGAGAATACCGGTGGGCATTCAGCACATCAGAGAAAATTAATGAGAAAACTTTCGAGTTATAAAGTCTCGTTTAACTAAGTGAATTTAATCATTTGTAATGCATAACGCTTTCGTATTCAAAAATACGTTTAAACTCATCGTTCAAAACTCCTCTAAACTCATTTCTGATTAAATGTTTTATTAATTTACAAAAGCAAGATTACATAAATTATTTGTTAACTTTTTTCAATTTTCTGTTTAAGTAAATAACAAATTGTTGTTTGTGAAAGCTATAATAAATAATACTGATAAATATTAATATAATCATACAGAAAAAGAGTTAATTAACCAAATAACCAACGAGTTTATATTACGTAACTTTGAATCAAAATATATGTTCTTTCTCTTATTTTATATTTAAAACTAAAAATCTAATGGTAATTTCTTAGTTTTAATAATAAACAAATTTCAAATCTTTGTATATTTACTAAGTGGTATTTTCGAAAATAAATGTAATGAAGTATTATGTAATTAATGGACAGTTTAAGAAAATTTGATGAAATATATACAGTTTTGTTAAAATTTTACAACTTTTTAATATTGATTTTCGTCACGGCAGCTAATTATTGAATGTACGTTGAAAATATAGCTTTTGGAGATATTGATTAAAGCGGATTTCGAAGAGAACTGGAGTCTGGACGAAACTATTCAAATTGCGATGTTCTCCGTTTTTAATTAAATTTAAAATATTCAAAGGGGATGATGACAACGAGGAGAGGTGCCAGAAGTTTAATTAATTCTTTACCTACCGAATTTCGTGTACGTCCACATTTTTATTTTCATCAACGATTTTTATATTTTTTTTTTGGGGGATGCGAAGTGTCAAGTCGAGTACAAATGTCTTTGTAATGTTTGAAATTTTTCATCCAGGTCCAGCATAACGACTATTAATGGGACGGGATCCCGGAGAACGGTTCCATACATTACGGAGCTTTTAAAGCACTCCAGTTATAAATTTTCCAGCGCTGAAAACTCGCCCTCAACCCTCGAGGACGTCCACCGTACCGATTTTTCCTTATTACATACACAGTAGTGGAAAAAAGCAAGGTAAAATCTTCCGATAAAAATATAATTCCATCCCAACATTTTTTTTTGCTCATATTTATATTTCGCTTTGCGAGCGGAGAATATTCTAATTAGTGGCGATATTAATAATGACGATGATTATTATATAACTCGTAACGCAGAAACCGTTCATAAACATTGACCTAGAAAAATTAATTGCTCTGAACTATTTGCGCAGCGAGTCATGAGCGAGCGCCGTATCCTCCCTCTCCCAGCATCCTCCTCGTCCTTCTTTTGTTTCATCCCTCCCGGTTTTTATGCCGGCTCCATCCGTCCTTCGGGAAATGGCCATAATAAACCGCGTATGAATATACGACACATTTTCTCTACAAACGTGCACGACGCTCGCATCTTCGAACGATTTCGGGATTCCAAGAGGCGTGAAAATTGCGCAGGAAAAGAGAAAAATATATATAAAAAATTCTGCTTTTATTTTTTGGTTAATTAAAATTTAGAAAAGAGACGCTTTTTCGTCCCTTTTGAATTTTAATTTGAAATGGGGTGAAGGAGGAGGAGGATCCGTTCTGCCCCGTTGACGGCATTAGTATTCACGCAACGAATTTTCCAAAGTGAGAGAAAAAAAATATTGCAGAGAGAATATATTTCTGGTTCGCACTTTTCGCTGCCGTTTGTTGGTTTAAGCTCAGTTTGATCTTTCAGATCGCGTATCAAAAGTTTGGAGAAGTTTACGTAACACATAGATGGATCATCGATATGAGATAGAAGTTGAGAAGAAACTTTGATATTTAATTTGAGTGCAGTTAAAATAAAATTATTTTTTATTATAATAGCTGTTTATGAAAATTATATATATATATTTATCACTGAAAAATACATGAAAGATTATGAAAATTGAAAAAAAATAAACATACATTGGTTAGTCATAAAATTGTTCAATATCCAAAGTTCAAACATATTACAAGTTTGTTATTACTGAAACTCGTTTAAAACTCATTTTGTTTGTGCAATTAACAAATCATTTCATTTAAAATTCTCTCGAATTTTCAAATTTCCTCCGCACCTTTCATTCCCGCCTCGCAGCAACCATCGAAACATTTACTCCGCATGCAAATCGCAACCGAATCCAATTGACATTTCAGTCGGACGAAATGTTTCGCAAATGCATTCATTATTAAGCGGCCAACATGTGGGATCCAATTAAAACGGAATACGTTTTGATGCAATTACACACGCTCGCACACACACAAAACACTCCACTCGCTGCTCGGACAAAACGCATACACTTTCAAAGTGAAAGAGGGAGAGAAAGAGGCCAATTATCGAATTGAAAAAGTTTCGTAATTTCATTTAATACGTTTTTCTGACCTAAACGACACTGCCTGTTTGCAGAAAACCAGATCGGCGAAAAGTTTTTCCACTCCCCAGAACGGATATAAGCATCACATTTCTTTTTCAGTTTCATAAATATTTTAATAACTTTCGCAATACTTTTACATTTTTCTAGAACTTATAAATTGTCAGTCAGATATTAATTAAAAATTAATTACTTTCTACACATTTTACGACGCAATTTAATGAAACGGACAAAGTACACTTCCTTTAAAAACAACCAACTTTTAACTACATAGTCTTCGGACTATAATATATTAAACAATAAAATATTACATATAGTTAAAAATAAAAGTTTTTTTTTCATTTAACTCCTGTTTTTACTAAAAAAATAATTATACTTTTTAGGTGATATAACGTTAAATGTTGCTCCAATTTGTAGTAACTTTTAAATTGGTGAAGGATCACCTGTACAAACAACTGTTAACATTAGCATCGAACATAGGAATAGATATTCCCGTGAAGGCAACATCTGTATTACGCTGACACAGATAGCGGGCATAATTGAACGAATTCATTGCAATTACACGTAATGTTTACTGAATTATGAATGTAATCAGTGTACACGTATATATGTAACGAATTAGCTCCGTTTTGCTGAAACACAGCAAACACGGATCGGCGACATGCCACTCGTCACAACTAAATTATACAAATATGTACGTATAAATAAATACAGAGAGAAGTGTATGTATGCTTAGCAATGCTACTAATGTACAGACATGCACGCAATTAAACACGCACCGAAAACTGGTTTCCGATCTCAAGCGACCGAAGTCCTTTTTGCTTCTCTCTTCTAATGCTTCACTCTGTATTAGCAGAGTTTTGGTTGCGCCCAGAAATACACATTCAAGTGTGGGACTAAATGTGCCGGAATTCGTGATAACAGCTTTATCATCCAGCCAACTGGCCTTGCCTGTTGGAAATCTTTGTAACCAACACAAATCCCCATTACGCAATCCACAGCGACGATCTTTGATATGCTAAACACATTTATACCAAGCTGTACACACTTAATTCGAATTACCGTTTTTGCATGAATAATTGAAGAGAAAAAAAACTTTAACAAACTGCATTATTTAGTGAGAATAAAAAATAAATTCATATTTGGTTTTAACTAATATGAATAAGATTTTAAAAAATTATGACATTTTTCAGCTTCAAAACTGTAAACATATTCTGAAAGGTTTGACTGAAAAGAATATTTATTAGGGTTTCGTAGTGTATAACACTTCCATTTTATTTAAATAATACTATTTACCTAATATCTTACTGTAATGTTGCGCAAATAAAATAAGTATTGTGTACATTACTTGATAAGTTACTTGGCAAGTATCTAAATGATGCATCATAAATTGTATTAATACACGAAAATATTGTCGTCCGCTTTCGATAACGGGCAATAAAAGTAAATTTATATCGATGATCACGGCAAACTTCGGTAACCCAATTCCTGCTAATGGTATCATTCAGGGTGTTGAAGCCAATTTCTAAAACCGCCGATTGCGGACAACGTATCATGTTTGACGGTCGAAAAGCAGTAAATAAATGGAAGTTAAGCTGCTCTTTATATTTAGGAAACTATTGTCGACCTATATAACGCGACATCGCATTATTCGGACGCTTTTGAACTTGTCATTCGCGGATCCGGGAAGGTTCACTTTAATTGTCCCGTCACTGGGTCAAAAGCTGCCGTCCGAAGCTTCCTGTGCTGCACTGACGTTAAATCAATTCATCCTCTCCATAAGTAGGAAACCATTATAATAATTAGGTCTGTTAATTTCGTGTATGAAACAAACACCAATTTTCCATACTACAAAATTAATTATTGGATAACTTCTTCGCTGCTTGCAAGGATATAATTATGACAAGGCGCGAAATCCTATTGCTTTCAAATATGGAAAATGGAGGAAATAATTAAGCAGTAGATTCAGGTGTGATTATGCGCCAAAATTAGAAGAAATCAAATACGAAACCGGAGACGTCGACGCTCTAATGAAGACCCATCATTACGTAACGGCGCTACAGGAATTAAACCCGTACGCCATTCGCACGCGAAATTCCTTTCGATTTGCATACACACAGCATCGTATTTTCCTTCCCTTCCACTTCTTCGGACCCGTTTCGAGCAGCTGCCACATAATGCGATAGAAGAACAAAACCGGCGGTGATTAACTGCAGCAGATTAATCATTGCATAAATACAGCATGCATTTACTTCTCCTCTCGTGCCGCATTTAATGTACTAAATATTCGGTTCACCACGACACAATATTAATCAATTTCGATTTGTTTTTTATATTAATATTTGACTTGACCCAACGACCTTTTGTCTAATATTTTTTGTTAGACAAAGAAGACCGCATATATATATTTGTGTCAGATTGATTACGTGTATAAATAGAAATCGAGATTCCGGGAATGCGTTGCGCTCTGTTTTCGGAATATGCACATGGTTTTGTAGCAATGAGTTTATCGGTAATCTTATCCGCATGGAATAACCCGAAGATATTATTCGTTAGCCTAATATAATTACATATATTATGTTATACCAAAAATTTACAACTTTTACACATTAATTCTAATATTTATTGGAAAATATTACATTTACAATTCATTATATGATTTAATAATTATATTGGTATCACATAGACTAATCACTATAATTAATAAATTCTTCATGTTGGGAAATATTACAAATTTAGATGTGATCATGAATATAAAACTGTTAGTTAAATATTAAATTGTTGCTGTTAATTACTTATTGTAATTGATAATTCAGCATCACAGCCTCACGAGTCGCAAGTTAATTGCACGTTTAGAAAACTTGGCATGTGAACGGAGAGAGCGCACAAAGCAGAGCCGCGCAATTAAATAATTTTGAAATTGTCAGACGGACGGTTTAACGAGGCCCTTCTTAGAATACTTTCAATTGAGTTAATATTAACTTGGCTTCGTCTCTTGAATCTCTATCGATTAAAGCTCATCATCATCGCATCCCAGCCCCAAATAAAAGTTAGTTGAAATCGTGTCGTGTAAATATTAATTAAAACTGTTTTTAAACTCGATGATAATTAAAGTCGAGAGTCCATTGGAGCCGCGCCGCAGAAGTTCCCTAATGGATGTTAAAAAAAAAGAGTTGACAAAAGCTGCGCGTAAATAAGAAACGACGAATGAAGCACGTTTTGCTCCCAAGGGTAAAAATGCAATTCGGATTTCCAATATTTATTCCCTTTTTCTATACGCCTATATCTCTTTCCTGCACCGGAATTCAATTACTCTGACTCGCATGTACGTGCTTATGTTGCTCGTATGCAAATATTCGCATGGAACTTAACAAGACTAGTCTAATTGAAATATCCAATATTAGCTCTTTTTCCATTTGCGATCGGTTTACGAACATCCGTTCGTTTTGGCACGCCCATGTATGATTGCGACGTATCAATATTCAAGTTTTAAATATGAAAGGGCGATACTGTTGTTGTTGATATGTTTGGGATAACATTAATTTTGTGGCGTATATTGAGTGTTATCTGATTAGCGCAGCACAATGTAACTGATGCAGGTTGACAAAATCCAATTTTGACGACATGACCACCCCTGAAGCAATCAGATTTTCTGTTTTATATCAACGTGACCCTATCAATATTACCCAACTAACTTTTTTTTCTAACACATTGAATATTCTAGTTGCATAACAACAAATTGGAATTGGAAAAAGTTTGATTACATTTTCCAGTTGCATAATTAAATCTCAACATTGCTATATTATTCTTCGTTAATTATCAAATATATTGTAATTACTTATGCTCAAAAATAAAACATAATTAAAGGATTTTTAGAATTTAAAGTAAAAGCATCTATCTACAAAGGAAATAAATGTAGGAAATAAAAAATGTGCTCGCTCACCAAACTTTACCGTTAGTGATGAGTGGAATGAATGAAAATTCCCAGTTAGTAAGGTGCACCATCAATTTACAAATGCAACGTGGCTCGTGCACCAATTACACACTGTCTGGATGAAAAATCGAAGTCACATGTTTGCAGTGGCATTACACGAATCGAGGGAAATCCCGTTCAAAATGAAACTTCCGCTTTTACCGGAGCATACCATAATATTCCCGAAACAATTACGCCAGTTTTATTGGAGCGGACGTATTTTCGGGAGGGGACACTACTCTATCCGTTTATTTCCCCCAAGGACGACGTGCAGCATCAAATTGGACACGCCGTAATTGCATTTCCTACACTTTCCGTAAGCGATGAATGCAAATGCAAAATTCGGAAAGTTAACGAAGGAGAGCAGAAACAAAATAAAAATATATCAGTTTCCATTCCTCCGACTGACTATGTAAGCCGAGGCAACTTTCCGACAGGGAACCCAACTGCTGGGGTAACATCTCTTCCTCTCAGCTTAAACTTGAAATAAAAACCCGCAATCCCAAACCAAACACATAACTTTCGCATCGCCCTCGGAAATTTAGGCGTTAAGTATAATACGACCACACTTCTCACAATAGTAATGTTAAAAATAAGGACAAACGATGAAGCAATTGCATCATCGGAATTGGCTACCTCAATTCGAGGCGCGTCTATAATATTTAAATTTTAAGTTCATCGAGTAAAGAAAACGACTTTTGCATCTGTAAATAAGCGATTCCGAAGGTTCCCAATCGAATGATGCCTCAAGGATCGCAATTAAAAGAGGAAAATAACTAAAACGCAAAAATTGTGAAAACAATGACACATAAACTGTTGTTGCTGTATTTCCTGGCGCACGAAAACACTTTTCCAAATTGAACGCGACGCCCGAAGACAAGAGTGTGCACATATATTCATTCCATTAATCTGTGATTAGAGTTGTTTACGCTTGGCGATCTATAATTATACCCCAATCGATCCCGTCCATTTAGCGTAATCCATTAGGATTCCAATCCTTTGAACTGCGTCAAATTGACACGCATCAACCTCCATCAAGGTTCCAACAAGCCAAGAGCACGGAGCCCCATTTATATTTCAACACATGATCTCTCTCGCTCCCCAACCAACGAATTGAATCATTTATGCGGAAAACCATATTCCATTACGCGTGCGAAGAGAAGAAAACAATACACGCACTAATTGTATAATGCGGATACCTGTTATAATTGCCGGTAACGAATGAAAACAGTTATTCTTTCACCTTATTCATATTAAAATCGGTGCAATTATAAAGCGTCCATAATTTACCTCATGCAAATCGGCCGCAATTAACATCACCGAAATACAAACATTGTCCGGCGATTTTTTGTAATTGCGTAACTAGACAAGTGTTCAACAAGATGCAAACAATGACAGGCATTCGACGAGGCAGGTATGCAGCGTTTATAGAGTATAGTCTTCGGTGCATTGCACTTGAATCGATTCTTGAAAGCTCCCATGTGTGCACCGAATTCCGTATTCATAAATGCATGAGCTCCGGTAGACGTACATGAAATACTTCGCCCACCATCAAACATTGTCGTTCCGGAGGAATTTGCATTCTTTTTTACTACGCGCAACCTTTCCAACGTCCACGCTCTCCTATCCATCGGGTTGTTATATAACGTTTCGCTGCTTGTTACGCAAACTCTTTGCCCTTTCGCTTCAATTTCCTCCCCCACGTCAAAATGTAACACATAACTACCCAGTATCTCAGCGCGACGATGGTAGATATGAAAGTTTCTAATTCAACTTTACAAATTTCTACTTTCTTTCGAAGAAACAAACGCTTTGCGTTATACCAAAATAATTTAAATTTGTTACATAATAGTCTCATTCAATATCAAAACCAATCCGATAATTCTACTTTTTTTAAAAAGCCGTGACAAGATTCCATTTTTTTTAAACGCTACACACGTTCCAATATTTGGCAACAAAAATTCCATATTCATAAAAATGTATAAGCCTCCAATATGTTCGATGGACAAACACCAACTATCCCCGCGATATTTACACATTTTTTGCGCGCATGTTTACTTATGCACTTCGTTATATAACATTTCGTTTCGCAAAATGGATATTAAACAAAAAAAAAACAGGAAAATACAACACTTATTTTTTCCGTATATTAATATCGATTGCTTAACAGCCGGTGTGAATTCGTGGCCGCACGGTTTTAATTAATTCCGAATATAGTCGATGCTGTTTAGTAATTACGATTATTTGCAAACCCCTGATTGCGTTTTGGAGATCAAATTATTGCAAATCAAGTGCAATTTGAATATTGCGTGTTAATCAACTGTTAGATAATTAACAATTTATGTATTCATATTTTTTTTTGTAAATACGAAAATATTGCTAGTAATATTTAGTAATTTATTAATTACATGTCATAGAGGCAGTATGGATACAAGCTTTAAGTATCTATTGTTTCGTAATTTATTACCATTCATCAATCAAGTATGAATGTTGTTATTGAATATACATAACCCATACATACTTGTTTCATACATTAATCATTTCTATTAAGTGCCCTAATCTTGTAAAATAATATACTATGGTCAATCGTTTGTAAATTTTAGCTTTCATTGTATATTTTGATCAAAACATGTTTACTAAATTATTTTATAATAAAGATATTGATTTATATTCTTACCTTATTTACGAACGCAATAAATGCATCATTGTTATTTTGTTGCGTTATTATCACAAATTAAGCGCATAATATATTGATTTATATTACATGGACAAAAAAGGCAATGGAGTAAAGTCTTCCTGACAGTACAATAATGATTGCAATTAACATTATTATACGGTAAGTCGACTTTACTGGCCGTTGGAAAAGTTGAATAATACATCGATGTGCAGCGAACGCTTATGTAAGAAATTAATTGCACGTGGCGCAATTTCATCGATAATCTGCCTCGTAGTTGTTTTCTGCATTAATAACGAATCGCGCAAAGAGGAAGAAGGAATTCGACTTTCTCCATCCAATTGGGGAGTTAGGAATTCGTTAAATATTTTAGAAGAAAAAAAACAGTAGGAAAGGACGCTCCGTTCCGTTCATTATAATTTAACGCTGCTGGGAGGAAAAGGAAAACGTAAATAAATGAATGAATACACTTTCTTATGCCGCCCATAAATTATCAATAAATTGCTTTCACGTCTGCTTCAATTACTTAATTATTTAGATCCATGCACATGCGATCGATTATTCGAAATATAAAGTAAATCACCTGTGTGAAGAACAATTAAACACTAAAGTAAAGATTATATTATAGTTAAAAATCACTATGGATTTTTTTTTCAATAGTCGATCTATGAAATGCATGGATTGACGGATCACGGATTTACATACTATTTTATTCGTTCCGTGAATCGGAAAACGTGAATGCACGATGGACGAGTCTTCAAACCGGGTTATTTTCCTCCTTTTCTTTTGTTTTTTTTAAAAATTTTAATGATATACGTCCGCACGGCGTTCGCTCCAAATCCATTGGCGTGAAACAATGCTCGACTGGTGTTTTTAAATTATGATACATGCATACGAGTTTCATTCAATTAGTTAAGCGGCCCCAAACGAAATAAATCCCGCAAAGAAATAACCGAGAACGGTTTCTTCACTCCTTCGGCGTAAATCCCAATCTGCGGCCACGGAGGACGCTGTCAGCGGAATTTGTCGAAGGTGCATGCATACTCAACACGCGCACATAATGAAAATCCGTCTTTATACGGGATATAAATAAACTCCTGCGTCTAGCGACATGTTACACTTTATCCGTGGTCTTCGTTCACCAACCTAGACGAAGAGGCAGGAAGTATGGGGAAGGCTACAAAAGAAAAATAAACAGTTTCATTATAAACGTGGAATTATATCGTTGAATAACAAACACGCTTCACCGAAATCTGTTGATTAAACACTTTTCAGTTTCGCTTTATTCCGTTCTTTCCTATTTATTCTCCAAAACTATTCAATTATTATATTAAACATCAAATATTATTCTAACAAACTTACCTATATAACTAATGAATGGTATTATTTGAAAACCATTCAATTTAATCATGTTTACAAAAATTAAAGAAAGTCTCGTAGATATAATTTCATTAAGAAAACTTTCCAACTCTTATTTAACTTTCAACTGAAAGCACTCTCTACAAAATTAAAAAAAAAACAAAGCCACAAACGCGAGTATTCATAAATATATGAATAATTCATATTTCTCTGATAATAAACGAGTAAATCTGATAACAAACGGCGTAACATTGTTACCTAACACCCATTTGACCGCCTGCATTATATTATTTTAATTTACAATGAGTCAAGTCATATTTACGAACCTGAAACACAAGACAATGCCTTCGGTGCCTTCAAATAGCAGTAAACTATACAAACACCGCACGTAGTCTGACTTCGTTATGTAATAATTCTGTAATAGCCTGTTACTTCATTTACACTATTAGTAAAGACAAAACAAATACCGCCGAAATTTGTGAAATTTTTATTGTGGAGAAAGTAAAACTTCAATAATATTCTAATTAATCTGAATAAGAATTTCAATTTAAGTAACTGTAAATAAAACAGATAAGAAAATAATAGAACTAGTATTTACTTAAAGTATTACGAAGCTTGGGACACAATAAGGAATATTAGGAAGTGTAAATTATTACCATAAAGTTATTTTTCTTATTTGAAACTAAGAAAAACTAAGTTCAAGTAGTGAGTGTTGAATGGAATTGTATTTGAAATGTTTTTGTTGCAATATAGTAAATATTAATAATATTGAATTGTAAACTGAAAAAAAATGTTATACAATTGTTCCGGTGACTGGTCGGATCGTATATCGATTCAGTGTCGGATTCATTGAAAGGTTGATACTTGAGACATTTGTTGTTGCTGTAATATCATTAAGATTTCTGCAAATTCAAGGAATAATGGTGTTTGTATCCACGTGTCGGGTTTATTGTAAAGCTGGTATGATGGATGAAATTCGGGTCCGGGCTCTGGTTAGTTGGCGAAACAGCGGTGGCTTTTGCGGTTTTGTTGTTTAGATGTCAACATGACAAGAAGGGTGGGTGTTTCGAGTGGTACCCGCCCTCGTGAGCCGGAGATTTTCGCAAATAGGAATACACATTGGTATCGGGATTGATTATGGTGCATTGCGGCCGGCTTTCGGGATGAAAAGAGCGGACGAGGGTGAGGCACGCTCTTAGTATGTATATCATACATACACTGAATGGAAGAGGCGGAAAAGGATTAAATGAGACCTAGCCGGCAATACGGACGAGATAATAAAAAAATTGGTAATTACGGAATGATGATGGGACCACGAAATCGTGGGGTTCACATGTGAGGATGGCAAAAGTTGATTGGCCGCCAGTCAGACGCTGGAATCTCTCGCGAGACACCGGAAAAAGTCAAGAACAAGCTTCTAAAAAGAAGGAAGACGAGGTGGAGGAGAAGTGGTGGAGATGATGCAGAGAGGCAAAACAACAAATAGAACTTACCTTTCCACTTTCGGCAGCCGGGGAATCTTCCGATATGGCATAGATTATGTGCGGTAATCCCTGCTGACCCAACAAACTGAAACCGAATCCCGAATTCTCACTGCGGCTTAACTCCACTAATAACTCTTCAGCCATATTCGTTAACCACTACCATCGATTTTAAAACTTAACAACACTCTCTCGTCGACACAATCTACCTTTCACAACATAACCCTCGAAACTGAATAGTAGCGCACGCTCACCGCTAGGTCCCACCAGTTTACAGACGATGCTTCGAATCCATCGGCGACTCGCACCAATAGGGGCTCCTCTCCTTTCCAACCATTTCCATCATTTCATACCACTCTACTACCATCACTTCTTCCTTATTCAGCTAATATTTAAACCTACGTTCCTCCATTCGAACAAATTACTAAACTTCAAATACAACTGTCATCATTTTCGAATAACAAACACCTTCGGTTCAAAAAATGTTATGCTTCCACAGTTATTTCCAGTCGATACTTTAAAGTCCTTTCTCCTAGAAAAATATTAAACAATTACAATAATATACTAAAAACTATTGATGTAAATAAAATGTATAAAATACCTTTAGTAAATACAATACAAAGAAACCAATTAAATCAATCTCGGTAAATTTTAGAATTGTATTTCAATGATATTTAATTATAACAAGTGCTATTTAACAATATTACTTGATTTATAATTATGCAATTCAACATTTTAAACTATTTGTGCGAATATGACAATATTTCCGATTGGAATATTTTCTATGAACATAGCTGATACTGATTAGAAATCCAATAGGATTTCTGTTATCAAATATAGGCAACTTGATCATCGCAATTGCTGAATAAGGAAGGTGTACGCCACTGGATTGAATAAATTGAGTAACAGTGTTTTTTCACACACTGCCACGGAAAATCCGAGGCTCTCACAAAAACGTACGGAGAAGTGAGCGGATTCAGTGCGTGCCGTGTCCGTTCGCAGCAGTTCCCGTATTTTGTTTGTCAACCTTGGACGATCGTCTAAAATTAAACTGCATTTTTTCTTCTTGCCCCTTTAACTAATCCAGAGAAAATGCACGCCTTATCATCGTTGGTCAAGTCGACAATCCCGAATTACCTATCGGGTCTTCCAATTCCAGACTCGATCGGTGGATGGTTTAAATTGGGAGGTAAGGGGATATCAATTTAGAAAGCATACGTCTTTGCTGTTGTTCTGTTCTGCATGGAGAAACCCGGTTTTGTAATGCTCATTCGTATATCTTGCAGTTAGAGACTGGGCAGCCTTGGTTCCGCCGACCGCGGTTCTTGCTGGATTCACGTACCTAACTTACAGAGCGTTCTGTCCCCATGGCAGGCCAGCCCCTTGCAAGTCCATCAACCAGCACATACTGAAGACCAATCCGAAGGTGGTCGACACCATCGACGTGGAGGACATCGCCGACAAGGCTGTTTTCTGCCGCTGCTGGAAAAGCAAAAACGTGAGAACGGTTGCAGTGGTTGCATAACGAAACGGAGATAACGATATTTTTTGTAATGATTCCAGTGGCCGTATTGTGACGGTGCTCACGGAGCGCACAACAAAGAAACCGGGGATAACGTCGGACCTGTTGTGATCAAGAGGAAGGAGAAATGAGGTCGCTGCGAATTCTCAGACCTGTAGAACAATTTCCTCAATAGCTATTAATCAATTGTCCATAAGGTGGTTAAAGTAATTTACTTTGTTTCGAAAAACTCTACATATAATAAACTGTTAAAAAAGTAAAACTGGGTTTCTTTACTCTGCAAATAAGAGATAACGCGATATAATTGGATGTGCGCTAATTAAAACATTTTAAATTTAAGTGATTAGTCATTGCTTATCATTATATCATCCACTTTTATATTATATATAAGAAATATATCAAGAGACATGCTAATTTTGACACAGATTTTGCTAAGATTAGGTCCAATATTTTTGGGTATTTTTGAAATTTTCGAGCGCATGCTCTGACATATTTGACCTGCCAAAAACGAAACGTAAACAAGAATAGTTACATGAGTTACATCTTAACCTCGAAAGTGTCTATATAGTGGCAGGAACATAACCAATAAAATTTCGAAAGTAATAGCAAACAGCTGAGATGGGTGAAAGGAAGGGCCAGAATAAATATTACCCACCGGATTACGATCCCAAGGTGGGTGGTCTGAATAAGTTCAAAGGGGTCCATGCACTCAGAGAAAGGGGCCGAAAGGCCCATCTGGGCATCATCATCATCCGATTTGAGATGCCCTACAACATTTGGTGCGATGGTTGTAACAACCATATAGGTATGGGTGTGAGATATAATGCTGAAAAGAAGAAAACTGGGATGTACTATACCACTCCAGTATATGAATTTAACATGAAATGCCACCTATGTGATAACCATTTCATAATACAAACAGATCCTGGGAATCTGGACTATAAGATAATATCAGGTGCAAGGAGGCAGGAAAACAGATGGGATCCTCTCCAAAATGAGCAGATTGTGCCAGAGACTAAAGAGACTCAAAAGAAGTTATTTGATGATTCCATGTATAAATTGGAGCATGGGAATGCGGATGCTAATATAGCGGAGTCATCTAAACCCAGGCTTGTTACTTTATTTAATAGGAATGAAGATACTTGGGCAGATAATTACACTGCTAATCAGAAGTTGAGAGCAGCTTTTAGAAGTCAGAGCAAGGAGGTGAAGATGAAGGCTGCTGTGGATAATGCACTGCTAAGGAAATCAAGTTTGAATATTGCCCTGCTTCCTGAAAGTGAAGAGGATAAAAGAGTGGCTTCTCTGCTGCGAATTAAGCCTAGTATGGATGTTGAGAAGAAGACTGAGTTGCTAAGGAGACAGATCATAACTGCTTCAGCCTTACCCATGGACTCATTCACCCCTGATAAGGAGAGAAAAGCAGTTAAAGCTTTGAAGACAACTCTGGCAACAAATTTGGTTGTTAAAAAGGGCGAAACTAGTCATGTTAGTAAAAAGCAGAAATTGACAAACTCCTTAGTTGGTGATTATGGAGAGTCCACTAGTAGTGATTCCAATTAACATTAATATTTTGTAAATATTTGAAAAGTATTATAGAATTTGGAGTTTGCAAACTCGCTAGTTGCTCTACATAATTTGTAAATTTAACAATCGCATAATAAATAGTAATATATAAGTTTAACTCACCAAATTTGCACACAATTATTTCTTGATCGTTAATCTCTTCAAATTTCAAATTTCTTAGTTTCCTCTTTCGCCTCCAGAGGGACCAAGAAGTAGTTCTAATCCTCCCTCCGATAGTTCAATCAAACTGTCAAAGTGACAGCTATGTAAACAGAGGCCACTGTGTTTATTTTTTTTGAATTGTTACTTTGGATTTAAAAATGCCGGGAGGCGGCAGAAGAATGCCCAGGACGATGAGGTCTAGTGTACCACCAACAGTGCCCTTGATACCTGGTGATTTGGCCAGTTCTAGATACTCCCCACTTGGGGCTGCCGTTCCAACATTGCCAGGCCTGGAGACACCCAGTGCACCAAAACATATACCATTCCCGAACACACCACTAGACAGTGACCTCGAATTTGAATTTACCATGTTTGTATTCAGCATGATATCTGCCAGCCTACAATTCCTGCATTTATACAGAAGTGTATGGTGGCTTCCCAATTCCTACACAAGTCATGCATTGGTAAATTATTTTTTATAAGCTTTCTGAATGAATGTTAATTCGATGATTGATTTTAGAATTTTTATTTAATTGATTTCAACTTGTATATTTTTATTATAATCATATTATCGAGACGGATTGTGTACATTATGGGTTGCAAATTATTGGACAGCATTTTACCAGAAAAATTACAAGAGTTGGGATACTTTTGTTACAGGTAATCCTATATATTAATTGTCTAGTCAAATTACTAATTTCAATTAAATCAATCCGATATTAAGACTTTTCTTATTTGGATTGATATTCTGTGTTCTAGCAATATGTTCCTATTTTGTTGTTACCAATCATGCTGTTGTCAATATTTTCTATTTATGCTATCCGTAAGTTATTATATTTTTCTTAATTTTTATAATTATTCTGATAAAGACAATATTAATATATTCAGGAAATAGTTATAACCTTGCAAATTTTAATATATTTTTTAAAATTTTATTTAAATTTGATTCAAAATATTTGTTCTATAGAATTTCAGTTTATGTGATACTGTTTGGATTCACGATAACACCTTTCTTTGAGCTTATCAATTGGAACGTTTCCGCTCCTCCACCTTTACATGCATGTACTTCGAATGCGGCGGAAATCAGAAGTGAAGTTGAAAATCTGAAAACTAATTTTAATAATCGAATGAAACAGATCTTGTTCAGTTCCATATTGAACGCTTATTACGCTGGGTTTATCCCGTGCTGTTTCACGCAGGTATTTATTCAAAATATTTTTTCTTTTAGGAAATAATGTGTTGTTTTGTTCGTAGAATTTCTTATATTATGACGTATACTGGGCTTGCCAGCATGTGATTTTCATATTCCTCAGTTGTTTCACCGCGCACGCGATCCATATTTTACCTTTGCGATACTGCGATACCTTGCACAGAGCCACTCTGCATCTGGGGAGTTGGGGCAGAGTGGAGACCAGATCTGTGCTTCCTGCTGCGTACACCTGGCAGGATGACATGCTTTGGCCTATTGGATCTCTGGTCAGGCATGGAAGGGAAATGTATAGAGCTCAAGGGGAATCGAACGCAGCCGAACCGGGGAATGCTATGTATTCCAGGTTTTATGTAAGTGTAATATATAGAATTTAATACAACATCAACTTATTTACGGTTCTTTTAGGCGATTTTCAAGAATCCTTCAGTGGCGTTAGGTGGAATACTAGTGTTGCACGGAATTCTCGTTCTGTTCCAATTGGCTTTGCTGATGTTCCGGTGCATATTCTGGTATCACATAATGTCAATCACGTTGCTGATTTTCTATAATTACAACACATTGTACAAAATCTGCAGAGATTACTTGGTTAGCTTAAAGATCTACAGAGTGGAGCAGGCAGTTCGTGACAAAATGCCGATTCACTGAACCAACGAAACTTAACAAGGAAATTAATTTGTTTTATAGACTCGCAGTCAAACTGAACAAAATTGTACAAGGAGAAGAGATAATTATACTACTACTCAATAAAGTATGAGCTATTTGATTTATGTTTTATTGAGAGTTGCAAATTATTTGATGTGATTTTGTGCCGTATTTTTGTTTTGTTAAAGTCGCTGTTTAAGAAATACAGATTTAGTTAAGGTATTTTATGGGAATATACTTTATTTTTTGTCTTGATTTCATATACCATCTTTTTTTTAGAACAACAATTATTTACAATACATACACAAAAAATATATATATAGATTTATCCAATTTCCGTAATAATTTATTCAGTAGTAAGCGTCCACGATTTATCCTCCATACTAACAACAATAGCCTGTTCGATCTTCTCCTGCAGCCAAACCATTACTTCCTTGTCACCATTAACAATCAATTTACCGTCAGGATTCAGAAGATCGTTCTCTCCCTATATGTAAAAAAAAAAAATAGATTAAATTGAATTGATTGTGATTAAGGAATTATTCAATTACCTGTCTTATATTTAACACTAACTGTGCGGTCGTAACTTTAGCTACTGAAATGATCTCGTCCAAATCTAAAGACCACTCCAACTCCCAAGGACCCCACAAACGACATTTATTTGCTCTTAGCACATGCCTGAAATAAATATAATAATATTAATCTTATACGCATTTACAAATTTGCTTGAAAACTTACTCTAAACTAACAATTATTATGGATTTCCCCGCTTTATCGATGGCCGCATGAGTCCAATAGGTATCGTTGTAAAACCTACCATTGGCTATAATCTCTAACAAATAGCAGCCCATCGATTCATAAATGGAAAACGGCCTCAAACCCTGCAAACATAAATTAATGGTTTTGTTTTAATAAACTCTTAATAATAATTTACCAAATGTAAATTGGTGTATCTGGTGAGCCTCTGGTGAATTTTAATTGGTTCGCCCAAGAGGGAGGCGCGCTTCAAGGCTTCCATGGCCACATGAACACTGTTCGACTTTTCATCGGGGTGACGGGTCACCAAAGAGATCAGGGCTTTTCCGGTGCCACGGAAGAATAATTCACCATCTGTTTGAATCCCAGCTGAAAATACTTTTTAATTATTATGTTTAAATTTTTTGATGATATTGGTTACCGGTTTGGCTTTTGGCAATTATTTGGTCCAAAGCTAACATCACTCCAGGATTGAAATTCCTGGATGAAGATGTTATGCTCTTCGGTAACATGCTTGCATTATGGTACAAACCATGTCTTCTGATTCTCTGGATGTTTTCAATATTTTGGTTATTGAAAATTTCCATGATGCATTGCTCCAAAGCAACCGAAGACATGTTAAGATGCCCTAATAAACAACGACATCCGAATAGGATCACGCTGGACATCTTTTCAGCGTCGTTTGGTACCACCTGAAAGTTTAAGCAGCGCAACAGTTAAAGAAAATTGATTGTTAATTTTATATTTATTACTTCGTTCATAATTACGAGTGGTTGTTGCATCGCGTGTGGATTAACCAAGACCTGAAGACCAAGTACTTGAGCGTAATACTGTTGAAGGAATTGCGATTTGCAGTGTTCCCAAATCTCTAAAAGCCCCTTGACAAAATCCATTCGGTTCTCTGGTAATTCCATCGCGGATATCTTATGTTTAACTCCTTCGATTGGCATGTAAGGTGAGATATTGTGTGGGAAGAAGTAGCTCAAGAAGTTGGTTATAGGATAGGAGATATTGTTGAAGTTTGTTGGTGGTTTGTTGAGTATGTTGAGTTGGATGTATGTTTGCGTCACGGTTATTTTCTCTACTATGGTTCTTCTCTCCTGCATGGTTCTTGCAGTAACAGCGATAGGAGCATGCACCTTGTTCATGTCTTTCCTGTAAAGAACTGTTGACTCGACGGAGCTCTTTCGACTGTCGAGGAATTGCTGTGCGATATGAGCCACCAAGTCGCTCTGTATATTCAGATAGAAATCTCTAACATCTATGTCTAAATTCCTGTATATATCACAACTAGTTGCAATAGTTTTAGTACATGCGAATTGGATGAACGAAGGTGCGGTCCTGAGGTGCTCAACCGGCAAAGGACACAACACCACGGATTCGTTGGAGTTCACCAGTTTGTTGTCGATTTGAATTGAGTTGATCTTGAAGTTGAGGTGCCTGTGGTTCACCGACTTCCTAAGTTGCACGTAAATGGCTGGGCTGTAAGTTCTGCGCAGCTCTGCGAAGAACGGCTTCAGCATGAACATCTTCTCGAAGTCTATATGCACGTAGTCCTTTAATTGACATTTCTTGTAGTGGAGTCTATACTTATCCTCGATCCAAGAAGCCAGCTCTAATGTCAGCATCTTCCACTTGTGACCTACGTTCACTTCCCAATTGGCCGGAGCATCGGAAAGCGACAAGTACAAATGCTCCTTCTTCATAGATGAAGAAGTGAAGCACGATAATCCCATACCGGCTAACGAAATCAGGCATTCAATATCGCCGGTTTCGTTGAAGATGGTTTGGACGATGTTATTGTACACCCTGTGATCTTGTGTTAAGAGCAACGTTCTTTGCTCATCGTCCCGGTAGGAGACCCAATAAATAACAATCTTATCTCTACGGACTTTCTTGTTCAGCGTTGTCTTCACACTATCAGAACTATCGGAGTCCTCGCTACTAGAAATCGTCGCTACGCTAGTATTATTACCAGGAGCTACGCTATGGAAACTAATCCGCTCCTCCCCATAACTACAAACAAACAAAAATTAACATATTTACCAAATAAACAAATTTCAATGTTTACCAATCCTTTAGTATGTCTACATAAAATCCTGGACTCTTATTATTATAAACATTCCACATCAAATCTCTAGGTTTAGTAGGTTCATCCCAAGTATAAGTTACGCTTTGATACGGACTCAATAAAGTAACAGGACTCTGTCCTTTCTGCTGAATCCTTACGAAGAGATCAGCGCAGAAATTTTTGACCACAGCTGGCGCATCGCCATCCCTATAATCCTCGAAGTTTATCTTGAACGGCTCAATCTTACCACCCAATACATTAACAGTTATTGCGCTCTACAACAACATAATGAATAAATATAATCAATAACCAGAAGAATAATAGCAAATACCCCTTTATCAATCCTTAATACAGTATTATGATGATTATTGATGAAAAATGCGGGTGAAGTGACTTTATTGTCTCTCAATTTGACGAACATTTGCATTGAGCTCGTTTCCGGCCAAAAGGGAACGCAGTGTCCTGGACCCAAGTCAACCCACAGGTCAGTTTTCTCATTGTGTTCCATAAACCTAAATAAAAACATATAAATAAAATAGATATTTAAGCTAAATTACACAATCAAACCTTAATTTTTTGTTCGTGTTGTTCGAAACCAAGAAGCTTGGTAAAAGCGTTACTATTTTGGTAAATCTTGGACACATCTCCGATAAACCAATGGAGAGTAAGAAAGCGTACCTCTTCTTCCTCTCATTATCCTTGCAAACGACCAATCCAGTAGCTCCGGCACAATCCAAACCAAATTCATTTGACCAATCGGAATCGTAGACTTTCAATTGCAGCGATTGCTTTCCGTGTCTCTTATAAGTAAATAGGATTATGTCTTCCGTATTCGATCCGTATGTTGTGTTCGTTGAGCTTGCCTAAATATCGATGATTTAATATTCATACTCATAGTTAAGATCAAATTGCTATACCTTAATGTGTAGAGGCAGTGCTGTTTTATTGATGATCCAATATGGAGTGTAAATGTACACGTTGCAGCTATCATCTCGCTCCGCTTTAACGTTGATAGCAAGTTGCCGGGTCCAAGAACCTTCCAGCTTCGTATCAGAAGTTAAAACTATGACTTTCTCATCCAGATGAGGTGTCAGAGTTAACAAACCGCTCCACACCAAGTTGTAATAGCCAACTTTGATCACCAATTTTTGATCGCTTGAAAGATTCAAAGAGTAAATACTGGTTTTCTCGCCTGGTTCAACTTTCATCTGCTGCTTCAGAACAACGTTTTCCACTGTTAAAGCGTATGGCAGATAGTTGTGCAAAATCAATGGAGGAAGCAGATGAATCACGTAGTTTGGAATGGAGTGGCTGTGCGAATTTTTCGCCTCGATGTTTTTCTTCAACATTACTCGCAAAGAAAACACCTCTAAATTGGAGCTGCTCTTTGGATTGCAATGGAAGTTGTGAGCCGTGTCCAAATCCGTTACCAAATCCCTCCACCAGATTCCAGTATTTGTTGCGTAATGTCCCCTAAAATAATAAATAATTATAAATGTTTATTTTTTGATAAATTATAAATTCCTACTCTGCGTATGCTGGTTGTATGAAGAGTTTGCAGTGGTAGGCAATGTAAAGAGGAACATTGTATTGTTCGTGAGGCTCTAAAACTGCAATTCTCATCGTAGTTTCAAACGGATTGGTCATATCTCCAACAGGTTCCAAGTTGAGTTGTTGCAAAACGGAAGGTTGATATAGAATGCTCAGAGCGAAACAAGTCTCGTTACGTATCTAAAATGGAAACGTTCAATAAAGTGGATGTCGATTTGATGTTAATTACTTGTAAGGGTGAGCTGATAACAACATCTCTTCCGTGCTTATTAATTGAGCTCTTGGCAATCACGTAATAGATTTGATTAGCCGTGGTGGAATGTAATCTGAGTAATTTCTCGTTGGCTTTCTTCGGGCAACTCGTTTGGAATGGTTGGAATCCGGGAACGTGTATTTTCAATTGGTGCTTGTTGATCCTTTCGTACAATTGGGGTGTCGTGAATCGAGGGAAATCCAAACTGTTTATAGTTTCCAAATCGTATCCACCCTCGAAATCGATTTTCGTGTTATCTTCGGAGCAACTGAAAGTTAAATTCAAATTAAATCTACTGGCATATAATTTGAATTCAAATCTACCTATCTCTATCATCCAGATCATCATTGAAATCTCCGATGAGGTAGCATCCTCTCGAAGGACTGTTCGGACAAGAATCTTCCTTTTCGTAAGTTTTAGAAACCACCAAAACTGAATCTGCATCATTCTCGTTCCCTTTATTCTCGAATAGTTCGACCTTGCTCTGAGGACCAATATCATTGATAAGATTTATGGCTTTCGAGCTGTTCGCAATTGAAAGGGTTTTATTCGAGTACATGGTGTACACATCGTTGAAGACTTTCAAGAAAGTCGGAGTTATCGTGAAATTCAGCGTGTCTTTAGAATCCAAGAGCACGTAAGTTGCTTTCTTGTAGGCAACTTCTTCCGGAATGGCTTCATTCGATTTAGATTTTTGATTATCATCAGAACATTCATCGCTGTCGCTGGATTGCTCGCATTCGCTGCCTTCACTCTCATTCCAATCTCTGCAAAATGAAATAATAACATCTAATTTCGTTGATCTTAGATAATTTACCCTGTGAATAGATCTGAAATTGCAGCTGCCAACTTCTCCATGCTTCCATCCTCGTTTTCTGAATCGGAATCATCCAGGAAAGTCGAAAGACTAGTCTTCACGCGTCTATTATTCCTGTTGTGGAAAGCATTCGTCGGTTCCAAATAAATCATATCATCACCACTTTCATCTTCATCCTCAGTTGTGGATTGCGAAGCTCCTTTCTTGCTTTTCTCTTTCTTCACTTGCTTCTCACAATTGAACATCGGCTGCGCTTTATCTTGAAACACCTTTATGAAGAGTTCCCACGGTTTGTAAACGTTATCATCCAGAACGACGGGATCCAAAATTGGTTCCCAGCTTTGAACGCTGTCGTTAAAATAGTTTGCTTGAAAAGTTATTTCGCAAGTGCTATTCAATAGCGACGTCCAATCATACACGGTCAATTCTATTGTAGTTTTGAAGACTATAACAGGTATTTCCTCAAGCTCAAATATAATGAACACGTCGGTTTTAGGCATTATGAAAATCTCGTGAATCAATCCTTTCCCAGAGTTTGCAAACTCCTCGTTTCTACCGTTGAATTCGGTTAACTTCTTTGGATCCCACAGATTTTCCATATCGGCTTGTTTGATGGTCTCCATCTTTCGCATCTCTTTAGGAGACACCACAGTTTCGGGGACTTTAAAATGCTCAACTATGTCATTGAGAATATCGTTGATGGAGTACACGACTCGACTGCAGAATTGCACGTAAATTGATGAGATGTTCGCTGTGATTTTATCATTTTTATCGGAAAAGCATTTCGATAACTCCACGTCACATTGTTTGAGAATGGTGTAGGATTCGGAAGAGTTCAGACACATATCGTAGAATTGTGTATGAAGCCCGGATAAAGATACGACGAAGTTTTGTTGGTTCGAGTGCTGTGAGTAATCGATCAAAATTTCCATTTTTGTAGTGAAGTAACGTTTCTTGTTTGATGCAGTTTCGACCAGGAAGACAAACTCAGGTCTGTTTATTCTTAAAGCGATGGTGATGCTATGAGGTATGAACGTTTTGGGTTCACTTTGCAAATCGCAGATGTAACCGTGATTGACTATTCCGGCTTCAACATTATCCTTCGAACTGCATTCGATCACGAACAGAGCTAATTTTTCGCAAAGAGGAACGGAAAGACATAAAGCCAAACGACCTATGATGATATCAATGGATTTATCTCCAGTCTTATTTTGATGGAAAGTGATGTCTATAATTGGCGGTCTGTTCACAGTTATGTGGCAATTATTGTTCTTGTGGTCATCCATTGGAGATTGCAGAATACCTTTATGATAGGTGTTTGCATCTGGACCCATTTCTTCAATGAGAACCGAATCTACAGATAACTTTCCATCTAAACTATAATCGGTATAGATTATGAAAGATGTTCCAATATCCGAGATTTCGAATTTACATAAACCGTGATTCAAATCTCTTATGGGGGAACTTAACAGTTCACCGGAGTCAAAGAACAAAGCTAAATTAACACCTTCAAAGCAGAATTTAACGGCTATGTTTCTTTGCTTAGGTTCGCAAAAGAAGGCTTCAAGATTCCGAACGACTTCATCGGATTCAGGTGCTTTTGTTGGGGAATTCACGGAATCAGGAAACAGTTCGATCATGTTACCTTCACCTATATTATCCGTATAAATCGATAGAATTATCGACAGATCTTTTTGACCCAAGGTTATTTGAATTGTGTCCATTATACCATCGATTTCCCATGTTAGAGTTTTGTACGCTGATTTTGTCAGCGGGATGAAACGCTTCACATCCATATTTACGTGAACCGGTTCAATTATGGTTTCCTAAAAAAAAACGAATTTAATTTTGAGATTGGATAATTTTAATTTAAGCGCTTGACTTACTTGCATCTCCATGCTCGAATTCAGCAGCATCAAACCTCTGGAAATGGTAATATCTTCAATTTTAACCAAGATATTTTCTATTGTTTCATTGTCGTACTCTTTGAAGAAGTTTTCCATGCTTAAATCACCTTTAATAAAATTAATTTAATATATTATTCGAATTAATTAATTGAAATTTTTTAACCTGTGTTTATAATAACAACGTTTGGTGAAGACGATTTTTGCGGTAAGAGCAATATAGGACCTTTAATGTTGATGGATAAATTGATTTTCGTGCTTGTTTTCAAAGTTTCCGTAGCTTTCACTGTCATTTTGTCGAAGAAATCGTAAGCATTTTGCAGATATTGAAGTCCCTCCAAGTTAACGATAAATCTCTGTTCAAGAAATCATGTTGAGTTTTTTGTATAAGTTAGACTTAGTGATAACTTACGTGTAATTGTACGATTAGTTTGTATAGGAAGGTTACATGCAATTGCCCTAAATGGAATTTGAAGCTTCCATTGCTGTTGAGTTCTTCGCTGGTTGGGGAAATGTCGCTGTGTCTGCACATCGTAGAAGCGTAACGAACGTACTTTACTTCAAAAACCTTATCTTCATCCGTGTACAATACCTGTAGCAGAGGTAATAATTGTTACATTTTGCTGGAAATGATTGTGTGTAATTTACCTTTGAGTATAAAGTCACATCGCTTAAGTGTTCGACGATGATTTTGCTCAAGAATGAGCGGAACACGAAGCGCTCGTTGGCCCTGAAAAGGAAATCGATCTCGAAACCGGAAACGTAGATGTTGACTATGTCAAAATCGGAGTCGCAGATGCGAATGTTTAAGTCGCTGAGTCGAGCGGAATGCGAGAATTTTATAGAACCAGGAGGAACTGGTGTATCGAATTTCGTCTTTGTAGGGAATAGGGCTTTCGCTGTGTTCGCCACGTTTTGGATTTTAGTCAAGATTGACTTAGATATATGCGATCTTATCCTAAAGATTTTTTTGTAGATTTCGAATAATTTATTTAGGTGTAGAAACTTACTTTTGGTTGAGGTATCTGGTGTATTTGATGATCGTGTGAAAAGCCTCTTGATGGAACATGACGTGGAGGGTGCCGAAATCAGCGACCAAAGAGGTCTCAACGCCGTGGAAGTGCGTCCAGAAGTCCGGACAATTAGCATCCACCTAAATCATATAAATACTAGATGTTGTCTTAGAGAATTTTAGAGTTTACCTTTCTGTAAAGTATAGTAACTACGTCCACTGTAGTAGGGAATGGACTATGTATTAAATCCAAATACTGTCCACTCGGGGTGGTGTGTAACTTATCAGTCAGAATTAGGCTGCTCAAGGAAACCTGGCAGGCCGGACCATAGGTCATCCAAGCTATATCCATTGCAAACAATCCCAGTCTTAGCATCATGTATTGTCTATCGTTGTTCTCACTGGACCGTGAAAACACTAATTGGAACTAAAATCAATGTTTTATTGAAAATCCGAATATCACGATGACAGACAAACCTCATTAACAACGAATCTAAATATAATAGAAATGGTGTTGTTCGGTGAAATATTGTCCTCCAATCCAGGAAGATCCACGCATCTAGCCCAGACCTCGTTCATGTTCTCCTTGTTGTATCTATCCGAGGACCTTCTATAAAATTGGAAAATTTTGATTAAAACTAAATAATTACGCTTAAATTATTTGTTTTAAGTAAATTCTGGGGAACTTACTTTTTGTTGTCCTTCTTCAAGATGCCATTACGATCCTTGTGCCTCTTATTGATGTACGTGTCCAATAGCATTATGCTGTTCTGCACGTGCATCAGATACGACCAACTCAATTTCCCGATAATCACGTCCTTCTTCCACGGCTTTGGCTTTTTCAGCGGTTTCATTTCAGTGCTTCTCGTGAAACTGTTTACGAAGGTTAAAAATTGAATTATCTTCCTCTCGGATAAATTAATTTTGAAAGTTTGTATGGTCGCCGTTAATTTGCACCTGAAAGATTGTTTCATTATTAATATTGAAATGAATTGTTATGATTATTATTACTTTGGGAGTGTTTTCAATTTCTTGACGCAAGTTGAATAGGAAGCCGAGAAATTTGTTTTCGGTATGATGTGGAGGTCGGTGTCCCTCTCCCTCCTGGAATCCTTCCAATTGTCCTTGCTATCGCAGAAGAGAATCTGTATGTCGGAACAGTTCAAATGGAACCTGGAATACATCTGTTCCTCCAATTCCATTTGCGTCGCGTTCTCTGAAATCTTCGTCTCCTGGCATATCTCCGTGGATACTTTGACGCAGCCCAGATCGATGATCAAAACGTGCTCTCCACTAAAATAAATAGCTTTCTTGTGATGAAATCGATAACGGTTTACGAACGGGGAAGGATTTACGTTTGCAGCGATCCGTTTTCTGGAATAATGATGTACGGCAGCTTCAGGTCCAATCTGAAGTCCCATTTGGCCAGCAGTTTATCCCTCATCCAAGTCATCGTTTGGTTGGGATAAGCCTTCATCGCAATCATCAAGTTGTCGAGGGAGAAGTGACGATTCCCGAAGAAATTGATGATTTTTTCGTACGAATACTGCGAAAAGATATATAGTAAAGAAAAAAAAATTTTTATTATTTCGTGTTTTCAGCTTACTTCGTCGTAGGCCACTTCAATGTGCTCCAAAATGCAATTAATCTTGTAGCTGTGTTTGCACTTCTTGGGCGTCTTCTCTACATCCAATTTGAGGAAGTAAGCCGGGCTGTGGCCGTTGTGGATCGTCGATACAATCGAGATCAAATGCTCCTCAACGCTCGCTCCTTCAATTATTAAACCCTCGATCTTCAGGCTGGCTTTGTATGTGTTATCCAGGAAATTCGGCTGGTAAGAGGAGATTAGTTGTGTCATTGTTAGGATGAGAATCTCGCGATTATCGTCGAGCAGCGTTAATCCCGCGCAGCCGATGCGGAAATTGTAAGTAAAATCTGAAATTAATCGATTGATTTACGCTTTTATTAAAATTAACCGGATTTTATACCAATTTGGCTTTGAGGTTCGTCGGGGAAAGAGATCTTCTCGCACAGGTGCTGCCGCTCCGGGGAAGGTAGAATGTCCCAGAAACTCTTCTCGGATAAACTCGAAGCTTGTGCCTAATGATGTAACAGCGTAATTATATGAATGCGTAAATATATGGGTAAATATATTTACGGATAATCTGGCTTGCTGCCGGGCGATAACTATGTTAATGACGCTCAACCTATCCTCGTGCATCTGCAAATCCAGCTTCAGCTCTGTGTCGTTCGGGTTCAGGAGGATCTTCTTGTAGAGTTCCACGTAATTCCGGTAATTTAAACGCACCGTCCGGATTTTGCTCCAGGTATAAGGAGAAACCCTTTGCTGAAGGGCCGCGGCGTAAGCGTACTTCCACCAGATCTTCCGGTTCTCAGATACCTTAACTATAGGCCTCATATGCAAGAAGTTCCAAATTATGAACATCCTCCTCAAGGAATCCAACAATTTGGTCATGTAATTGTACTGCTCTTGGGAGAACTGGAAGTAGAGATCGTGGATTATGACGTCGCTGAAAAGCTTGCAGATCTTCCCCTCGGACGTCCGGTTTATTGTCATCTTGATTTTGGACGTTGTCGGTTTCAGGACTATAAATAACCAATTATAAATCACACGCAACATCAGCCTGATATCGACTCACTGAATTCAAAAGGTTCTCCGTTCATTGAATATGTTTGAATACTCGAAGACATAGCGTTACGCCAAACGTAGTATTGAGACGGGAAATCCCATTGAACCGGATCCTTTTCCGGGTTGCAATACACAGCCAAACCGTCAACCTTCACCATATAATAAGATAATTCATCGTTCGCCGTTGTCTTCTTGTTTGCCTTCCATTTGCTAGCATAAATACAACTTTGTAACTAAGCAAAATTTAACTAATGTATTATGCTTACCTATTCGTGGTTTCAGCAACGATATTCCCTATGCAAAGGCCGAGAACCCAAGTTTCAGGGCCGTTGGCTACGTCTCTGTATCGGAGGTGGACGTTGGTGATGGTCAGTTCAAGATTGTTGATGATGTTCGTGATCAGATACTCGGAGAACATGTTGGGACCTCCGATGAGCTCGGATTCGGCTGTTAAATCTGCAAGAGCCTTCTTCTTGAAGGCCCTTTGCAGCCGTTTGTTCTTCTCCGCATCGAATGGTTCGTTGTTGACGACAGGCCCGACAAGGATATGAACATCCTCTATTTTTACCACTACTGGTTTTGACCAGAGCTTCGCCCACGGTATTTCCAGCCATACTTTACCAATAGTTCCAGCAATTACTTGAATTGGTAAGTTTAACTCAAACTAGAATTTAAAAAAATATATGTTTGAAAACCGAGGTTTAAATAATTTACTTAATTAAGTGAATTTGAATATTGTGATTTATTTTGCATTATGCATTAATATTGACAGTAACCTTTTAAGGATTGGTTTAGCGATTACAGCTGTTAAACCATGACCCAGAAGAGGCGTTTTCATGACCATATAAGGCAATTTTTTTCCATAATCTATCAAATTTTATTATTTTCTAATAAAACGTCAATATTTTATTATATTTATTTTAAATTAATACTATATCAAAAAAAGTAAAAAAATCATCGAAAATGTATACAAACTGTGAAAATTTGTAAATAATATATTCAGTAATTCAAGGTTAGATAAGTTCTTTCTTAGGTTAGGTTAAGTAAAGAATTGATGTCAATTCTTCACTTGACCTAACCTAATAAAAATAAGAACGATTACCGGAATAGAATGTCAAATAAAAATGTTTTACGTAATTATTTAAGTTCGGTAATGCCAACATTACCGAATTGTAGAATGTAAAAGCTGTAAGTAAATATGTGTGAATGTTTATTTAAAATAATGATATGATCCAATTATTTCATGAAGACATTTTTGTATCGACCTGTTTACAAAAAAATCCTTACATAACAAGGACGCAATCAATATCAACGCCTATAATGTGCCTTTAAAATATTTTGTTGTTTTCCAAACTAAAATTTATATAATTATTGATTTTTGGAATGAATAAATATAAAATGTATAAAATAAATATAAAATGAAAAATTTACATATTTTTTTGTTTAGTTTTCTAATTAAAAGGTGTGAAAATTAATCGAATATATTATAATTGCTTTGTGAAATGGGTAAATTTAATTACTTTTATAAAAAAAATAAATAAAGTTGTCTGTAATATATTTAGGGCACGTCCTAAAGAAAAAAATGTCCATGATCTGAATGGAATCGTCCATTAAAATATAAAAGTCTACTTTTTTTGGTGTAATTTAAATTAATTTGTGTAAAAATTAATTGAATATATTTGCTTGTATTGTAATTGTTTTGTAGAATTGATGAATTACTGAAAAAAGTTTTGCGTAACATTTTTTTTTATGTGGCCGACATATTTTGCTTGTGGAAGGACGAATCGATGAAACAAAAAGTGGAGGAATGTTACACCTCGGCGACGTCAATAGCTGTTGTCGTGTGAGAAGACGTATTATCCGGAGGATAAGTTTAATTCACAGCGACAGATCAATAAATGCTTACGTGTTTGTCTGAGCGTTTAAGAGAAGGGCGCCTCCCGCAGGAATCATTTATTTAAACAAAATCAATAATCGCTTTCCTGAGTAGGTAGGAAATCGAAAATAGACATGGACCATATGGTCGGATCCATACCAGATTTCAGGCGCTATCGATTTGCAGGGTGATAATCGGGTCTTATCGAGGATTTACTAATAGTAATTTTAATTCTCAGTTAGGATAAATGAACAATGAGTTTGTAAGATTAACAATTGTTATGTGCTTTGGGTAATTCAAGCTTTATAGTTTACTTACCAGAGCTTCGGATTTCAGCTTTAGATCGTTCAGATGCACGTGCCCGGAGAAGATTCCGACGTTGAGGTTCTCCGTGTCCAGATCCACCACGTACTTCCCCAGCACCTGGTTCAGGACCCTGGCGACCGCTCCCTCCAACATCTTTGCCACCTTTTATATTATCTTCCTTCTCCGCTCAGAACTCCATCCAATTGATGGATGATTGCACCTTTTTAGGGTTTTGTTGGAGCTTCGAAAGAGATGAGATTTGATGTGGCAGTCACATCGTACCGGCTGGAAATGGACGGGACCAGCGCGAGATGGAAACACACCGTGTCCGATATTGATTTTTCACGTCTGTGTCGTGGAAATACGGGCTCTCGGGGTTGGCATCCTGGACCCACGCTGGCGCCTACGTTCGAATCAATACGCGACGACATTCCGTCGGAGAAACAGAGTCGAACCACAGTAGAAGAGAAAACAACATTTTTTTTTGTTTAGTTTCAGTTGCGAAAAAGGGAGAATGGTTTCTCCGCATTTTGTAGGTGGAAATTGAAATGTAGTGGTATTTGATCTCTCGGGATGTCTGGAGTTCACTCGGCTCCAGGACCGACCCAAGGCTTGCCGCTCTGGAATAGGTCATTCCGTTCGGCCCTTGCATTTATTGATTCTTCCGAATGCAACAGTTTCTAACTCATTTGCCAAAGTCTAACATCATATTATTACCACAATAATTGAATATGCATTTTCCTATTTTATAACTCCTTGCAACCCGGCGCGTTCACCAATCACATCCTTAAACACAGGAAATACAATATGATACATTTCATATAAATTAATGTTTGCTTCATTGAAATTAAAAATATATTAAGATTAAATATTTATTTACTCATTTAAGGACTTTCAATAAAATGCTACCAAAAAGGATGAACTGATTTTCTGAATCTTCTAATGAATAGATTAAATAAAAAATTAAAAATAAAATAATTAAAATATTCACATTTTATTAAAAAAAGAAAACAATGTCTAAAGATAAAATACAATATTAAAAATACAATAAATAAAAGTACATCTACAAAATTACAAATATAATATACATACAAATTTTTGTTTGTTTAATAATTTTTTTTCTTCTGAAATATTTTTTTTGTCGGTGATCGCTACTAAAGTATATATTATACAAGTGTTGTTTATTTTTATTGTCTCGTGCGATTAACCTACGTCAGTGAGTATTTGTTAGTGAATAAAAATAATCTTGATGATGATAATAAAAAAATCATCATCATGATAATAATAATAATATACATTTTATACAAAAAAAATGTGCGTGTATAAAGGAAACAAAGTAAATGGTAATAATGACGATTTGGACGAGTCGAAATAAAACTCTCGACTGTCGAAATCCTAAGTAACTAAGAAACGAATGTAATACATCTCTCTGAGAAAGAGAGAGAGAAGTCCGCGTGTTTTTTTCTTTTTTGATTGCTTTAGTTTTGGTTAAATTTTGATTACTAGACGCGATTTAAATCGACGGTGCTGGAAGTGTTCTCGTTGTCGGTATCCTCATCACCCAGGGTGTCTTTAAGTGGAGCGTTTCCTGTTTCCGGCAGGAAGAGAACGCAAGTACCTCCAATGACGCCGCAAACGCCGACGATGGCCATAGGCACGCAATCGTGGAACATTGCCTGAAATTAAAAAGATTCGGTTATTTCGTTTATTTTTTGTGATTTTTTTTGATTTACTAACCATTTCCCAGAGGTATGGAACGAGCATTAAAGCTATACCAGCGCTGACATTGCTGGCGCCAACGCCGATGTTTCTAATGGTAGTTGGGAAAAGTTCAGCTGTGAAAACCGGCATCACAGCGTTCGAGGAGCTGATCAAAAACTTCCCGGTCATGGCTGAAGAAGTGATCAACCATTGGACGTCGCTGAAGATGTAAGGAATTGGTACCGTCAATAAGCAAGCGATTCCAGCGAACTTCATCGTCAAAGCTAAGGGCCATTTCCTTCCGCACTTCAACAGAAACAGTATGCTTATGGCTATGGCAGGAACTTCAACTAACCCAGATAAAATCTGAAAATAAATCGTATTATTTAATCTGTTGCAAACTGTTGGGTTATAAAAGACTAACCGAATTGACGTATAAATCTCCGCCAATGTTTCCCACATTTAAAACTAGACCATAGTAGACTAAGTAGACTGAGAACCAGATGACGAACAGCAACAAAGTGATCTTCCTCATTTTGGGTGTTTTGAAGAGATCCATGATTCCCACGGATTCGGTCTGAATTTTCGTGTTGGCAGGAAGCAGCTGCTTGTCGAGGTTCAACGGCAACTCCCTTCTGTTCATCACCGCAGCTCTCTGGAGGATGGTCATAACCTCCTGGTGCCTTCCCATGGCCAATAACCAACGCGGCGATTCAGGAATGACCCACCTAAATTAAAACATCGTGAATAAGACAATTGTAATTGAAGCGTTTGCGTTTTAAGTACCAGTAAATGCTGAACAGGATTCCTGGTAAGGAGATGGCCAATTGTAATTGGCGCCAATCTCTAATTTGGTAAGCTATTCCGGAGATCATGACGTAGCTCAAGCTCACAGGGAACAAGTACGAAATTCCAGCCACAGTCCTCCAAAATCCTCCAACTATCTCAATAGATAACACGAAACCGCTGAAAACCACCGAGACAGAGATGAAGCCCAGCATGGCTCTCAAGATGAAGTACATCTCGAACCAAGGCGCGAAAGAGATCGAGACTCCTGCAAATAAAAAAAAACAATTACCCAAAAAACTCAACAATTTAACAACAAAAACAAACCTAAGAATGTCTGTATTAAAACTGAGGCGATCAACGTCTTCTTGCGACCATATTTATCGGAAATAACGCCACTCGCCAATCCTCCTATGGCCACTCCACCCAAAAACATCATTTCAGCCAAATTGTTCAATTGCTTCCTGTCGCACAGCAAACTGAATTCGGATATAATCGTGTCACCTGCCAACAAAATAATACCAAGAATCTTGTCAATAAATGAAACAAATGTTGTTATCTGGAAGGAAGGAATTAGTTGCAATTAAAACGAGGAATTTTCCGTTTCAATTAATGTAATTGCAGTTATCGTTCCATATGTTAACGCGTATTTTAATTCAGCGATTGCGTAACTAACCGATCATTGCGAGGATTCTCAGGATTTATCTCAACTTCTATTCATAATTAAGCATGAAATAATTCTATTAATATTGGGAGTATAAATTTCTTTTATATAATTAATTTATTTCAAATATATTTATGAAATAATTCGAAATGCATAAAATCTATTTAAAAACCTACTAGAACCTTCGACTTCTTAATATTAGATAATCAATAAACAACAATAGTTATTTTTTTTATTAAAGAGAAATTGTACGTAATCAATGCCATCAATAAATTATAATATAGAAGCTACCACTTTTTTTGCATAACTAAAAATAACCGCAGATGTTGTTGTTGCTCACGATTTAGCAGATACATGAAATTCCGTCGCAATAGATGAATTTGAATTGAAATAATTGTAAACTTTTATTTATCGTTACGTATTATTTACAGTGCGAAGAGGGGACGACGTTCGATCCGGTTTCGCATTTCACCAGTTGCAAACAAAATAGATTAATCTCAAAAAAAAAAATTGTTACTCAACAGACAAGTGTGTATGAAAAAATACGCAATTTCCGCAATTTAGTTTTGCGTAGAGTAATTACAAATTTTGAGATTAGGAAGGTAAAAACAAAACATGGATAGATAAGGACAGATTACAGATATGATGACGCGTGTGTGTGTGTGTATGTACGTATATGCAGTGCGTGTGTGTGCGGGATGAAGGCTAGGAGCGAAAATTGTCCGGATGATGATTGGCGGTAAAGTACTAAGAACTGTTTGCCTTTCGTAAATTAGACGGAAGCCTCAGCTCACTCGTTATAGCATAATTTTCGAATTGAACCGAGTGCCCATCATGCATGATTTATTGATGTCACTTGTCCCGGTCGCAACTGAGATTGAAGAAACGCAAGATTTGTTGGAGGACCAACGTAGTAACTAAATGCATGAAGTTCAAATTGTTAATAGAAAAAAAAATAGAAAATTTTTGAAATATTCTAAGAATTAACTTTTTTTGTATAACTAAGTCTAAAAATGACCATTTTCAATAACTAAATATTCTAAATATTTGAAAGGCTAAACAGAAATATGTATGATTATATAATAAAGAAATAATTTCTGAATTGTAAAGGTATGTATTCGAACATTCACTTTAAACTGAAACTGAAAGATCTGTAGTTTCAGTAAAGTATAACCAGATTTGCAGTTGTAGTTTTATAACTGTGTTATAACTTTGTACATACCATCTTCGGCAAATTCCCAATTGTTGCAAGGCACTTCCACAGCTCCTGGTAGTATCGAGATCCCGCTCGAAGAAACGTTGATGTAGCTGGTATCGATGATTGAGCAATATCCGGTAGGTTGCGTGTAATTCCTCCATAGTTCCGCATCTACCCCCGCAAATTGCGACGGCCTCGCGCACCACGTATCTCTGTCTCGTGCATGGAAAGTCGGCGAGAAGATGTGCCAGGTGCAGGGTATATTCAGCAAGGATAGAAGGAAGGTCAACATCAGCTGCCATCTCCCGTATTCACCTATCGACGTCGAGATGATATCTTCCTCCTCTTCATTCTTCCTCTCCTGCGGCATAGCTGAAAGTAACACCAAACAAACAATTAATACAAGAAGCCACGCCATTCATAGCACATTTTTACACTCCAGAAATGGAGATTCCGCATCCGCCATCTCTTCCTCGTTCATTTTGCACGTTTACTTTGCACGCGAAATTTTTTGGAAACGCGTTTTCGCATCGTACAGCGTTCACTGTCGCAAGACCTCCGACCAAAATCTACTTATCTTATCAAATTTTAATCAATCCATTAATCAATAATTTTACAACAAAAAATATAGTAAAACGTTCATCTGATTCCCGTGCAAAAAAAAGACAACACAAAACAGGAATTTCAAGAGCAGTCGGTATTTCAACGCATTCAAGATTAATATCATTAGTTTTTTTTTTACATATTTGCTCCATTTTATATAACATTAATTCAAATTATAATTTCTGTTTTCTATTTAAAATAAAAAAGAAGATTATTTAATCTTAAATAAATATGGAAATATATTTTATATAAGTTTGCAGCGCAAATAAAATAAAGTAGCATTATTATTATATAAAAAATATTATGTAATTTAAGTTTTGCTTATATAAAAATATAATAATTTATCTATAATTAGATAAGATTATTATAATTAGATATATTACATATTAAGTGGACTTATTTAATAGAAAAAAAATCAAGTGAAATTATAAAACTATAAAAATAAGATAAAAAAATAAAAATGTATTAAATTATTTGACTACTAATAATGAAATAAAATCAATGATTTGAATAAGAATTATTATAATTTTGCATATTTTAATTATTATTAGTATTTATTTAATTAATTAATAATAATAGATGATGATGTAATATTATCTGCAGAAAACATAAGCAATCATACATAAATTCATTATGGCAAATCAAAATGTTTCGTATTGTTATTAGAAGATAATAATAGTTAGTTGCTTGCTACAAATTGATAATTGCATATGGAGATGTAATTGAATTCCTTTCACTGAAACACAATTGTTTGCAATAAGAGAATACTTTGCATAATGTAATAATTATTTATCTATTGTGAATTATTGAGTAATTGGTTATTTTTTTTTGTGAAGATGAATAAAAACCTTTTGCAAGTTTATTATAATAGTTAAGCATCTTAATGAAAGAAATTGGTGATTTTTTGTGATTTTTCAAAAATTTAGAATATTTCTATCACATTTTTTGCACTTTAATATTTAATGAAATTTAATGAAATAAATTGTATATTAAAAAAATAACGAAATTAAAATGTGTAATGTGTAAATGTGTATTTATAAATTAATATAATAAGTTATTTAATAATTATATGATTTTAATCTATTTGGTAAAAAAAAACGATAGGAAAAAATTGCAAAATTCAAAATAAAAATATTATCACGAATTTTTTTATATTTTCAAATATTTTCATAAATAAATATGAAGTTTTTCAGTAATCATAAATTTATTAACTATAACTATACTTAAAAATTAATTAATAATAATTTAATTTTAATTAATTACTTATATATTAATAATTCTATTGGTATTTAAATGTAAAAGTAATTAAAACATGTAAATAATTTATTCATAAATTAAAATTTAATTTCAATAAGTAATCAAATATTTGCTTAATATTGAAACAAATATGATAGAAAATACAATAGAAAACTCATAATTAAATAATAATTAAATTTTAATTGATTTGTTAAATAATTACATTTGTACAGTTGTTATTGCAAATTAATCACTTACACATTGCTAATCAATTCCACACTGTCTGATTGATTTTCATTGACTAACGAGGGTCGCCTAGATAGAGCACATTTTCTTTTTCTTACAACTATACTCGAGATAATCTCATGGGGACGCGTTTCGACACAAACAATAATCATCATCATTTTTCAATCTGATTTTAAAACCTTTACGTTTATTTATTTTTTTTTTCTCTCTGTCTTTATCGTTTGTTTGCTCACGCACTTAATGGTAAACATAGTCGCAGTATATACGTAGCTTAAAACTCCGATTCGAATTGCATAAGTTCAGTATTATGTTTGCTGTTAGAAATTGCAAACATTGTCCGTTCAACAGGAACAAAAATAATAAATATTTCGCAATCCAAAATTCACCTTGATTCAAATAAATATTGACATTTCCTTGTGTTTTATATACAGTTTATTTACTTTTGATCGCCTAAATTTGTTAAATTTAAATCAAAATTTATACATAAACTTTTACTTAGTACATTTTTACTAAAAAGCTAAATATTTTTAAATTAATTTAATTTATTTTCAGATTTAGATTTAATATTGTAGACGATAAGATTATGGCATGGTGAGTAAAATTAGTGTTTCAAAAAAGAACAAGAAAATATTTTTTGTAGCAATGAACGTTGGATTCGCTGAGGTCAGGATCTGGACCGAAAAGAAACGCGACCTTATTTATTGTCCTCAATGCTAATCTCGCAACGAGTGTTAATCATAACATAATTCTTCATTAAGTTGAGAGAGAGGCGAAATAACAAAGAGGCGGAAACGAGAAGAAAAACTAATCCTAATTAAATAACGAAGGTGTTGGCAATGGGAAGTTAATAACACGACAATTCTGTTCATTGAACTTCGATTAAGAACACACTTTTTAATTCTCTCTCATTTACTCTATAGTTGCACGGCAATTATTGCGCAACGAGGATATTGCAAATGAATCCGCTCGAAACTGAAATGATGCGATTTTTGTTTCATTCAAATTGCGTGAATCGTCTGGTTGTCGTTCTCCGACAATTTTTTTTTCGTGCGACAGAAAGAGTTTGTCGGGTTATCGGTCTTGAACCTTATTTATCCATCCATTAACGTAATTATTCAACGACAATAACAAAAAAAAATATATCTCATTTTATACTTCTATTTTCAGCGCAACAAACGAAGTATGTCAAAAGCAGTGCGTATTTACTCTGCAAATTGACATTCAATAATCTTAGTAATTAGTTGATAAGTATTTTATTTGATTATTTCAATTGCATCTTCCTTTGTTCTTAAAAGGAAATTTACTGAGAGAATTAAGTTTGAGAATGAAGTCATGCATTCTTCGTTAAATATTTCATCTTTTTGTTCCTTAATGGCAATTGCATAAGAAATTACTTCACTTTTATAAATTTTGTACAATTATTTTTGTTTGTAGAATTAATTCATTTAAAATATTTTTCATTAAGCAAGAAATAATAATAAATAATCTTAAACTAATTACATCTCCTTTTATTCTGAAATGGAAATTATTTAAAAGATTACTTAAATTTTATACAAAGTTTATCCTTTTTTGGAAATCTTCTAAAAGTCTACATTTTAAAATTTTGAAATTTATACAAATTTTAACAATTTTGTATAAATTTCATCGAATAAGGAAATTATTTTTAAGAACGTTTTATGAATGAAACATCTAAGATTAGGAATTAATTCGATCTAAAAATAAATTTTAAGAATAAATGCTAATTTATGTATGATGTATTATCGTTACATATTTCATAATGCAATAAGGAAGAGGAGAATTCATTGACATTTTCTATAAACAGAGTTTGAATAAAAGAGATAAAATAATCATAAATATTTAGCAGTTTTCAAATAAAAAATAATACAATAACATTCATTAAATAAACATTTAACGTTTAGGACACGAGTCTTTTCATTACCATTACATTATAAGAATACCTAATTATAAATCAATAAATTAATTACTTGCTCTTTTTATTCTCTCACTTCAAAATAAAATTTCAATTTTTAATAACATAATAAATATTTCAATAACAAAATTAATATAAAATTTGATATATACTTAATATTTGTTTAAGATAATCAAAAATTTTAGTAATTAACAAAAATGAATTATTTTTTTCCTGTTAATTAAAAAAAAAACTTAAATAATTTAAGACTTTTCTTCAGTAATTAAAATATAAATACAATCAAGCACATTTTTATTACGAAACATTTACATTTTTTATTACCCTTAAGTGAAATAAACGTACAATTTAAGTGTGCAATAAATATAAAAAATGCAGGTGTTTTAAGTTACAGATGTAAATATAATAAATATTTCCATCATTCCCAATCCTCATGATATGTAGAATAATTGTAATATTATTGAAAAAAATACAATTAATTTGTTGTTAAGAAATATTTCTACATTTATTCATCTTTTAAATCTCCATAATCATAAGAACAAGTCAAATATTTAACTTTCACAAGCAAATCAACAACTTTCGTTATAATTTTTCTACAATAATAAATATGTTTTTCACTAATTATTTTTGTAGCTATAATTTATTTGCAAAATAAGAAATTAATCAATTACGTTTTACTTTTTTCATTGAATTATTATATAATTTTTTGATATTTATGCATAAAGTATTTAAGCCCCGAGGAGACGCAGCAGCATCTTCTGTTTACTTCACGCTTTTCAATCATTATGTAATAAGATTCCATTGATATTCAAACAAAGCCTGTTCCACTAATTATCACAGCTACTACAATTTAAATTATCTACACGTTTTCGAAATACATATTAATTAGAAATCTTCGGTAATTTTCAAACAACAAATTTAAATACAACAAAAAACATGTTTAGCATGAATTTGCACAATCATCGCGTTGCTAAATCGTGAATTTTATCATTTGTTTACATTTGCAGCGAGAGTTCAATTTTTTTTTTCACCAAATGCAAAACGATCATAATAATAATAATCGACGTCAGACGTATAAAATCATTGGATTTATGCAACAACTCTTCATATATTCTCACGTTTTTATTATTCTCGCTGTGTGCAAATTAAATTGAAAAAAAAACATAATAATTTCATATACATCATTCCATTTGAATATATTATAGTTTATTTTTAAACTACAAATAAGTATGTGTTCATAAATTTATACGTTTATATTTCCAATGAGAATTATAATTTTGAAACGCAATAGTTATTATTTTTTTGTGGTAGAAAATGTTAACAAATATAAATCAAGCGAACTTTTACATATAAGCCTTGAACTTGAGGCTAAGGCTGAGAATTTTAGTGCAGAAATGAGTGAAGGTTTAATTATTTAAAGTCAAGAAATAAAATAAAATATTCTTTAAATTTAGAGTGATAGAAAAAGTTTTAAGATTAAGATTATTTAATATCAAATAATTACAAAATATGGGATTTACTGCATACATAAACTACAATTTTGAACACATAAATTTTGTCTATTTGAAATGCGATATGTAGTTCAGATAAATGTGAAAGTGTTGAAACATTGCATTTATCAGATGAATATTTGTTATTAATCGTTTGAGGCTGCATCCTGTTCTTTGCCCTTCGAATAATTAAGAACGGGCGAAAAAATACAAATAAATAAATGTAATAATGGTCAAGAATGATCAAGAACGGTCAAGAATGTGAGCAGAATTGATTCATAATCGATAAATCTACGAGAAAAAATGCGGAATAGCAGCAGATCGGTCACGGTTGTGTGGGATCGTGTCAATGCCGATCCGCGCTAAAAACTACACATAAATCAATGACTAATTAGTCAATTAGATCGGCGTTGCAAACGACCGAATTGCTTCAAGAACAATACATTTATTTTTTATTTCTTTTCCTAAATCACCGAAGGTGATTCATTAATTAATTTGTTTTATGCGCAACTCTTTTTTTGTATACTTATGCATTATGTATTACTTAATCGGATATTTAGACAACATTAATATGACATTTTTCAATTACTAATCTTAGTTAATCGTTTCCGGAATGAAAGATCTTGATCCGAAGATGAAAGTTTTCATTTTTGATTAATTATGGAATTTCCAATTCGAAACCGCAATAACCATTGAGATGTCCAATTTTGAGATATTCATTTAAAATTAAAAAAAAGATTAATTTGAAAATTAAAATTGTTAATCGTAAATTAGCGAAGGTTTTGAATGAATTATTTAAGTTTTCATTCATTTTTTATTTTTTAATTTTACGAAGGTTTTTGAATTAATAATTTTTATTTCATAGTAATATGTGTAATATGTTATTTAGTAATTAGACTTCCGGAATGAACGAGATGAAAACTTCCGGTTAAAATTATTATTTATATCTTTCATATGAAATAAATTAAATATTAAGTTTCATGAACTATTGTTTCGTTTCATTCAATTAATTTCCGTTTTGATCATTTAAGGAACTTCCAATTCGTGACCGCAAATTGCCATTGACTTTTAGTATATTTTTTTTTACAAACGTATTTTTGTATTATTTATTTATTTTACAACATAAACCTTTCATTAAATAAATTATAAGTTAAATGTGGATTATCGGATCGAAAATGATGGCCTCACTTTCGAAATTGCTTCAAGTACTATTGTTTCATTCATTTTGTTTCATTAATGATTTTGCATTAATTATCGTAACATTATTATGAATTATTCATTTTGTTAATTAGAAATTACTTCAATTATAAAATGGATAATCTTGATCCGGAGATGAATGTTTCCAATGATCTTAACCCTCTCGTTCAACAAATTACAGCAAAGAAAGGCGGAGTATTTGCTGACCAGAACAGAAATAAGGAACTAAATTCTGGCCTCCCTTTCGAATTTCCTAGGTGCATTAGTTTTTATTCGTTTTTACCTTCTTTTTGACGAATCGCTAAATAAGTGACAAAGCAAAAAAGACAGCAAACAATGGCAATGAGATCCAAGTTCATAAATAAAAGAAATACATATTAATAAAGCTAAGAGCTGTTAATTCACCGTGAGCCGCTTTTCGCACGGATTGGCGCCTTCGGTTTACCACTGTCAAGTGTATTTTAATATTTTTTTTCATCTTTCTAAATGTTTGTCTCTCATTACCGCAGATTTTTCTCATCTCGTAATGCTCAAGAAGAAGGTCGTTTCCTTCAAGCGCAAAAATCGAAAAACGCAAAGATACAAAAAAAATGCGATTAATTGCTCAATTACGCTGATTTATTTATTAATTGCCATGCACAATGCACTTTCCATTGGGTCACTAATCGCGATACACATTTGCATTTATCAGTTACGCAATTACAGTCGAGTTTTTCTTAAGAATGTGATTAAGTGCAAGAAATTACAATCAATTAATAACGTTTTTTTTTGTGTTTCGTTTCTTAAGGTTACTTAAATTTTTAACTATTTTTTGTTTGTACTCTGTAATTGTTTGTTTCGTTTATGTGCCAATAAAGGTTACCTATTTTTTTGCCATTTACATAATTAAATATTCTGTGTTGCTGGCATTTCGTTGCTCACAAAGATATTTCAAATTTATAAGCAGAAATACCGTAAATGTAGACAAATTTTATTGTTTATAACAAATTTTAGAATCAATTTTAACATTAGTATATACTGTCAATATTTTGACATGTGTCAAATGATAGTTAATTAAAGTTTAAATAATATTTATTTTAGTACGACAATATTTTAACTAATTTGAAAGGAAATTTAATTTTCACTTAAAAAAATTAAAAATATAGAAAATAAAACTAATTTAATATAAATTGCATAATACACTCTGTTAATTTGAGTTATTTTATGTAAATTACGTTTTCCAGGTTAAACTAATTAAGTTTGGAAATGAAATCACAATAAGTATTTTGGAAATTTTACTAATTTCAGTAATTGATTAATTACAAAAGTATCGTTATTTTATGGGAATTTTCAACCAGAAACGTTGGTAATCTTAATCTAATAATTAGTAGGTTTCTAGTTTATGACGTTTAAAAGTTTTGGGAAATGGTAATTTTGGAAAATCCACAAATGTGCGACTTTAGTTTTCACTTAAAGAAAGTTGCAAAGAAAATTATCAATGTATAAAATTATATGAAAGTAAAGAAAATTTATACAAATATTGAAAAAGTTATATAATGAAACTTATACTTAGAATTGATTGGACACCTGCTTTGTATATTATTATGTTTAAAAGAAATTCCTACAATTGTCAACCGCATTAAGGAATAGATTTAAATAAACATATGACTATGATTAATACAAATGTTGAATTATACAGAAAAAAAACTTAATAATTGGAAAATTTCTTATTTTTTACGAAGAAATTAATTAAATCAAAAGTATTAATTTATGTTACGTGCAAAACTATCAATTTTAATAGAATTGTTGAATTATACAAAAAAATATCGTAATAATTGGAAAATATTAAATATTAAAAATATATTATTATTATAAAAAAATAATAATAATTATTGTTATTTTTATGTGCAAAATTATCAAACTTATTAAAAATGTTGAATTATTATTTTTTGTTACGTGCAAAATTATCAAACAAAATTATAATCCTATAAAAAGTAGACATAAAAAAGTAACATAAAAATTACGAAATGCCAAGTAAATTACTTGTTAATTTAACGTCATTATATTATTGTTAATAGATGTGAAGCAAAAAATAATATACAAAAATGTTGTTGTTAAATTTCAAGTAAGAACAAAAGCTTTTATTCGTATTAAAAAGACAAGGAAAAAGAATGTAATTGCATCAATAATTCCGGCTTCAAGTTTATTTTTTTTATTCTCTCAAGTTATTGACATTGAACGATTTCGAACAGGTAAAAATGTGTACAATTTTGTACAGGTAAAAAAATTGTATCACGAGTATTTCAAAATCGGAACGTGAAAAAACAATAAATAAAAACGGAATGAAAAGTAAGTGAACGTGTACACACGACAAGCGTGAGTCAGATTATTTTTGCTTTCGGTATATTTATTTATTTATTGATTCTCATTGATTTATGCAAATCTTTCAAATGAGTTCTTAAAATATTAATAAAAGTCCGCTTTACGAATTTTCTATTTACGAATTTAGAGGTTAAAGAAAATCAATTTAAAATTGTGAACTAAATGGAAATATCCGATAAGCTCTGTTACAAATTTAATAAACAATTAGTTTTCAATTTACGAATTGCTGAAAACACAAGTCAAAGAAAACGCAGTTTTTAATTTACGAATTCCCAATTTACGATCGAAAAACTAATAAAAATAAAAAAATTGAGTTTAAATCTTAAAAATATTTATATTTAATATTTTCAATTTATAAATTATTCGTGATTTTCCATTACTTGAAGCATTCTAAAGTTTAAGTATACTGATGATAATGTATGTAGTTTTATGGGGCAACTGCACATAATTCATTGAGTCTCTGCTATAACCCTGAGAGGTAGTGAGATTGTACATTAGAATGTAATGTATACATAAATAGTAATGAGAAAAGGGCCTCGCAGGTAACATCCAATGATAAACTAATTAAATTAAATGTGTCTTATTTCCTAATAGAAACGTTTCAATTCTTATAAAGAGAAAAAAATTACTATAAATAAACGCACGTTTACTTTCGCTGTGTAATAAAATAATAGTTATATCTTATTGTTACTTAATTATTATTAGATTCTCATCACTATCATTTTTTTTTGTTAACATTAATATAGAAAAATTACGCAACTTTTTGAGTAAATATTATAAATATAATTATTTTACTCTATAATAAAAATATTTATTGCTTAACTATATGAAAGAAAACATGTTAAAAATAATTATTAATTACATATCTTTAATAATTACAAATATGGTTTAAGTAATTGATGAGTTTGGAGGTTTTTTTTTAAAGTTGTTAAACTAATTACGAAATATCTTGCCGTTTAATTTATGCCGCATAAGAACCGGTTTTGCGAAATGCACTTCCGAAGGATTCTTTTTTTTGTTAGTTTGTAGAAAACACGCTTTTGAAAGATGTGTTGTTGTTGTTATTAGTTTGCTTAAAAAACATTGTATTTGCATGGCTGAAATTACGTAATACACTATTTCCTATATAGTTTTTTTTTCTAATATATTTTTTTTTAATTTTCATTTATTTGAATATTTATAATGTTAATGTTTTGCACTTGTGTAATAAAAAAAAAAACTTGTTTTCAATCTCTTCAGGTGATTTTGATTTTGATTTATTTGATTAAGAATACTAAAAAATTATAATAATTAAAATATATTACTTAGAAATAATGTAATTTAAATAAAATTTTATATTAGATAATGGAAAGCAAGAAAAGATATAATTTTACGTTCAATTTGGATTCGATTTCAATTTGTTTACTCGAAATTATTATATAAATGTCACCTTTATGGTTCAGAGACCGTGACTTTTTTGAAACAATTAAAATTAACTATTTCCATCATTATCGATTTGACGTAATGATATAATTGAAAAAAAAAATGCAAATAATTTCAATTTTTATCCAAGGTCTACAATTTTACTTAAAAACGCACGTAATTTCATTTAATTTATAATTCAAGCAGGATTATTCCTCTAATTTGAATAATAAAATATATTAAAAAAAATAAATTAATAATTATATAAAAAGCATTTTTAAAAGATGATAGAAATCGTTTAAATTAATTACAGAGTTTCATATAAACCCAAACAAAATTACCTAATTTAATGAATGTTTTTTTTTTAACCTAAGGCTAAATATTTCATCGTTACGTGTTTTAAAAATGTAAATTATCGGTTGCGATTGATTGATTGTAGATTTAATTAAAAGCGCGGAGATGTGATTAATGGTTTACAAATTTGCAAAGCAAAAATATGATTGTGCAAGAGTTAAAGAATACAAAAAATAGATTCGTGACTGGTCGATCGAAAGACATGCAAAATACGATGAACCAATTTAAGTGGAAATCGCCGTAAAAACCGGGATTTCAATACCGCAATATTCAAGGGCTCACCTGCAATTTTCTCGTTACATTCATAACAAATTCGAAGAAATGCAAAAACCTTTATATAATCAGTGGGATAAATATTTTTGTTATAGAATTATTAATTATTTATTTGCATTTATTGATAAAATAATAATTATTTATTTAAATATATTTAACGTATAAAAAATAAAAATATAACGTTTTATACACAAAATAATTAATAAATCCATCGTAAATAGTGTGAATTAATCATGTAATAGAAATTATAAAAAAATGGTAAAAAAATAAGTTTTAATTTTTGTCTGAACATTAAATTTGACTAATTTGTCGTATATTTTATACAATTGTTAATTTGTTGTATTTTTTTTTTGGAAATTATCTGAATATGTTGATTTTTGAACTAATTAGTGTATTTATTAGGTAAAAAGTTTGTCAACAAAAAATCTATGAATATAATCTAAATGAACTAAATGAACTTATGTAAACGATTTTACAAAAAGAGGAATCACATTGGAAAAGAAACAACAAATCAATCACAGCTGGAATTCCCGGCGCTCCAATGATTCTAACATCTTCATAAGTATTTCTTTTGTACCTTTAACATTTCTTCTTCGCCAGGCGAGAAAAAGAGAAACACGGTCTAAAAATAGCCGATAATCTTCGCCAATAATATTTCGTATTCTTAATTATATATGAATGTTGTTTTTTTTTTTTAATATCATCTTTAACGTTCTCTTTCGAGCATTAATCACGAATACAGTTATATTTCTACAGTAAATAAACTTCGGTCTATTGAAGTTCACGATTCTTACAAAAAATAAATAAAATCAATACCTTTTTTACAACCAGGAAATAATTATTATAATTTGAACCAAAAATAAATTTAAACAGTTTTTCGATATAAAAATGACTGAAGCATAGAAACATAAAGAAAATAATACAAATGTTAAAGTATTTATATAAATAAATAAACTAAATAATTTTCAAATTAATTAATTAATGCGAATGCGCAAATAAGTTAAAATAATCAAGATTATTCTACTACGTTCCATGAATGACGTCTAAAAATCAGATAAACAAAGAAATACAGGAAATGTTGGTATGGAGAGGAAGCCTTCAAATTCGCATCTCAACATATCATTTGCTATTAATTGTTTAAATGATGATCATTAACATTCCTTCCGTTTTCAGTTAAGGAATCATGTTTAAACGATAATCAATTAAACCAATTAGCAATAAAAATGTTTCCTTATTTTAGCGTCAATTCACTATTTTATAGCATTAATTAAATTACAATTTATTTGTGCTTTGTTTATCACGGAAACTTTTATAGTTTTAATTAATAATTTGAAACGGAAACTTTTGATTTGCAGCAATAAATTAACCGTGTTTTTATTTAAACAAAGTTCGAAACTAAAAATTCAATAATCAAATTTATAATTAATTTTACAATTAAATTTGTATGATTCTAAAAATTAGTAGTAAATAATAATGTGTGTTATTAGTAAGTTGAATTAATATTCATAACATTCATTAAAATGTACACGTGTTTTTTTTTCTTCAATCAAAAACTGACAATAATTAGTATACAAATACGATGAATATTTCATTAATTACATACCAATTTTGTTATTGTTTGAAATTTATGATTATTGTTTGAAATTTTGATAAAAAATTTTGAAATAAAATTTTTATAAACTAAAAATGAGTGATATTAAAATTTAAATAAATTAATGGAAAATAATTTCAAAGTTAAATAAATTGAATACAAACTGATAATTTTATGATAACTTATTTTTAATAATTTTATTGCAGTGTAATACATATGAACATTTATTTTTTTAAATGTTTTTATGTTATTATTAAATATAAAAATTGATAAATGTTTTGAGTTTATCGTAAATATTTGCGAAATAAAAAAGTTTATTTTGCAAAATTTTTGAATGTTGTAAAAACTCACCCTCATCGGTAGGCACGCTCTTGTAGGCGATATCCATATTGGAAAGTTTGTGATAAAACTTCTTTATTGAATTTGGTATAAAATCTGGTTTAGAGATCACAGAGTTCGTTCGTTCGAATGTCAGAAGATCTGGAGGGATCGTGCAAAGTCGAAGAAGCACATCAGTAGAAGCAGCAGCGGCTCATCACACAGCAGGTCTCTTCTGCAACGGGCTGATCCTCGTCAACTACCGAATTTTCGTTAATGTTTCGCGCGTTATCTGAGCGTTTTTAATGAGGCTTCATAAATTTATCCGCAATTGATTGGCTCGAAACGGTTTTATACTGTCCGGTGGTGGGGCTCTCTTTGAATAGTGAAAGGACTATTTACTTCCTTTTTGTTTGAACGTTTCTTTTTGTTTTGTTTATTCTTTAGCCTTAGATCATGAACTTCAGAGCTACCGTTGACCAGATAACACTCGGCGCGCAATCCTGACCTTACTGCTTCGCTCTGACTCTATCTGGTGTAACTCCTTTTTTCGGAAATTCGGAACGATACGATCCGCCGGACTTTAATTAGTGATGTAACCAATTTCAGCTCGCCGTGGCGCTTATATCTGGCGCTTTACAGTCGTTCTTTCTTTCTTTCTTTAATTTTTGCTTCGCCTCGCTTTGTTCAACAGCTCGGTGTGGTTAAGCTACGATGCGAATATCGTTTATTGGAGTATTTGCATATCCCGCGCGTGTTACTCACAATACTCGCTAATATTTCTAGCATTTATATTTATATGTTTCGCGTTAATAATCAGACTTTCACTAACTACTGAAAACCTTGCACCAAAACCGCACGGTAGGAGGAGGAGGAGGACGTCGTCGCAACGGTATTCTTCAGGAATCCCAGCGCACGATGGAATTAATTTTTGGTTCTTGTATTTCCCAATTGGTTGCGCGTCCTCAGCGCGGAAAAGAAGGGCGAAACGATAAAGAGAACACCTGAACTCTTCCCATGACGCAGGTAATCAGCGAATGCAGAACACACTTGAGCGAATGTATGCAAATGCATGCAACTCTTTTTTCGAAATCGTCGCTGGAAAAACTTTGGAATCCCACTCTGATTGGGATTTTTCTCTATCTAATCGCATGACGCAAATTCGATGGTGGAAGGTGTGTTTGTGCGTATATTGCAATTCGGATGCTGTTTCGGATCGCCCGAATGGACCTGAAATGGTGGAGGAGGAGGATCAGATGAAATTCTGAGTGTACGGGGTCATCTTCGCATGTGTAGTAGCATTTGGAACCCGTTTTCACCTGTGCACTTGTATTTTTATTAATAAGAATAGTAACGAAGCACTCGCAAACGACAGCAGTAAATTGTTTCATAATTTGGGAATGCGACATTTATCGTTTTATTTTTTAGGTAAATTCCATAATAGTTTATTTATAAAATTTTTGTAATTGTATATAATTATGCATTTCTTGAAATTCATTAAATATAAAATAATTCAATCTTATGGGAAAGCGAATAATCTCAGTTTTCCAACAACACTTATAGTTTTTTATCCCATAATAGTTTATTTATTTAAAAATCATAAAATTGTATGGAATTTTCGTAATTATATTAAATTTTTCTCCAATTTATTCTAGTACTAATAATTATTTTAAATTTTAACAACGATTTTAATATCAGTATGTAATTATCATAAAGGTCAATTATTCTTGTATTTATTGAATGATTTATCAGTTTTTATAATGAATTAATCATTTTTCTTAATTATTTATTAATTATGATTCAATAAATTTCATTAAATATAAATCAATCAAATCATATTTGAAATTATTAAGATTAATTAATTTCAATGTATAAAAAATGTTAGGTAACAAATAAATTACATAAATATTTAAAATAATTCTTAAAAAGTCTGTGATTTTTGTTGACCACATCTATGTAGAACATGAATTGAATTACAAAAAGGAAAAATAATTATATAAAGGCTATTAACCTTGGTTTTTCCGAATGGGAAAAAATCCTATTTTCATAATTTGTATTTGAAAGTAAATAAATAGTTCTCGAAATTTTTAAGTAAATTTGCTTATTTCATTATTATTTATAACATTTTAGTTCTTTAAAATTATTATTTTTTTAAAGTTTGTTTTGTAGTTAGAATTAAAAATCTCATTTAAAAATATACAGCAAATTTAAAATAAAATCTTTTTATAACAAAATGGTTTATTGAAACGATTTGTAAAGGTAGTAAAAATCACGTTTTATTTAAATATAGATTCGACCTTTACATATTGAATAAAATGTAATTAAATTATTTTATATTAATATAATTAAAAAATATTTATTTTAAATAATTAATAAAATGGAAATAAATTTAAGTAATAGATAATTTCTATAAGACATAATTAAATGTATCATTAAAAATAATTACTCATAAAATAATGTTAATTTAATGTGGAATTTATTTTAACAAAGAAGAAGTTCATGGAAGTATAGGAAAGATGAAAGACAAGTCGCAATATGTAAATAATTATTATTAATTAATGCGCAAAGAAAATTGTAATTTTATTCACAAAACAGTAGAAAATCCAACGTTTAACATAACAATTATTTTTATTCTTTGTACTTTAGAAGAATCTCTGCAGATTCGTGGAAACAAAATAGTTTTCATTATAATTTTTTATTTAAAGTAAAGAATATGATATAACAGGTGAAATATATTAAAATAATTGATTTTGTACTAAAAATTAAGATGGTTTTTTGTAATTGTAAAACAAATAATTTTATAAATTGCGTCGGGCCGGATACAACATTTAATTGGGCCACAAGTGGCCCGCGGGCCGTAGTTTATAGATAGACTGTTTAAAACTGTATTAATCGAAGTATTAAATAAATACAATATTAATTTTAGAAAAGAACTCAGTTTGGCTCAATTGTGGGCAAGAAATTTATTTAAATAAATTCCAAATAACTCTTTTTTTTTAAATTAATTAAACCGGACTATAGTGGTCAAAGCCGGATTATGCGAGGTACCTGAAATTCATTTCTGTGAAAATTGGTTTAAATAGCAGTAAGTAATGAGAAAGTTTGTAATTACGTAAACAAACTTCTATTGCGATAAAACAAATAATCTGATGACGTCAATGTAAATGTACATTTAATAACTTGTAAGGAAAGAATATCGAACAAAAATTAGTTTATAAATAGAGTGGAGGTAAAATTAAATCAACGCTCGGGATTTAGTGGAAATGACGTAAACGATGCTCGATTATGTATGTAATTGAAAGATGTCCATCGATGCACGAGGTGCAAAGGAAACCGAGTTATTCCATGACGCATACCAATTTTGGAATAAATAATAAAAATATATTTGTAAATTAGAAAACGCGTTTATAAATAGACTGAAATTAATACAGGTATTTCCATCTCTCGAATCGATCATTTACGTTATCGAATTACATTACATTGCAGCACTAAACGTAATGAAATTTAGCGATTTACGATATGGCAATTGCTCATTTCATAATTATTGTAATTCTCAAAGATTAACGTAAAATAAAATATATTCATGTAATAAAAACTATAAAATAAATAGATTAACTGTTATAAATTGATATTTTCTTATTTAACAATTCTTGTACAAAAATAACAATTTCTCTAATTTTTAATACATATTAAATTATAATCATAATAAGTATAACTTTTGAATTTGCTGAATTTTATTCAATATTTTGTTCGTGCTCTAAAAAGTGGTGATTCCTGTTTCATGATCAAAATATATATCATACATTTTTAGAAAGAAGCAAAAACTAATGTAATCTATTGATTTACTCATATTTTAATTGCTCATCATACAACTAATATATTTTTCTTAGTTTAAAGTAAAGAAAATTTAATTTAAATTAATCATTTATTAATAAAAATTTACATTAATGTTTCGTCTAAATATCTAAAATTATTCTTCATAAATTTTCAATTCAGATTTAATTTATAATTATTTACTTTAACTAAATAAATATTCATGTTTTTTTATGTCAGAAATCACATTTTTAATTAAATTACAAAATTGATCTCTTTTTAGTATAAAAAATGTATAACATTTAACAATTTGTAGATTGACTTACATTTTTAATTAAAACGCTTTTTTTTAATGTATATATTGAAATGTAGATGATTTTAAGGTTGTTTCTATTGGCACAACCTTCAATTAATTAATGTTATAAAATTATAAATATAAGACTTTCAATTAGATTTTACTGTTATTCTCTATACAAAAAAAATAATATTATTTTGCTGTATTATGTAAATAATTTCATTGTAATACTGGGATACTTTTTATTATTTGACTTTAATTACTATATGATATTTTTAAACATCAACCTTCAAATGTAGTTTTGAAGTAAGAATGATCACTTTTTCTAATTATTTTATTTTTTACATTTTTTATTACATATAAATACTAATTAATATATAAAATTCAAATTTATTAATTTTCTATACTTAAATATGAAGATTATTAATTTTGATTAAATATAATAAAGTTTTATTTAGTGGATGGAAATGTCTAAATATAAAGAAAATATACAGATTTATTTAATATTAATTTATTTAACGTTAATTGCGATTGATTCAAATTTATGTGGAAGTAAATATGATGTAGTTGTAAATTTAGTTATAAAAATAATTTTATAATTTGTATTTTTTGTGTTTATTTTTTTTTATATTGGAAAACCACGGAGCGCAAGAAAACAATTAAAATATTTACAAGGTTCCGTCGTTTCGTCTACGTAGATATATTTGCCAAGCGCGTTGCGAAAAAAGGACGAAAGCAACGAAGGATCGGCGTTCCGAAGAAGGATACGCAGAGGTGGAGGTAGGAAGGAAGGTAAAAGAAAACGCCGCTCTGCTCGGTCTCTGATTTTATGCAAGAATATGCCGCCGCATTCAATGTCGAAAATCACGGTTGATTGTAATTACGTTTAATTGCAATTAGTTTCATCTTTTGCGAAATGGGTCGATGTTGAAAAAAAAGTACAAGAAATTGAGAAAAAATAATTATTGCGTAATATTAATTGAAATAACAATATGTAATGGGAGGAGTGAATTAAATGATGGAAATAAGTTGATCATGATTGATCAAAAATTAAAATACAAAAGAAAATCTGGAAAGTTTGTTTTTATTACTTCTTCGTTTTAATCGATTTTATCGACGTATATTTATTAGAAAATTAATTCAATCGGTGTTAATTAGTGGAAATGAATAGAGTTTTTGATTTAAATACAAAAAATAATCGACCTCTAAGGCTTTGGCCTAGTTCAATAAGTTTCTGCTTAAATTAAGATTTTTGCTAATTAAAAACGTTGTGTTCATTAATGTATAATGTATTTTATAATTAAATATTTTTTATTTGTTTTACACAAAATTGCATTAAAATATCTTAAAAAAGTAATAATTATTTACTTATTAAGATACAATTATTATTAAGATACAAGTCATCTTTTATAAGTTTTCAAAATAATATAGTTACAATAAAAAAAAAACACAAAAATTTGCTATGATTTTGGAAAATTGATATAAATTTTAAGAATGTCTTCTATCTATCTCTAAGTTTAATACATGAAGTGGCACATTCATAAATGTTATGGAAAATATGATTACAAGAAGTTAGATTATAATGATAAGTGCTATTATATAAGCAATATTGAAATAAAAAGTAGTCTATCAATTATTTAAGATGATTTTAATGATTTTTAAGCACGTAACAAAAAGAAGGTGTAATTAATACGAATCATTTACATTAAGTGGATTTCCAAGTAATTAATTACGTTTGAGACGCGTTCCGAAAGATGGCAGCACCTGCTTATGCAAGAAATACAATTTGCATGCAATCTGCGAAACGTTAAAAAAACACAATTAAAGCAAAATTAAAAACGAATTAGATGTAAAAATTGAATATAGTTAAGTTTAATTAATTTTAAAATATATAATTTTTTTTTTATAGACAATTTTAATTGTTAATATTTAAATAATTTATGGACTAATTGTTTAAAAATCATGTTCTACATTTTTTATTGAATGGCATTTCCTGTTGTGTTTGTTAATGTTAATTTGTTGTTTGTTTGAATGAAAAATGAGGTTCAAGGTAATTGCCTCACCTATTTTAATTAGCGTAGTTGTAATAATATTACGGTTTTACTCTATGCAACTTCTTGTGCACCTCGTAATCAATTTAAACATACGTTTAATTGCTGCATAAGTTTAAATTACATTAACTAATAGGTGTTAATTACTGCGCTTCGCTTTTATTGTGTAACAGGTGATGAGGTGGAAGAAAATCGGAGCAATTTTTTCGTTTTTTTTTTTTTCGTGTGAGGCCAATAACCTGAGGACTTTTAGCAGCAAGGCTAAATATTAATAACTTCTTTCTAAAACGTTCGATTTCAAGCCTACAGTTTGCATTGAAACGTCCGATTTTGTTCAATCGTTGATCTTAGATAGATTAAAAAAAAAACTTGCAAGGAGGTAGTCTTGTGATGCAACAGAAGATTGATTTGGTGTCGCATTCTGGGTTTACTTTTAAGCCAATGTACTGATTCGAGGCTGAAGACAACAAGTTTACAGCAATTCCTTATATGAGTTGTTGCGAAAAAGGTTTTAGGATATTTAAAACTGCATCTTTTGAATTCTTTGTGTATTGCAAAGGATTGTCAGTTTTCCAAAATCTTTCTTAAACTATTTTAAACGTTTTATATATATTTTTTTTGTTATTGAAAATAATATGTTCAGAATTATTATTTATGGATTTCAGTTTAAATAAGTTAAGCAATATGAGGTTTGGATTGTATTTGGATGATTGTCTAACGATTTTTCCAAGATTAATTTTATTTCTAAAACGACTTATTGTACTTATATTTTTTATATATTCAATATTATATGTTTTGAATTTTAATGAATGGATTTCAGTTTAAAAAAGTTAAGCAATGTCTAGAGTGGAGATTATTTGAATGGCTTTATATCCATTTTTTCAAAATTAATACAATTCCTTATTGTGATTAATTATTGTTTGTATATTCTTAAATATTATCAATGAATTTATAAAATGTTTCAGATTAGTAATTTTCAGTTTACAAATTGAAACAACATTTCCTTAAACGAGTTACTAAAAAAAATTGTTAAGCAATATGTGGAGAAGTATTTAGATGTTTTTTTTTATCAATAATGAGATTTTCATATGTTAAGACATTTAAGGTCAATTAGAGATAAATTTTCCATTAGCAAACATAAGTATTAATCCTTATCTCGAAGTAATAAAATATTAATAATAATTAACACTAATAATTTCTTGATGCCAAAATCAATCATCACTTAATAAATTATTGAAAAGTATGAAATTGCAATTGATTTATTATGTAAACACAAATTATCTTTTTATTACGAAATAAAAATGTCGTCATACATCCTGCGCAATAACGCTTTTCCTCAGCCTCTAGCAAATTACAAACAGTGGATATTGCAATACATCCAATTTTTTCTCTATCCAATTTGCGTTTTCCTCCTAGCGAAATAATAGTTTCCTCTGAGGCCACCAATAAAGCACGAACAAAAAGGAAAAACCTATGATTATAATTTTTGCAAATTAACTGCGGAGCATTTGACCTACTTTTTCGTTGGTAATCTGAAAAAACAAATAGTGAGAGCTCAGTTTGTGTACGAGTTTATTTTCGGTTAATGAGCGAACGCTCGACCTTGGCAATGGGAAAGAAAGTGAAATCCGAAGGTGGAGACCATAAATCAAATCCCATTTCGTCGCAGACGGTTTTTGTCCGACAACCTTGCTTCGCTCGTTATATTAACCTTAGATCGTGCACAGAGTCTCCAGTTCCGGCGATCCTTGATCGCAGTTCCGGTTTTATTTTTTTTTTTGTACTTCCAAACACAATTTTATTTATGTCCGTTTGTTATTTCTAATTTATTATTATTTTTTCTTCGAGATTCCTTCTAGGTCGTTCGGATAGAATATCGGAAGCAGGTCAAAACGTTTGAATTAATTTGCATTGTTATCCTTATATTTTTCAATTATCCTTGCATTTTTTTTTTAAATCAGTTTGAGGTTTCCGTTTTTGTAAATTATTTACGTAAATATTATGTAATCTTTCGACATTTTTATCACCTTTAAATATTCTTAAATTTCTAAATACATTCAACATAATTTTCGGATAAATTTACAAAAGCAGTTCAAAATAGATTTGTATTTTTTTTCACCTTTTCTTTATTTTCATCAAATTTAATTAATATTTAGATTAAGTAAAATTTTGTTGAATTAATTACGTAAAGCTTCTAACAATACTTGTATACAATTTCATTAAAAATCATAAAATAAAACAATTCATAAGTTTAATGTAGAATATTAAGTAATAAAGATAGGAAAATACGTTTATAATTTAATATATTAAAATAGCTGATAATTATTTAGTTTCCAATTAAATCCAGAAAAATTTTCTTTAATCAAACTTAAATAATATGTAAACTATAGTTTCATTAAACTCACTTAAATTATTATTTGATATTTTTTTAGTTATTAATCTAAAAGTACGAATTAAACATTTTGAAATATTTATTTCAGTCGTATTACAATGTATGTTCGTTTTAATTAGTTTAGAGTTTGAGAAATTACAAATGTTGGTTTTATTATATTAATTATTATTGTTAACTTTGTTGCGTTTCCTGGAATTAAAATATGAAAACATGTGTAGATAAGTAACATAAAAATATATGCAGTTGACAATGTGAAATATTCTTAAAGTTTATTTTGGTTTGATTAAAATTTCTACAATTTTTTATTGAATGGAATTATTTAACGAAAACATCAGTGAAACATATATCAGTTTACAGATTTTATTAAATTTCCATAAAATGTATATTTGTTATGTTACATTTTGTGCGTATTCTAAAAATCTAATGAAAAGATTTGCAGGTAAATAAAATTAGTTAAAATAGTTTCAGTTTATTTAAATTTAATTTAATATAAAAGTTTTTTTGTGTTATTTATATAAAAGAAAATATAAAAAAAATGTAGATAAATAAAATGATTAAAATATATTTTTGCTACAATAATTTAAATTGATTTATATTTAAACAACTTAAATACAGATGAAAAATCTTGTTTTGTTGTTGAGATAATTATATTTGTTGCGTTTTTTTACATAATTGTTACGAAAACATGTGCATAAAACTAGTAAAATTGTGTGCTTTCTATTATAGAATAGTTTGTGCATAAAATCAAATAAGAACAAATACATACCCAGCTTTTTCCAGAAGCGACATAGCATTTCGCCGAGGTACATCTTGGAACGAGCTTGAACAGAATAAGTGAATTGTCTCAATGCTTTTTGTTAAAAAAAAAACATTTTTTTGGTGCGAATTTAACACAACACCAGATAATGCTAATCCTCATGGATGTTTCGTGTATAAAAAAATACGCATTGTGTATTTATTTACATAAGCCAGATAGTGTGCAGCTCCGCAAAACTGTTAATTATTTTCCATATTAATTGATGCAACAATATTCTTGCACCATAACCTTTCCTAAGCTATTTCAATCCGTTCAGTCAGCGTTTCTATCGCATTTACATACGAAACAATAAATAAAATGATTAATGAGAACCACCCCAGTAAATCACGGTATAAATTAATTATAACTATAGTAATAAAGGCGCCTTTCGTCGGCTCACATCTACACACCTAGGAAGTGTTTACGTTTCGAGAATAAATTCCTAAGCGTTTATTTATGATGAAACTACTGAATTGTGTTACAGCTCTATAAATAATGCACGCAACAAAAATACATTTGCATCTGTAACATTTTTAATATTCTCCTAACGATTTGCAATGAAAATCAAAACTGTTTACAACTTTGATGCAATTTCGTAACGCATTGGAGGAAAATTGCGTTTACTTTTTTTAGAAAGCGAGTTTCAATTGAAACTATCAATCAGAACGTTATATACAGTTCAGCGCTCGGTAATTAAGTAATAAGTAGTTTTTTTTATAGAATTTTCGGTTGAATCTGGTTTGTGTTATTAAGGTCTCGGTCAACCGTTACGCAATTACATTCGGATCGTTCTTTTTGTCGTGATTTCTACTTCCGATCAATTTGGAACGCTTCCTATATTATTCGTAGGTCATGGCATTGGCGCGATTGATTGATGCTGCTCGGCCCACGTCGAATTACCCAATAAATCATGGAAGTTTTTTTTTTATTCATGTAATCTTATTCACATTTTTCCGACCTTCTTCAGTAGCAATTTTTTGGAACAACATTTTATGTTAATATTTCTTTACTTGTAAACTTTAATCTTTATTGTTTACTTTTTTGCTTTTCTGATGTAACTAACAATTTTCTTATACTAATTAGTAAATTTAAATACGTAATACAAAAGCTACAATTAAATTTATTACTTTTTATAAAATTTGTATTTTTTTTTTAATTTTTAAGAAATGTATAATTTATTCATCCTTTAATAATAAGTTATATATGGATGTAATTTTTTAAATTGGATGATCCTGTAAAGGTAACTAATTGCATCTCTGGACGATTCGAAGGTGAACTTGAAACAGATTTTTTTTTCGAAGGTTTTGGCTGACGTTTCGGTCTTTGTGCAAACGAAAATAAATACAGGTATCATAAACATAGGTATTTTGTTTTAATTTCCCGAGGCCATCTTCCATAGGTAAGATTTGTATTGCAAATAGATAAGCGCGTCATTATCCGACGTTTAATCTGTTGCGTTAATTCTTTGCATACACTCGAGGTTGAATTCCTTACTGTCTCAAAAGTGTATAAATATCTACTGTATTCCGCAGATATGATTACAATACGCAGTAGACAATAATATATATATTATTTTTGTAAATTTATTTAATTCGGGAATTACTGAATAGATGGCGTTTCAAAATAAGCTTGTCATGTTTAAAAGAATCAAAGTTTCAAAGTTCTTTGAAATTGAAATCAAACTTTGATAGTTAAAAATATACGCAAAAAAAAAGATAAATCTACATAAGTTGTGCCAATTTAATTGGAGTTTTTAAGGAGACTCGTAATTAAATAATAAAGTAACCTATAAGTTGACAGTGTCAACTGTCAAATAATTTATTAATTTGTTCGACTGTTATTAAGAAAATTGTTTATGTTTAAATTACAGTTGTTTACGACATTTGTAAAGAAATAATATTTTTTTATGGTATAATCAAGAGTAAATTTCAAATGCGTCTATTCCAATTGTGTTGCCGAAAAGGTGTATCACGTAATCCAATTGAAAAAAATTACGGCTAAACATCGGACCACATAGAAGAGTGTCCATCCATCGAAAACGGCTGTCAAAGTACATTGAAATTTATCGCACGCATTGTCCGGCACTTCAATTAAAGTCTTTAAATAATGAGATTATCTCTTCATCTCCGTTATCTTCCAGCAATTCTTATTTTCTGTTTATTCATCTAAAAAATGCGTTATATTCTATTTGCAATTTGAACTTTGCCACACGTCCATATATGTGTTTGTTATTCAATTAATTGTTAATTACTTCAATTAATTCCAACCTTAGCTGAAAGTCCGCATCAGACGCGCATTCGTTTTAATTACTAATGAAACAAATAAAAAATCATTCGGCATTGCAAAATTGATAAATTTTCCTAAAAATAATTTATTATTTATAATTTCATGACGGTTGACACAAATTTTATAATTTTTAATTAGAAGTAAACTAATTTTTAATCTAATTATCATCAACTGGAAAGTTAATTAATCAAAAATATTTTCTTCGTGAATTTAATAAAACTTTATTGTTTGTTTTATAATTAAATTTGAAAGGATTTTATTCAAGATAATTTGGTATAAAAATGGTTTTATTTAATTAAAATTCATCAATTAATCAAAATATTTTTTTTTATAGATGAAAGAAAATTATTGCAAGAACAAAAATTTGAAAATATTTGTTGATATGTAATTAATTTTTAATTGATTTGCATTAATAAATTTGTATCTTCATAACTAAAATCATTTTGAAGTTAAAATAATTGAAACTTGAAGTTATTTTTAGAAGAATATAAAAAAAATACAAGATTTATAATTAGAATAAATGCGTATTTGTAAATTGCAATAGTTTGTTATATAATGATTGTTACGTATGTTGTTTTTCGATTTTTCAAGGGGATAGTTTGAATACTCTTCACGGTTACTAGTCGTGCGACGCAAAGAATTCGAATTCGTCGCATAACACACATTTTTCCCATTACTCTTCCTCCTTCAAAATTGGATTATAATTGGTCGCAGCACAATGTTTATTGCGCGATTTGATTTGTTTACTTCTGGTGCTAATAAAATAATTGCATAAAAAACCAAAGGCAAAAGAAATCAACAATACAACAATAACAAAAATAATTATTAAAATGCGATTATGTCAGGCGAATACAGTTGAAAGCGCACGTGAAGTAACAATAATAAGAGATATGCTTGGTGATGGACTATTCCAGTTCAGTTGCAGCAACAGGCGTCTATTTAGTGCACTTGCTTTCACATTACAAGAAAGTCAACACATTGCCATATCATTTACTAGACACTTTTCCATTGCAGCTTTAATACAAAAAAAAAAATGTGCTATGACCATTGGCTTCGGCACACAAAACATTCGTCTTGCAGAGAGAAGCGTTACGCAACGGCTCCTGCAGACACGGTTCACTATGTTGCACGTTGCGAAACGCCCGTTCTTATATAATACTGATCTGGATCTATCGCTAAACAATAGACACAAACTAAATATCCATTATAAAAACGTCTCTAATTAAGTGAAAGAATATTAACAAATTTATGATTAGAATTTGTAAATTTACATTTTAGATGTAAACTAAATACTGCGAAATATTGAAAATGAATTGAAGCGTGTATGAGAATAAGATTGTAATGTGTGTAAATCGAAAACTATTTTTATCCTCGATCTATTTATGGTTTGTAATAGAAAGTTCATTTACTGGGATTCGTTTAATCATCGTTTCGGATTTGAATAGTGAAAACAATGCGATATTTGATGATGAACCAATAATTTTGTTTGACTTTATCGAATCAATATTGGTTTTGTAATGGAAATGAATAATACAAATGAGTCATGAAGACCTAATTAAGGCATGTGAAATAGAAAAATGTGAAACAAAGTTATTTTGATAACAATAAACTGTTGCTATAAAGCGATACATTTGAAACCGATTAAGAATGTATATTACAAAAATATACAGTAATAATAACATTTATGTAAAATGTTTTGAATTACTTAAAAATTTTAAGGATTTTTAGAAAATGTTTACTGAAATAACAGAAAAACTACATAAAACAAAGCTGTTAATTTAAGCAGTTGAATTTAACAAAATCTTTTGAAAAATAAATGATTTTTTTGGAATATTTCACATAATTTAAAATATATTTGTAGAATTTAAAATTTTAAGGATATTTTAGAAATTTGTTACTTGAATTAAAATAGGGAAAAAAAATTGAAATAATTCGAAAAAACACAAAAAAGTTAAACAATTATTTTAATTACGAAACTAATGGAAATTTAAAATTTTAATGATACGAAAAATAAATTGATAGGAAATATTTACAACTGAAAATAAAATTGCAGATTAGCATTTGTGAAATTAATTTTTTCATAAAAATGAGTTTTCTTCAAAAAGTTGTTAATTCATTTAGTTAATTTTAGATAATGTAAGAAATATTTATGGAATTTGTAATTTTAAGGATATTTTAGAAATTTTTAATTATATCTAAATAGGAAATATTTCAAGTGAAAACGAATTTGCAACAATTCAAAGAAAAAACTGCATCAAAATTTTATATCATCAAGTAGTAAATCCTATTGTTAAATAAAATGTACAAATATTTTAAAGGTAAACATTATTTTTAATTAGATAAGTTTCTTGTACCAAATTTATTTTTATATATTTTTTGTTTTAAGGAAAAACAATAAATATTTTGTTTACTTATTTCAAGTATAGTTTAAGGAAATAGTTTTTGTGTTGAGGACATTTCTCGTTGTTATTGACTACATTATTAAAACTTGTATTTATCCTTCGAAACGCATGTAATACAATGCCAAGGAAAACTATTCATTATTCCGCTCCATTTTCATATTCGACAAATTAAATGGACACCACGAGGATAAAACGCGTGCAGTTAACGAGAAACGCAATAATATTTCAAACATTTAATTTAAATTGAGCATCAATTGTATTATATGTAGGCTAAAATTTCAATACAAACTAATTTTTAATAAATATAAAATAATTTTTTTATTTCTAAAACAATTTTTGTTCGATTAAACCGCCTTAGCGAGGTGTTGAAAAAAATGTGTTATTTTACGACAAATTCTAAGAACTATATGCTCCGTCATACGAAAGTTCAGATAATCTCATTGGGTCGTTGCAAATTTATTTTTTGTTTACATGGACGATAAAAGGTTTTGGACTCTTGAAACCATAAAGATTATAACTTTTTAATGAATTGTTGGATAATATGAAATAGGGGAATAATATGAAATTCTTAAAATGAATCGCAAAACATTCAATAAATTTTAAACGCAATTAGATTTAATATTGTTTAGTTAAAATTTTGTTGTGATGAGTTCCGACGCTTTACTAGTTAATAAAGATTACGGTTTGTTATTTTCTAATAGATATAAGATTTTTTTTTCAACACATTTATCTCGTTTCGCAATTCAAGAAAATAATCAATTGATTATGTGCAGCTATCACATTTCGTTTAATTGATTGTTAAGACAATAAAAAGCGGAAAATGCCAATTATTAGCTTGAATGTCGAATGTGTTTCTTTTTACCGATAAGAAGCAATAACTTATATATTTTTAACTGCATTCGTTTCGAACTGATAAGTTAAGGAAAAAAAGTTAAACATTGCCATAAAATTGGTTTTAATTGGTGTTCGAAAGAGGAAAAAACATCGATAGCAGAAATTGTTGTTGCACGAACAGTAAAATACAACAATTTTGAACGAAATTTAAGTCACTTTCAATGTTTCAAGAATTAAGTAATATTTGCGTCAATACTTTGTTTAATAATTTAAAAAAAATTAAATGTTTTTGTAAAATTGATAATTATCAGCACTATTTACAAAACATTAGGCGACGTAAATAATTATGTAAACGTTATTAATTTTAGGTGTCAAAGTAAATAAGCAATAAGTTTCGTCAATTATTCAGACGCGGTTTTTCCTGAAAACGTAATAAACTTTAGTTTTATTGCAGTTTTATCATTTTCGCATTAGATTGATGATGCTTATTTATTCGTGTGTGTTTAATTGATTCGCGTTTATTGCTTCACGTATTTTCAACAAATTTTGTATAAAATACTATAATTTTTCAATTATTTGTTTTATAAAATAATTAAAACTTATTATTAACTATTCTAATTTTAGTTTAATATTTTTGGTCATTAAAAAAAATATTATAAATATCTCATTAAAATTTTGTATTTAATTTATGAATAAAAGTATAATGATGGTTTATTAGAAACTGGAAAAAATATTTAAAGTTTCCACAAATTAATTTATTGAAGAATTCAATTTGACAAAAAAAATGGGCTGTAAATTAACTAATTTATATTTATATAAGACATTAATTTTCAGGCTGTCACCACTACTTTTATTTCACGGATTTAAAAAAAATGGTATAAAACACTATAATTTATCGATTTTTAAACTATTTGGTTTATAAATAATTAAAATTTAATTGAAAATAAAAATTACTTTGAAACATTACGAATTTATTACCTATTCTAATTTTAGTTGCATATTTTTGGATCATTCAAAAAAATATAATATAAATATCTCATGTATAACGATGGTTTGTTAGAAACTGAAAAAATGTATTAAAATGTTCACGATTTAATGTATTGAAGAATTCATTCACTAATTTATTTTTATACATGACAATCATTGTCACGCTGTCACCACTACTTTTATTTCATGCATTTTCAATAAATTTAGTATAAGCCAGTAATATTATTTAATTTTTTAACAAATTTTTTAGAAAGATGTAAATGATATTTTAGAATATTTTAAATTTTTGATTTAAATTGAATGAATGTATTTTGGTTCCTACAAATTGGTTTTTAATATTCTTGTAGGAGGTACTTTTCTACGAAAATTAGGTTATTGCAGTCTTACCTTTAAGTTCGAGTTGGAATCACAAAAAGTAGGAAACACTAAACACTTCGAACGAGTTTTAGTCTTTGGTAGGTTCTTTGGTATCGTGGGGTTTGTAGAGCGCACTTAAGTCAATTTTAGTCAATTAGCAAAAGGTTGTATCATCCTCACGTTAACTGTGGATAATATAATATGTGTGTGGACAAACGTGCGGTGGTCAATTGAACGATTTGCTTTACGCGCTTGGATTCGGAAGTGATACTAAAACTCATCATATGTAACACAAGTTATATGAAGCCCATGTACGTATATTTATCTGTATATACGTACAAGCATGTAAGTGTACGTAGTTGAGTCGTGCAACTGATAGTGAAACGTCGTTTACAACTTTATACCAAAGAAAATCCTCCCTACCTCGCAAAACAGATTGTTTCCTGCCACCTAGGTCCACCACTTCCAGCGACCCGGAAGATAAGGAAAAGCCATACGGCGCGCGGATTATTCTATCCTTGTAAATTGGCATACGCACTCATACTGCTCCTCCGTGCATTACGTTCAACGTCCAAACGCGACGCAACATTTTTGGGACAGAGAAAGAGCTACGCGGCTCCACGAATTGATGAGGGGAATTGATAAATTATTACTAATTGCCCACAATTATTACAGTTTTTTTTTCGCAGCTTTGCGAATAGAAATGTTTGCTCAGCGTTTGAATCGATCATTGTTTAATGACAGCACATGCATACGAAATGAATCATTATTGCATTCAATTCATACATGGAATTTAGATGATTATTTCTTGAAACAAAGAACATAACACAAGCTTTATTTTGAAAATAAATTACTTCGGAAAATTACTCTAAAAAATAAATATTGGAATATCTTATAATATTGAAGAACGATATTTTATTATAATTAAATTATTTAAGATGGATTTTAAAACAAAATTGCATTGATTCAATACAAATCTCTAATTTTTAATTAAAAAATAATTAACATAAAAATCTATTTATTAAATATCAAAATTGTATTCTTTGAATAATACATTTTATAAAAAAAATCATATGATTAGAAAATTGATTCTGAATTCTCTTATATAATCTTAGTATATTAATTGGTATCAATTTTCTAAATTGAAACGATATGTTTCTAGGAAAGTATTCGGTTGGATTCAATTTCATTTCAACCTCATTCAATTTATTCATGGAATAAATGGGTGATTATTACTTGGAACCAAGAACAATTTTATAATTATAATTTTAAAATAGAAAAATCTAATTTAATGTAAAATATGAGTGAATTTCTTTATTGAATATAATTGATATATTATTTACCGTATTTGGCGTTTTATCATGAAAAAAGGTTTTCTAAAAAATGTGAATAAAAAAGGTATATGATTTTTTTATTTTAAGAATAAATTATATTAAAACAGTATTAATTTGCAATTTTATGATAATATATGTAAAATGTTATAGTTGGGTATAAATTATATTAAGAATAGATAAAATAGAATTAACACAAATTTGTTAACAAAGCAAATTATTTGTTAAAAAAAACTGAAATTTTAATTATTTTCTTTAAGAAAAACGTAAGTTAATATAAAATTCATTGTAAACAAGGAAATGGCACAAAATATTTACTTTGCAGATTGATTACGGAAATATTCGCGAATGCAGAAGGCATAAAAGATATTTTTCTGTGTTCGAAAACTAAAAAAAAAAACTATTATTTACAAATAAAAATGTATAGTGTTTTTATTTGCTGTGCGAAAGGTTACGCAAGGATCGTGCATTAATTTCTAATTTCTCAACAAGGACAGCGTAAGGAGGAAGTTAAAAAAAGGATGCTACTTCTATTTTCTTCGAAAATTTAAAATCCTTGTTCCAGCGTTTCTTTCATTTATTGAACAATAAATATAATTTGTAATTGTTTCATAACATATTTTCATAATATTATAATTATTTGAAATAATAAAAACTTTATTAAAAGAAAATTAATTTTATGATACTGATAGTATATTTGGTGGTCTATATAAATTAATAATTAGTTTTATAAACTGAATTTTAATCATTGTGCGTTTTTTAACTAATAAAGGAGAATTTGATAATTTTATAACAGAATTTCGTGGAAAAGTGTCTAAAACGATTGGCGTAGAATAAGGAGCTAGATTCAAATTTGATTAGAAGTGACCGGAATACTCAATCACGTATCCTTGACGCTAAAAATATGAATTGGCGAAGAAATGAAACGCGAATCTGAATCTACGCGAACATTGAATTTGCTTGCTTGACGAGGGGCGTACTCAGGGATAAATGACCAAAGATTCCTGGAAGTAACTCGTTCAACAATGAACGGAATCATTGTAATGGAATTGGGTCATCCTCTCGAAGGCAAGGACGACAATCCAAGGAGTTTATTAAGAAAACACTTTAAAACTAGATTTTAAATAATAAAACTATACAATATTCAAGAAATTGTTGCAACTACGTACTTTTAGAAATTTTATTTTCAAATGAAAATTAGTTTGAAATTATAAATTTAAAAAAAGTCCTGAAAATAATATTTGATTCACTCGTTGCTTAACTTTATTTTAAATATTATAATTCAATTACAAAATATTTATAACATTATGTTAAAAAAATGGATTTTTAAATAATTTAATTTTTGAAATTTTTTACATTTTTACTAAGAAAAAATATTATTTTCTTAACAATATTGTTTGTATAATTGCATGAATCACATCCATAAATCAAAGAAAACAAGATATTTTAAATTAGAATGTATTATCATCAACGCAGTACAAAAAAATCTTGCAAATTAATTAATTTATGTATTTTTTACTGATTTAAAAGCAGTTTCTGTAATCATTCACAAGCCGATCCCTCTGTAATTAGATTAATTTGCGTAAATTTTCTATTCATTTATTACTGGATTTGTTATTTGCGATTTTTTCTTTGTTTGCGCATAAATGCAACTTTGGTAATAATAGTTGATTTAATTGTATTAATTAATTATTGTGTTACAGTTTTTGCTAAAATTGCATTTAATTTGAGAATTTAATTCTTTATTAATTGTTACTTGGAATTGTTATGTAATTAATAAATAACAATTATATAAATTCTTTATTTTTTTGTATACTTATAAGTAATCAATTTATTTCTAGTAAAGTTTTAGAATTAGAGCAATTACTTTGATTATAAACTTTAGCACGCAGCAGAATAATTGTAATTATGTAATTGCCGTTAATTTATATTTTTTTGTTAAAATTGATTAAACAACATAAACTTTTTAGTTATAATATTATAGTTGTAGCAAGTTAAAAATTATATAAGCTTACCTTAAATACAGCGTTGAGTTTTCTTGACGCAAACTTTTGCAAAAAAAATCCGTTTCGGTTATAACTTTTCTTTGAAGGAAAATTGTTTAAAATCGCAAAACGTGCTTGGAATAATAAACGTAAACCGCGGAATAAAAAAAATTTCACTAATCGATAGTTTAGATTTATTTATTGATATTCGCGAGAAACTGGAAATGCTGTACGATTGAAAAGCGCTCGATTGTTCTTGCATGTGGCCTGATATGGCATTGCCTTTAACACATGTCCGTCGTGCTTTTATATTTATATATGAATTAGCGTATGAAGAAAGATGGAAAATATGTGTATAAAAGCGATCGGAGAGGGAAGGAGTGCAAGATTTTTCTTTTTATTTGACTGTGTGTTATTTCGCATTGTTCTTTTCTCGAAGCCGGAAGAAGTCTGGGGAAAAATTCGTCGGGGAAAAATTCTTTGCCGAAGGCGCTCGATGCACGACGATTATCCTTGTGTTATCCTTGCAATTAGTGTAATATTATCGATGCATTTACAAGATAGATAAATTTGCTTCGCACTTTGAGAAAAGGTTAAAATATATAAATACATTTACTCAGATATTTATTTTTGTTATAAAATTACATCTAACACAAAGTAATTACATGGCATTACATTATATAATATTTCAACGAATTGTTTATGTTCTACATATACTTTTTTGTGATGCAAAGAGATGGTGGATGAAGGTGGAATGAAAGTTGTTTAGCGGAAATTTCTTTTTGTTTCGACTATTTCGTTTTCATAACATTTAAGTATCTTAACATTTTACTGTTTCATTTTTATCATTACATAATATTTCTTTAAAATAATCAATAAAAAAATCTATTTTACTTTATTATTTAATATTGTCACTGTTATAAATGTTATCTTTATTTTTTTGTTATCTAGTAACTAAGGACGTCTTTCGGTTGTCAATTACTTTTTGACAGTTTGAAAGTTCTTGCTGACGTTTTTTAGTTATTATTTTTCTAATTTTTAAACACGACCTATATTTAGTAATAACTATAACAGTTGCTATTTGTTAGTTTTAGACAAAATTCTAATTTTTAAGAACATTTTTTTCGTTAGCTATTTTTAATCGTTTATTATGATAAGTAACTTGAGTTGCTAAGATATTGTGGTTGTTATGGTAATATGAGATTTATGAGATTATGGTTACTTGATATTATGACAGTTGTTCATGAAAAATAATTTATTTTTAAATTATAATTAGTAATACTTATTTTATATCTTGTGTAATACTTATTTTATATTTTGTTGATATTTCTTAGTTTTTAGAGAACGATATTAACAGCTTCCTAAATCTGAAAAATAGCTTCTGATAATTGTTTGGTTATTTTCATGTTATGATTTCCTATGACAATAGCTAATAACGTTTCTAGGTTATAATAATCATAAACTTAATTCCTATGAATGCATTGTGTTGCTATGTACAAAATGACAGTTGTCAAGGAAATGTTTTGTTTCTATTGAATATGAATCAAAACAAACAAATTGTTTTCAATCAAGCAAAATTACATGTTAAACTCGTATAAACATTACAAATTTTAGTCCTAACATAATTCCGTTTTTCCAAGAACAAGCTGTAATTATTTGTAAAGTGCAAAAGTTCCTCATCAATTCCAAAACAATCGCGTGGAAAACCGCAATTCAGCGATGATGCTTTTACATAATAATAAATAAAATCAAGAGCAGAATCTTTGCGGTTTAACATTTAGGAGTTTCCTATTGTCTCTACAGATGAACGAAGCAGACATGAAAGAGGATGCAGCATCACCGTTTTGTTTTCGTACATTTTGTAATCTCTTTTTTATTGCATCCTGCAAATGAGCTATGGGATTTTTTTGATAATCGAGGGGATTATTCGGTTCATCGTAATCCCAATCGTCTCGTCTCCTTGGGACAAAAATATAACAACAATAAATTGCATTATGTAACCGCGTCTTATTTACTTGTAATTATTTTTATTGTCACATTTAACACTCTAATTGTATCGCATTTTAGATCTGAGACATTATGTGAATCTCTCTATCGTAACGGATATAATCGTCTTCTGAATCATTTTGACTGCATTTTATAAATAGATAAAAGAAAATAATAATGTTGTGTTTTATAATAACATTTTGAATCTTGAAATCCATCCTCTTATTATGTAACACACAGTTTTTTAATTATAAGCAATAATATGTTTAGCTCTTCGTATGTGTACATGTTTATACCCAGCTTTGTCCTTCCGTTACGTAACTAGCAATATTTTTAATTACAAACAGTTTTGTTTGTAATTTTCGGATCTAACTTGAAACGCTTTGAATTTAACCTTCCCGTTATGTAACAAACAGCTGTATTCTCCGGTTACGTAACCATCATATCAAAATTGTATTGTAACGGATTCAGAAAAATTTGACTAGTTTGGATAATTATTAGTTTCCGACTTGAATGTGTTATCGGTTTTCGCAGCGGAGCGTTAAATTTCGTGCTTGCAGCGAAATCGAAAAAGTCCGTCCGTTTTGTTTGTTACAAATTGCATAACGCGAGTTTTCTTTGCGTGTCGTAATGGAGCGGAAATATTGACGTAATTTTTTTTGTGAGTGTGTAAAGTACACAGCAATCTAAATATATTGTGTCATGCAGCTCGGATTTCTCGAATAACTAATTAATAACGAGAGCAATAACATCAAGATGAAGTGAACTATTTGTATTTCTTGAAAATATTTAGTAATTAACGTTTACGATTTTTCGCTGGACATTAAATAATTATTAGTTAACGGATTCTTATTTAATTTCGATTTAATTGAATTTGAAAGTCTGGCCTCTAACCAAAATTTTAAGTAATAGATTTCACAGATGATAGTCGTAAAAAAATAGGTGCAACAAATGAAATAATTAGAAGAAAATGTACCATATTTACTATTAACTAATACTAATTTTATATACGTAATATATAAACTAGTAATTTTACTTATATCTGGCGGGAAATGTATTTTGAATATCGTTTCATTGTTTAAGTATTTGAATGTTTCAATCCTCTTCAAAAAAAAAGGTTATGTTAAATTTGTTTAGAATTGTTACTGTCATAAAAGTCAACGGTCTAGTCATAAACGTCAACTCTCACTGTCGTAAATGTCAACTGACACTTCCATTTCAACTAGTAATTTAGTTAGTTAAAGCTAGTGTAGTGTAAACGCACCATTACAGTTGTAATACTTATTATTTAATTAGAACGCAATAATTGCAAATGCGTATAATAAACTTATTGCACTAACCACACTAATCATTCTTTCTTAATAAATATTCACTACAAACTAAGATGATTCATGTCTTATATATTAAGGTCATCAAACTTATAACAAATATACGCATGCAACGAGCAATAAGTCTACCATTAGTATATAACCTCGAGTTATTCTTCTAATTTTTAATGAACAATAATTTTGATTTCCATTTATATATTCAATTTAAAAAAATGCAAATGAAGATTACATAAATAAAGGCAATCGAATTGTGTGCATCGAATGAAGTTAAATTATATTTACGAATGCTACTTTTAGAAACACGAACAAAACATGCAATTAAAAACATCTTAACGCGTGTACGAATATATTAACAGTTATTATTTTTTTATAATTACCATTGTTAAGTAAATCTTCAAATTTGCATTCATATTAAATTATTTATTGGTAATAATAATCATAGTTTCATCTTTCAAGTAAATTACACTGAATAAATAATTGCTGTAAAATTTGTTTTTGTTAAGAAATGACCTTAGATTATATGCGTGGAATATTAATATTGTAATCACCCATTCGCTATCATATCTTGCTTAACTTTCGTAATGAAACAAAAAAATAAAGAGTTATTGAAGATGAGATTTGAATTAGCTCATTTCAAGGAAATACCAACATCCGTTAATTACCAATACATCCTTATTGCATCCTGCTAATTTTAGGTTTAGGATAATCCGGATTCCCCTAAACCCGAATGGTATGAAATGCAATTGGATTTTACTAAAAATTATCATAATTTATTTTTAAATATTTGTAAAAAAATATCCGTTAAAAAATAACATATTGACAATATACAATTAGTTGCATTTAAAGTAATATAACCGCAAAGATTATTGTTATTGAGAACCGGATGATGAATTAATAATTTTTAATTTTTTTTTAACAAAGTCGAAAATGTTTTACTTTTCCATTGGGAATCCGAAATTTTGCAAATTTTTCTTTAATATTTTATATTTCTTCACAAACTAGATGATATTTGAAGACTTTAAAACCGAAATAATATTGATATAAATTATACAAGACCATTGATTCTACTTTACAAATTACATAACTTTATCTATCAATTTTTTCACAATTATGAAATAATTACGAATCTTCCAATTAATTTTTAAGCTTCATTATTACCAAATTTTTAACAACATTTCAACAAAAATATCAACTAAATATAGCCGATGCGTAGATAAAATCTAAAAATAAAAATTAATCAGTCACACTAATAAAATTTCTTGATATTTACTTTTTAATTAAATCATAATCACATCCTTGTAATTAACACCAGATATTAAATGCACTTTATCTCTTCGCATAAAGCGGCAAAATAAATAAATCCGCGTTTCTTATTAGACTGCTTTTCACAATTTTAAATACATATTTCATATTTATTTTAATACGCCTCAGAGAAGTAAAAATCGTTCGTAATGCGTAATGCTCGTTACTTTAATTTGTTTTTCCAGGCTTTTCAATTATAAAAAAAACACATTATTATTGCGTTTCTTCTATTATTGATTTTCTTAGGAATCGTTAAACTTTATATAATTATTATGTGTTGCAGAAATTTATTTATGTCATTTTTTTATGATTTATTTATTTATATATATTCATGCCTTCTTTTTCTTAGAATACATTAATAAGGAATCTTAGTAACAACAGTTTTTAATCAATGGTAATTTTCTGTACTTGAATGATTATTATTTTTTTTTTATTGAAACTTAATTTACAATTAATTTTTTTTTCAGCATAATTGTTTTGGCGTTGAGGGAAATATGTGGATATGAAACTTTACACAAACATATTTAGTGTTTGCAGGATGTTCTAAAACCGAAATCATAAAAAATAAATAATATAATCTATTCTGAAAACTCTAGATAAAAATTATATGATATGAAAATATAAGAACCTAGGCATTCAAAAATTGAAGTAATAACATATTTTCTTATATATTGCAAACAAAACATGTATCTTCGGAAACCGAGGGATTTTTAGAAATGTTCGAAAACCGAAATAATTTTCTGAATAAAAATGAATGTAAAATCCATTCTGGAAACCCATGAAAATACAATTTTTCTAAAATATTGATTTTAATGTAACAATAACGGTTGAAAAAATGATCCCATGTATATTAGTAATTGAAGTTAAGTATTTGGAAAAATATTATATCATTCTAATTATAGTCGGCACGAGAACGAGGTCTCACCTTGCTGGATTTCTTTACAAAATATACCCTATTCTAAAGTTTAAGCTATAAATAAAATTGTTATTTGTCATTGATCTGCATACAACAATTTTTTTAAAAATATAACCTACACGGCATTTACGATCATTATAACCGATTAGAATGGTTACTAGAAACAAGACTATAGTGAACTTCTTTTTCATTCAATACTCGGCATTGATTAGGACAGACCGATGAATAAATAATTAAAACCGCGAACGACTTTGAACGACATTAAATAGGGTTAAGGGCAATCAAAAAAAAAATCCGGAAGTGATTTTCGGCCTTAAATGGAAAGAAAAGAAACCAAAAATGATTGGCTTGAGGTCAATGTTACAGCCCGAAATTGGATACAGTTTATTAAACTTTCGCGATGTTTGATTACATTCGTGCACAGTCTGCAAGGACGTACCCATATCTCACCGTTTTTTTTCTGTTTGTATTTTCACCTCTTATCCAATATGCAATTTAGCATTCTTACGCAATGATTATAACCTACGGTAATAACTGGAATTTTATTGTTGCAGGAGGTAATTTATTGGTCAATGCTAAAAGGATAGAGCGTTCTGCTATAAGGATTGACGATATTGTCAATGTTATTATTGAATGGGCGTATGATCTAATGCGGTGCGCTTTATGTTCACAGTCTATAATTGCTATTCTCTTAGTGCGTCTGAACGAAATAAATGAATGTAATTATTTAAATTCTCCATTGCAACTAGTTTACAAGTTTTCATCATTGTTTTTGTATTTTAATCTCCTTGTTTACTATTTTTTAAATGTATTATTATTATGTAGATTTTATAGACTATATAGATTATGTAGACTATGTAGATTATGCAGACTATCAAGATTGTGTAGACTATGCAGACTATGTAGAGTCTGTAGACTATGTAGACTATGTAGACTACGTAGACTATGCATACTATGCAGACTATCAAGATTATGTAGACTATGCAGACTATGTAAACTATGTAGTCTAATAAAATTAATTAATACATTTTTATGAAGTTAACTAATTAATAAAGTTTATGAATTATATATTAAATAATATTAGTAGGTTTGCTATAAATGATGGAATTGAGTTTCTCAACAACCAAAAGTTTCTTATACCAAGTGAAAATTAAAATATGCAGATTAAATTAATTCGCTAAATAAATTTTATATAATTAAAACTATACAAACATTAATGAATATTTAAAGTGAAAGTTAGTTTCCATAATTAATATTAGATGAAGCTGTGTAAAATAATATTATGTTAATTACAACTTAAACTATTAATATATATATTTTGAAACTAAATATACGAAGTTAATCAACATTTTTAACTAATTAAAATTAAAATGAATGCAATAATTAGTATAATTTAATTAGAGCAGCGCTAAAACGGTCGAACCTTCAGCTTCTTGCGTATAGGTGCAGATGGAGTCACTTATATAATATAGTTAAGAGTTCAACCAAATCATATTACTTTCAAGTTTTGGTTTGTATCTTGACTTATAGTTCAATCGTTTAAGCGCTGTTCATATTTCAGTTTGTTAATTATTGCTTTAAATTTATATAATCTATGCATTAAAATTAAATATTATAGTTGTTTTATGTAATATTATACAGAATTAATTATTTTATTGTTTTATAATGAACTTATGTATGGATTTCGAAATCGTTTTCAGCGTCATCTGTTGATTAATTAAAATAATTTGATTCATATTTAAAGTTATCAAATTATTGTTATTATTAAATTTTAAGTTATAATTAGTTTTTAGAAAACCAAATGGATATTACTAGCAATGAATATGATAGTAAAGTAACATTCCTGAAGTTTCTTATCCATTCCAACTCCCAAATTATGCCTAAATTCTATAAAATATTACACAACAAATACAAATTATTATCTTTGATTTACTAATTATAATCAAAAACGAATAAAAGAAAATAACAATTAGATAAAACAACAAATACGTAAAGTTATTAATAAATGTAATTAGAATATCATAATTGGGATGCCAGAGAGCTGCTGCAGAGGTAATAAAAAAAAATGACACAATTTTAATTTTATAATTATATAATATTTTTTTTACTAAATATTTAACACCAAAAATAAATTGAATTTGTAAAGATTTTTTTAAGGTATTTTGATTTGAATAAAACTTTATTATTTTGTCATAATTGAAAACTGGAATTATTAATATTTCATTTATGAAACCAATCAACAGTACTTCAGAGAAGGAATGCAATTATTTATGCTTATATGAAATAATTTAATGTAAGCAATAATAACTGATTGCGCATTTGGTATAAACTAGATTTTCTTCTAGGAATTCAAAATTCAAACGTGTTTTTCTTACGGTCAAACCAGAATGTGGACTAAATCTACAATTCAGTTTATGTTTAATTAACTAGCTTTTTGTATATATTTTAAGTGTTTTTTAGTTTTCTTTAATTTCGAACTTTTAATATTTGTATTTAACGAAATAATAAACTTTAAACTTAGATATTTTATTTTTTTTAACATGAGTAAATAACTATTAAGTAAAGTTGAATATCCTGTTATTTCTTCACACACTTTAACCTGGATGGGTCATGGGTTTACGCGTAATTGATTGGGTTTAGGAAAACGGCAGTTAAATAAATTTGTAATAAACGATCCATAATCGTGGGCGATTGCGGAAAGTGGAAGTGCGTCGTTGCGCAACGTCCGTCGTCCCTCCAACGTGATTCCCATTACCCAGTTTTGTTGGATATGTTAGTAGTTTGCTGTTTAATTGCTGCATGTGCGAAATGTGGAAATATGGAAAGCCGCTAAACGTTTGATTTGCATAAAGGGAAACGGCGACACTTTTAATTAAAGTGTATTTATAGAAGCTGGAACTTTTGAGTTTGCATCGCCAATTCGTCCAATCCCATCCATCTAAATCCTAACGACATTAAAGGAACGAATCCGGAGATGTTATAGCACTTTCCAGATGATGTCTTTCTAATGGATCCGTTGCGCAATCCGTCATTTACTCTCGTTTTTATTTCGCTTTTCTCATTGCTAACAATTCCTCTCGAAACAATGCTACTCCGTATATCGTGTAACTCTAATTGTTCTTCATTTATTACATTTTACCATAATTTTTAGGATTATATAAGTTTTCAGTCAGACTCGTTAGAAAGGACCGATAATAAACGGAATTTAGCTACGCGTTTTGAGGAGCCGGCGAAAGTGCATTTTGGATGGACATCTATTGCGCATATTCTGCTCCTGTTGTCTGGGAATATTATGCAACGGCTCGGCATCATTTAATTTATATGCAAACGCACCGTACAAAAACTGATGTAAAAACTGCTGGTTCTTTTTGTTGATGTCTCCTATATTCCTTTTAGTTTTTTTTACATTTTTTAAGCGTATTTGTGAAATATTCGACCCTGCAGACTTAATTAAGCAATCGGCAATTTTTTTTTCGGACCATTAAAATAAATTAACGTCCATTATTTTTAGTCTCATATTTCAATTAGTTACGTGAATTAATTCAAAGTTTAATTAGCTAATGCAAATAGTCGTTTTTCTTTCAGATAAATTGTATGTGGGAATATTTGGTTTGGGAAGGATGTTTGTAAATTAATACATTTGTTCATTCAATTCATCTAAGACAATGTGAAAAGTATTAGTTTTTTAAATTTTAATTTTTAATTTTTTGTAACAAAATCTGAAAAAGACTTATGGTTCCTCACCACTATAGCCTTACATAACCTTTAATTTCCTTTAATTTGTATAATATGTATAATTAAAGACAGGTATTAATTAATTTGTTATTTTTTATTGTTCTAACAGTTATCTCCTTTAAATAAAATTGAAGATTTTATATAAAGTGATCAAATATAAACAGTGTTGAAAGCGTATATAAATTTGAAATATAGTTGACTTACATTGAAAATCATGTGGTTTATAACTGCAAGTCCGGATTTGCTAACTATTTCTACAGATCTGACTTAATGGGACCAGAGCTTTGCTTTATAGTCTACATAAATAACCAGATACAGATCGGCATACAGAAATTCGCCACATATACCATTGTTCCAGCTTCGATGAAAACAATGCAACACATACATTCGTCCATCCACATTTTGCAAATGTTTCACCAAAATTACGTGCACTCACTTCCATCTCTCATCATACTCATCTCATTCACTTTTAGTGAAATGATAATTAATCGAAGTGGATCTGATTAATCACAACATCAATTCAGCGCAACAACAGTTTTACGTAATCGCCGCTCGCCCAGATCGATCGATGATAAATCTCGGACTTACGTAATTACCTGCCGCAAAGCGGACACATCCGATTGAATTTCTGCGCTAATTGCTACACTGCATCTGCTTATTTAACGAGTTTAGAAAATACCTAATTTGCTTATTTTATTTAATTTTTTTTGTGTGTGCAGATCAGATTGATTTGCGGCGTTGCGTAACCCCAATCCAGCTAAGCATGCAGTTCATTCATTCAGAGAAGAAAAACTTTCGTTTTCGAACGAAATAATATGAAAAAAAAAATCTGGTTCATTTCATGCACTTCTATAATTCCGAGAAAGTTTTATTTTTATTTAAATAATAATGCGCTGGTCATCTGGCGCTCTTAATTGGTCTATAAATCTCATAACATTATTCAAGCTCATTTATATAATCGCATCAGGTGAGAAGATCTCCTCTTTTAAATTTCTAATTCACTTTTTAATATAAAGTTAATTTCGTAATTATTGAATATTTAATTTTAGAACTCGCTTATTCATTGCTTAAATTATTATAAACGTTTGTTGTGGTCTACGGTGCTTAACACATTAATATTATAATAAATTAAAGTATTTAAAGGTGTTTCAGAAATTATAAAAGTTTGTCGTGGTTTACGGTACTTCTAATATTTTAAAAGACTGAAGTTTTTAGAAAAAAGGAAGAAATTGTTGAATTGAAATAATTTCAATTTAATTTTACTTCTAAGATATTTTACTCAATAGTAGCAATTTTTTTTATAAATTAATAAAAAAAAAATAATAGATAACATCTATTAACTACTTATATTTAATGAAAGTAAAATAATGAAATTTTTTGTAATACAAATAATTAATAAACTTTGAAATCTTAAACAATGTTGTAATCTTGATGATATAATTATAGATTTCACTAGATACGCTTTATATACACTTAATTATTGAAATCTGATGTCGAATAATAAAATCAAATTATATTCTTGTAAAACTAATTGAATGCAAGAATCAATTCGAAAACACGATTATTGTTGAAAGTACGCTCGGACGGAACGAAAGGAAATTGGAATCCAAGACCAATATCCATGGATAATTTTGTATTCATAATAAAGATTACGTTTGTTAAGCAAGATGGAATAATACATAGTTGAGAGTGAGACGAAGAGCGAAAACAATTAATAAATCAGTAGTGCTAAGCGTGCCATTTTTGCTTTCGTTTGAAATTAGAAAACGGAAGCATTGATCCGGAAAATAATTAGTAATTTTGAAACTGGAAATAATAGTACACGTGTAATTAGTAATGAAGCCTTGGATCGGATTATGGAAATAAATAAAAAGGAGAGCATTTAAATTGTGTTTTAGGTGAATCATACTGATAATTTATTAATATTACAGTTAAATTTAATTTCATACTGCTTTTTTTGTATAAATAATAATTAGTTTTTTAAGTATTTATATTTTATTTAATAAATGGATAATCATTTAGAAAATGAGAATTTATTCATGATATTTGTTGGGTGAAATTTATTTCAAATACGAAAAAGTCTATCCTGGTCTACGGTATTTTGAATAAGGCAAAATTATTTTGTGATTATAAAAAGTTCCTATTTTAATTAATAAAAAGTTTTTAATGGTCTACGAAAATTTGAATCATGTAAAATAACGACCTGGTCTTTGATTCTTTAAATAGAGGTTCGTTTATAGCAAAAGTTTGGTCTATGGTGGTTTGATATCGTAAATATACTGTCCTGTACTATGGTTGTTTCAATATAGCAAAAGTCAGTTAGGTCTACGTTACTTCAAATATTAAAAATAGATTATCTTCGATTATGATTGTTTCAATATAACAAAAATAGACTTTTTTGGTCTACGGTAATATTGAAAAATAATAATATGATCTACGGTGTTTCGAATATAGCAAAAGTCTGTTATGGTCTAAGGTGCTTCGAATATTCTCTTTCGCGACTTTGATTATTTGAATTTAGCAAAAGTATTATTTAAGTATTGTAAAACTATGACCTGATTTATGATGTTTTAATATTACAAAAGTTTGTTCTTGTTTATGAATCTTTGAATAATTTGAAAATTATCTATGGTACTTTTAATGCACCAAATAATGTCCTGGCCTATGGTTCTTCAAACGGAGGTTCAATTATAGCAAAATTCTGTCCTGATCTATAGTGTTTTGAATTTAGTAAAACTTCGAATATTGCAAGTTTTTCATGGTCTACGTTCCTTTGAATATAGTAGTAAGTAGTAGCAAAGATGATATTCATATCTATAATTTGAGTATCCTTGGTCCTACGTCAATGTCATTGATGAAACGTATTTTTCTGAAATTCAATAAAAATTCCCAAGAGTTTTAACAAATCCTATAATTACATTTTACATGAGAGAAGGACGAGGTGAGTACACAAAGAAAAATTAATACAGTCTCATCCTCCAAAAATTTTCTGACTATTTTTTTAAAGTAATTTGCATAATAATGATTGAAGAATGCATCTCTTTCCTTTCCCAGGTATTACTATAATAATACTGGTAACGATATGCACGAATCGAGACCAAGATTCAAGTACGGCACAAAACGTCGCGGTAAAAAGCGCGGTACGGCACTTGTCGTCTCTCAGTCGGCAGAAATACCGAGAGAAAACTCTCACCAAAGGCTCGAAGCAGTTCTTGGAGATTGTGCTGTTGTTGGACTGTTAGTAAACATTCGCTGGTCGAGCAGTGAAGAAACACACACGCACGGACACACGTCTTTCCTTTACTTTTTAAATGCACGTGCTGTTGTAAATCCGCGAAAGACTACCGCCGCGCTTCTTCCTTCTACTCCGAAGTGCATTGAACTTGGTTTGCAATACTGCTATTGTGTTTTGCAACTATTTACTACTAGCAACTCGAACTGAATTCAGCTGATTAGTGAACTGTTGTTAGTTTTATTATCCCTTCGAAAAAATATACGGCGTTACTGGATTTTCAAGAACAATCTTCGAAGGAGAGAGTTGCTCGTTATCATCTGCAAACGGCTGCAGGTAAGATCATCATATATTATTATTACCTCCACAAACCATACTTAAAAGTTTTTCCACTTCAATTTCACATTTCAACTCAGTTTTATATTGATAATTATTATCGTTATATTAACAACATTTTTATTAATTTTGTAACAAAAATGAACAAAATATACATGAATTAGAAATTATTACTTTAATTGTTTATTAAACCAATAATATAATATATAAATTAATTAATAAAAAATAATTTTACATTAAAAAAATATTCCAATACAAAAAATTCATTTTTTTATTTCCATAACGTTATAATTACTAATTTTAAATTAAAAAGTAAAAAATGTTGACTCAAAAGTTTTACTAACAAAAAGTGGCGCCTTTCACGCAACGGAAGCTGTAAATTCCGTCGATTTTTTTTAACAATTAATTGAATCGTAAAACCAATTGCAGCAATAAACCGCTTTATGAAACACTTCATTCTAAGTTAACGACATTTAATCTTTCAAAATTAAATAAAATAAACAAAAATGGGCAGAAAATTGCATAAGTGAAAATATTACTTTTCCTTGCGAAATTTTCCATTAATTTTTTGAATTGCTGAAACGATTACATATAAATATTAATGCTTTAAATATCAATTAAAATGTTTATTAAGTAATCTGTTATTAATTACAATTTATTCATTTTAAATCGTTAGAAAATTAGCTCCAATTTAAAACGATTAATACTATTTTTGTAAAGTAATTAGCTCAAATTTTACAATTTTAATTTATTTACGAAAATTTTCGTACAAAACATATTTGATGATTTAGTTAAAATTCTACAAAAATATAACTTTAATTAAATTGCAAATTTATTTATAATCTTTGATTACCTTGTTAATGTTAGGTAATATAATCAGATTTTGTTGTATAATAAATAAAGATAAATTTAATTAAAATAGCGTTTCTAACGTTTTCGTCTCTGATTTGTTGAAGCTGTTATCTAAGAAGTAACTAGTTGAGCATTTATATCATGATTAAACCTGTTTTTCTATTTCCTGAAGCAGTAAATGTTCTAAATAAAAAAATGATTATTTTTAAATTTTATGATAAAGTCGAATTGTTGTAATAGTTTTTTTTTGTTAAAATTTTAAAGTAAGTTATTTACTTGATTCGTTAAACTAATTATTTGTGAAATATACAGATGTTACGTTGATGTAATAATTTTGCAAGAGTTTTTTTTAACAGGAAATAATTTAAAGATTTACCGCTAGCTGTAAACTTAACAGTTTACAACTAACTAATAATAGAGTTGTAGCGACAATTGTAAATGAATATTTGCAATTAATTTACAATAAATTGAGTATTTGTAATTGGTGTAAAATAAATAATAAATACAGAACAACTTTCATATTAGAAATGAAAATTTTCCTAGGGTATTTTTAGTATCGTTTTCTTTTCAGCCTAGGCTTTCGTAGGAAACGGCGTCGGGATATAACGAAAGAAAGAAATAGAAGAAACCGAGATGGAGGAGAGTCAGAAGAAAATGTTGTAGTCTTCGTATTGAAACTTTCTTGAAACCGTTTACCTCTCCTCTATATGGGAATAAAAAGTTCCGAGGAGACCGTTCGCTCCGTCTACCTACCCAACTCATTAGAAAATCTTCAAACCCGACGAGTGCATAAAAGTAAAAACAAGTTCAATGCAATTAGCTCGTATCGACAGATGCGAAATCAATGAAAATTAACTCTAGCGAATAATCACTTTCTAAAGACAAAGTGTTTTATAATTTATTTTTTTTGATAAAGCGTTTTATTCAACAAATTTGCAAAATGCGAAATAAATTAGAAAAAAATGTAGTTTTCAAGAAAATTGGATGTTATCCATTCGAAAAATTTCGTAAAGTGAAATGGGTCCATGAACTGTTCCATTATTGGATCCAATTATCACGCTATAACGCGCTTTATCGATTCGCAATTAATATGCCATAGTGGCTTGTTTTATATAAACTAATAAATAAATTCAAAGAAATATTAACTATTTTATTTATGTTTTAAAAACTTGAAATAATTTTGTTGAATTTATTGATGGCTGTACCATATTGTTAATTTTGTCTTTTATTTCATTTTGTCTTCATTGATCTGCGATCGCGTTTAGTTACAAGCCGGAAACGACCAATAAAGTTTTACTGCAAATAAAAGAAAATAGCAAGGGCGAAATTGAAATTACCCAAAAGGAAACGAAGCGAAAAGTAAGAAAAAAACGGATTCGTTTCTAGAGGATTTGGAACAATGTTACTTTTTACGTTTAATTTTAGTATTTCTTATAGAGAACAATTAAATCACACGATAAAACAAATTAGTTTGAAAATATTTTTTTTATTAATTAACAATGTTTCAATTCACAATAATTTTATTGTAACTTCATAATTTTACAAATTTCTTTAAATTTCATAATATAAATTGTATCTAAATTATTAATAAACATTAATTAAATAAATAAATAAATCTATTTTCAAATAAAATTTATTTTAATTTAATTTTTTTTGTGATTTAAAAATTGTAAATTTTATTTTATTTTATTTTTTTTGCACTATAAAAGTGACAGATGCTCAATGTTACTCAATCATTTAGTACCGTAGCAATTACGTGCTTTTATTATTTACTGTACATTGCACTTCAAAGAATCACTTTTCACGTCAAACCTGCAATTTCCTGCGAAGTATTCTCGAAAATCTATTACATTTTATTACACAATCTAATTCAGTTGTAGTATGGGTATAGAAGTATTAGCAATAAAATAATAAAAAAAAAAAAATACTTTTTATTATTGTTACATAATTTATAAAATAATCTATTTACATTTAGTTTTGTTATGGAAATATTATGAGAAATTAATTGATTATAGATTTTTATATAATTTATTAATAAATTCAATTATCAACAATCATTATTTGCTGGATGCTTTCAATTTACTCAATATATTTAATTGCACTGTAAACTGTAACAAGGTTACTATATGCAACCTCGTGCATATTTAATTGTTATCAATTATTGATAACCTTTACTAATGTAAAAATTATTATTGTAAAACCTTGTCAATATTATTGATACTCTAAATACATTTATAATAATATCCATTTATTTACAGGTTAAATTTAAAAGTAACACTATTAAATATAATATAATTTTTTTTTTGCAATTTACAAGAAAGGATTTTGTTAAACGTATCTAATTAAGTAAAAATAATTAATTTAATATATAAATATTTAAATTAATTTTTTTAAAAAATCTTTGTTATGTAAAAATTATATGTATTTTTTTTTTAAATTTGAAAGAAGGAAGTGATTTTATTCATTCAATTCTAATATAAAAAAATCTAAATATAAAAAAAATCTGTATGATTTTGGTAATTGCCGGAAAGAAGATCGAGTCAATAGCCTTGTTAAAATTACGTCTTTTATAACTAAAAAAAATTATAAATTTAATTAAATGCAGAAAAAAACGACTAAAATCTTTATATACATATTTTTTTTTTTTTCTTCCGCTTGATTTCTCGCTTGCATAATCGACGTTTTAAGAGGAAAGTGATTCCAACCGAAAACACAAAAAAGAACAACCATTTGTTATCGAATTACTTTCGTTTAAATTAAAAAAAAAAATTTTTGTTGTAAATTCTACGACTCATTAAACTTAAGATGAAATTGAAAGCATTAATGCGTGATTTCTTTTGCTTCTTTAAATTTACTAAAATAAAATTAGCTTGAATAATTATTTTCAAAAATCCAAGGATTCCAACATCGCCTCCCTCTCTAAATTTTGTGCCCCTCGAAATCCAAATATCCTTCCCAAATTTAAATATCCCACATTAACCCTTTTCCAATACCTAATGTCCCTTGATTGAAACCCCTCCTAATTCCTAATATGCTGCTTTTTTTTTTTTTTTTTTTTTTCTCGTTTTGACATATGTATATATTTGAATAATGTCCTATTGTTAATTTAAGTTCCCGGGCGGAAAGACCTCGGTCGATAGCCCTTTGGCCAGCATGTAGACTGTATTTTTTTTTTTTTTTTTGGTTTTCTTAATTTATGTTAGAATTTACTTAATTATTTTGAGAGTTGTTATTTTTATTTTGGTTGTTATTATTATGATTTGTATTTATGGAATGTTTTTTTTTTTTTTTTTTTTTTGTTTTGTATGTTGCTGTCTGGCCAATAAATTATATATATATATATTATTTTCAATTTAAAGTGGAATTTTCATAATCTATGATGATTGATTTAAATATATAGGAAAACACACTTACAGTTTACTACTTGCAGCGTGTAATGTTTGTGGGTGTATTAATTTTTTAAAATTTGATTTGTAATAAATAAAACAATGAATGAATTAAGGTATTACTTGCCAAGTAACAAGTAGATTATAATAATTACTGTCTAATGAAGAGATAAAAAATAGTACTAAGTTTAATTTGCAAGTTTCTTATATAAACAAATAGAAAATTTAAAATAAAAATAGCTACCAGTTATTTCTATTGCATCAAGAATACGAAGAAGTATTTAGAAGGAGGAGAAGACAATAAGGCGTGTTAATAATAAGATAAAGGCAGGAAATGTAAATTGCACATATGCTTCTACGTAAATAAATGAAAAACCGCAAATTGCAGACCGCAGGATTTTCCTTAGAAGCAATTTTCTGTCAAGGAGGCCGTAAATAACCGCATTTTCCTTTTAGTCGGCGCAAAGGTATTGTTTTATTCGAGATTTCTCCAATTTCCGTTTGCGCGTTACGACATTCGTTCCTTTTACCGACATCACATCGCATTTGCGCAACTCCGCTTCACTTCAATTCGTTAATTCCAAATGCGTACCTCTTTCTAGGATTATTATGATATTTTTTTCCTATTTCCTTCATAAATGTAATGTTTCTCGGCAGTCTACGAAAACACGTATAAAGGATTTGTTTGCAGAATTCTAATGGTATAGAAAGCGAAAATTCTGCACGTTACACGTTCTTTAAATACGTTGGAAATTCCGTACAATATTATTTTTTTTATCTTATGGAATATTGAATTTATTTATTCTTTCAGTTATCATTAAAATTGCAAAGAAATTCAATCCAATAATAATAATTTTTAAAGTAAAAACGTGTTTTATAAATGAATTTAAATTGAAAAATATCTTAGAATTTATATAAATTTTATATTATTTATGAAAGGAAAATTGAACCTAATCTTGTGTAGTTCATTGTAATAGCGTTTATAAAGTGAATGGGCGTGAAACGGCTCTTAGATTGCGCCTCTTATTCCATAAAATTGTGAGCGAGGGTACGCGCAAATTCAATCAAATCAACGTCACGATCCATCTGAAAGTCAAACAAGGACCTACAAATTAATGTAATTAACTACCAATTATCTCACTTCCCATTAACTCAGCTATTAATTACAGGAAATATTTGTACTGAATTGAAAAAAAAATAATACATAAAGATTTCCATTTATTTATACTAAAATGATTGAAGATTGTGGATTAAAAAAAAAACAGTGATTATGATTATATCGTTGTCTTCAAATACTTGTTACTTTTAAAGTACTTTTTTGAGTCAAAATATTATTGATTTTTAAAGTAATTGATATTTGTAAAAATTATAACTCGGATTTTAAAAACAACATGATTTTTATAATATTATATATAAATTAAGTAATTCATGTTTGTGGTTATATCTTTTCGTGATTTATACATATTCAAGTATTTGTCGTTTTTAACTTGCAATTTCACAAGTACTTTTCTCAGTCGTCCAGCCCACTTCAATATAATTGTACGTCATATTTTTTACTTGCCCAAGTAGAAGTATTACATTCAAATCATAACTTGGCAAATAAAGCGAATTTGTGATGTATCAATTATTAAATTAAATTAACGGATGAAATTAACAAAAATGATGTTTACTTGGAATGTAACGCGTCGTTATGATGATTCAATTAAAATTGAATTAATTAATGAAATTAATTAAATATTCGCATCGTTAGATGATTCAATTAATACTAATATTAATTCCTAATACATTATTTATTTAAGAAATAAAAGTGTTGAAAGAAAATAGTTTTTTTTTAGGAATTCCAAATGTAATAACCGGTTTTATATTCACTTTACGCCATTCTTCATCATTTCGGCGTTGAAAGTAATGACCTGAGCAAGCAATTAGCTTAATAATAATAAAATGTGTATAATCCACTAATTTTCTTCGTGACATAATTATTCGTTTCATTCATACGCTCATTGTTGTCTCTGCAAAGATAATTAATTGTCTTCATGCCGTGCTACATAATACCACACTTTGACATCTAACCCACTGAACCCAAAAAAATAAAAAGTGGTTCTTCTCGGTTCCGTTTTGGTATCGATACTTGTTGGTGACTCGACCGTGAAAGTTCTTACTGTTTTTGTATGAAAAGATCGTCGCCCGCGGTGGATTAATTAACCTCATCATATATTCATAAACAACAATTTCAGTTTTGATCGAAAATCGGTTAACCGGAGGATCATACAGATTTCTATTACAAAATGTATGCATGAACATCAAATGATCTAATTTCTTTTTTTGTATTCTATCAAATTTACATATCTTAATTTTTGAATATTTAATTTTCCAAAAAGGAACACAACAAAATGTAAATAATAATAAACAATATTTTTGTAGTTTACAGCAGTTAAAATTTGGTCAATATTTCTATACATTTTATCGTTAATTAGTTTTATTGTTTTTAAATTAAAATTATAGAAAGTGTTAATCTCCTAACTGCAATATCCTTACACTATTAACAAATATGTAAATAAACGTTTCATACATTAAATTAATGAATGTGTGAAAAATGGTTTTTGTTGTTGTAACATTGGAATCCGATTAATTATTTTCGTTGTTGTTTTTGTTGTTTTAAGACAATGTGATGTACAATAATAGTGGCAGAAAAGGAAAAAACTCGTAAACCATCAGCAAGAAGAAATTGAAATTAAAATTGTGCGAAATTCCTTTTCCGAGGACTTTCTTTTTCTCGCCTTCAGATCCGAAGGAAACAAATATTATAATAATGGGATGGGAGCGAAAAATTGTCTAAACAATGAGTGAAAAAAAAAAAACATCACAAACAAACTGCTTCGAGTCAATACACGCAAAGATTCGAGTCTGTTAATTATAAGTGTATGCACGACATGGATAAAATGAAACGTGAATTTATTACGAAACGAAGTTCAATGCCGCAACATCTCCCATTGTTTATAAACACTACAATTTTAAATTTTCTGTAAATTAAATCATGTGAATTTTATTAATTAGATTTGTGCTTTTAAAATCAATTTTTTATTTGCATTTTGTAATGAAAGTTTAATTTTATTTAATTAGAAACTTGTTAATTGATTCTTAAATGATTTAATTTAAAATCAAAGTTTTATGAAAAATGTTGCATAAAAATGAAAAGTAAATGATGATACTTTCTTGTATCAACGACGATAATTTCTCTTCATTTCTCTTAATTATGAATTTAATTATCTATATAGAATTAATGAAAAAATAATGAAAATATTAATGCAAATTCAGTATTAAATTTTACAGCTTTAAAGAAAAAAACAAGTTTGTAAATCATGCAAATTATCATTTTTTATGTCTCAAATCCACAACTTATGATAATTGCAATGACAAAATTTTGGTTTTCCAAACAAGTTTCTATATTCAAGTGACCATTAAAACTAAACAACAATTTCTTCTCAGAATTACAGTAGATTTTATTTTATTGGTGGAAGAAATTGTTCTCGCTTTATTTTATTATTTACAAGCGCTCCCATTTCGTGCTTCGAAACTGCAGTTCCTGTATTTTGCCAGGCAAAAAACGTGTAATAACGCAAAAAGAGTTAGTACGTACCACTTATGTACGCTAGATGAGATTTCTCTTCGTCATTTATCAAATAAATAAACACATAATAACACTTTTATAAATAATAACGTATGTTCTAGTTGCAATTAGTTTATTTATATCTTTTTTCTTCATGTTGCAGGAATGAATCAAGTCTCTCCTAATTACCAATGAAGGATCCACGATGAACCTGAAAGGCATCACAACAATAGTCCTTGCTGTATTTCACTGCACGATCGGTGAGTATTTAAGGATTGCAATAACATCAATTTTATCATCAATTATTACGTAACGTGCAGATTTTCTAAAAATATCAATAAACTTATTTATTATAAAATTATTTAATATTAAAATATTATCATCATTTATAATTTTAATTCATTTATAACTAATAAATTTCAAAAAAGGTTTCACACTAAGTTTAAAATTTTTATTCCATAATTATTGTTGTTATTAAATTATCTTCATTACATTAATATTAATAAGAATTATTTTTTTATTTAATCAACATTTTGAAGAAAATGTAAGTTTTAATTAAAGGAAAATGGAATATGAGAAATATTGTTTTTTGTCATTAAAATAAGTAATTGTACTTTTAACAGTTACTCGATGAGTGTCGTCCACATGGCGGAATAAATTTAATTACTAACAGGATAAATCTTCGTGCTGTCCGAATATCTCCTTCGAGAATATCGTCTAAAATCATCGATCAAAGTCGAGAAAGTCAAGTTATATTTATATTTTTTTTTTGTGTAGTTCCTATTCGGAAAATGCGTTTCCTGAATGCGTCACTCCAGTTTCAAAATCGAATTCCGCATTTCTGCAGTAATAAATCCGTTGTGTAACAGCGACGATGTTGTTTTCGCAGCGAGTGAACCAAACTTGAACAATTCTGAAGCAAAGCGAGTCGATTACTCTAAATAATCACTGCCCGCACGTTTTGAAATCCAGGTGTAAAAATGTTGCAGCTCCAGATTAGTAATCTACATTATATTTTATTCATGAGTAAAAGTGTGCAAAAATAATGGCTGCGTTTCCTGAGGCTCTCTCGCATCCTGCTCCGCACATAATGACGCTTTTCTTATTTAATTAATTGAAACACACAACTTTCTATCTTCGTCGCACTGATCGCACCCGCTAATTGCGATTTTGCAACTTTATTTTTCTAATTTTGCTTTCCTCGCGGTTGATAGAGACACGGAAAACTCGTGTCCAAACGCGTAACGGTTTTTTTTTTACTTCTTCTAATGTTAAGTCCATACTTGTTGCTGGGAACACGTTTTGGGGGATCCGCTATCTTGGATTACAAGAGTTGAGACTTGTTTCTGGAATTCTTATGGGCGAGGAAAAGCGTTTAGTGGATGATGATGAAACAAAGGCCAATAACGACGATAAATTTGCTTCGCTTCAGTTGAGATGGGTCATGGCTTCTCCTCTTAGCCTCCAGCATCCGTTTCTTTTACTAGACGTCCCAATAAAAGTGCATGGGAAAGGACGCAAGGACGAGACACCACGGAGCGATTTATGATGCTCGTAAAGCCCGCAACTGGGATTCATTTAAATAAAATCGAAATGTTAATAGCTGCTACCAACAACCAATCTAAACTTCTCCAAAACTTTACTACGTTTTAATGAACCTAAACTTTATTCGCACTACCTGCCAAATAGATATTGCAAACTTTCTGAAAAAAAAAACAACTTAACAATCAGTTGGAAACATCAGCAGACGTGAATTGAAACTCAAAACTTCATACCATTTATTTTCATAATGATTTTTTTTTTAAATTTATTGTATACATACAAAAACATAAATTTATAAAACATAATTATTTTTATAAATTTTTAATAATAATAATAATAACTGCATAAGTTTATTTTCAACAGTCATACCTTAAAAATTAAGAAAAATTAAAATTTATTTATAATTACTTTAATTTCAAAAAATGATTGCAAAACATTATTTCCTTAATTTATATATAATTAAAAAAATCCTAATTATACAGAAATTACCCATTTATGTATAAATTTCTTAAGGAATCAAACGATTTATTCCAATTATACAGAAACTAAAAATTACCTATTTATGTACAAATTACTTAAAAAATTAAACGATTACTTTCCTTTTATACAAAAAAATAATAATTTTATATAAAAGAAGCATCTGTTTGAAGACAATTCCATATTTGAAGTATTTTCATCAAAAAGTATGGGTATTATTTTACTTTTTATATTTGCAACTTTCTACGACTATTAATCTTCGCATTATACTAGCCCACATCTTTGTTGGTGTGTTTTCTTTGTCCGTAATTGTTTGTCGATTAATATCCATTCGAAACATTTTAATTTCGGATTTCCTTCTTTTAATCGGCAGCAACTTTCATCAAAAAGTAAAAGTAAAGAGCAGGAACTCTCTGCATTCTTCCAATAACAAGAAATGTATGCATAATAATTTCCTTAATTGAAAAATCATTTTTTGAAGAATTTTTAAATGAATTTTTGCTGTAATTAAAAAAAATATTACAAATTTCTAATAAAATTGTGAAAAATGTAATTGAAATTAATAATATAAAATGTAGACTAAATGTAACAACAAATGTATTCATAAATATTAGAAGAAAATGGAAATATAATTTTTAATGGAATTTATAAATAATTATTAGAATGTTGTGATTTTTTGCTGTAATTAAAAAATAGTGGAATTTTCAAAGAAAATTTATAATAACTCCCCTACAAGTAATTGAAATACAATTTTTAATTGAATTTATTGTTAATTGAGACAGCGAGTAATTAAAAAAAATATTAAAGATTTAAAAGAAAATTGCGAAAACTTTACTTGAAATTAATAATATAAAAATTAAACTAAATTAAGTAATTTTCTTAAAAGTAATTGAAAACTTATTTTTAGTGGAACTTATAGATAATTGTGACAATGTTACGAATTTTTGCTGAAATGTGTATAAATTTTAAAGAATTCATAAAAAAATATGTAAGTTTAAATTAAGTCTAAAGAAAATTGAGTCAATTTAAATTAATTTTGAAATATTAACAATTTAAATCTTAAGACATGAATTTTCATTAATTTCTTTATAAAAATAAAAAATAATAAAGTAAAAATTAAAAAATGTTAATTGTAAAGTATTATTTAATGTCTAAAAAAATTCATGTTAGTATAAAAAATCCTGTTCGTCTAGAAATAGTTGTCGTGCAAAATAGTTTAAATCCTTAATTGTTTGCATTTTTTTTTCAAATTTTTAAATCTATTATTTTCTATATTTCATTTAATTCAATTTATACGTTATTTGTGTTAATCCGATGAAAACGAAGCTAAAGAGAATTTAATAATTCGAAGATTACTATAATTACAATAAACTTTCAATTTAATTTAAAATATTTTGAAAGTTTAATGTAATAACTTTAGAATTGTCGGAAGATTGTGATAAATATTATAATAGCTTTTCCATTATTATTTAAACTGAGATGAAATAATATAAAATACAGGAAAAGAATGGACTTTCGCCCTGACGTAACAACCAATATAACGCAAATACTTCTGTAATCGCAGATAATAAACAATTAAGATTATCGCTGTACTTTTTTCTTTCTAATTACCATCGAGCTATTATTGTTAAATAACTTTCATTCTGGAATTTTCTTCCATTTGAAAAGAAGGAATAAAATAGCAAACAGTTGCTATTACGCGCTGAAAACATAATTCTTTCCTAATTACGCAACGATTGGCCCGTGGCGAATTGGAAATTGCTCGAGTAAAAACGCTTCGCAATTAGAATAGAACAAGTAAAAGTGCGATGGTTTAACGCAATAACGAGCAGAAGAATAGAAAAAGGTAATTTCCTCCGCAGAAGGAATCTCGACGATGTTCATCGATATTCAGAAGAGTCTGTATTTGCATTTCGATTATGAAGTTATGCAAAGTTCGCTTATTAATTTATTTCCTCGAGGTGATCCAAAATGCTCCGTTTTCATTCTGCTCATTTTATTTTTTGGATTTTGTGATTTTATATTGGAATTTAATGGGAACAAAATTCATTATTTATGGCGCTTTCACAATGTAATATGTTAATATTGTAGGCTCATAACGCGGAAACTGTTTAATTTTCCATTACCTAAGAGGCTTATTAATAGTCGTCCGCAATTTCCTTTTTATTTTAAACATCCACAAACGCAGATTCCAATTAAAGTTTTCCTTTTGATTAATAATAATTCTAACTGCAAACTCCAATAATCATAACGCAAATACTTTCTTTTAATACAGATATGTTTATTTATCAGTTATCTTTAAGAGAATATTATGTAAAATATTGAGTTTTGTTGATGAAACACAGTTTCTTATTATAGGAATTTACATATATGAATTTCATTAATTACTTAAGTTTTTAAGTCTACAATATTATTTATAATTTATGGTAAAGAATTAAATATATTTTAGAGCTGAAAAAAATATTACTTTTTATCTTAAATTTTCAATGCATAAATTTGAAAATTTTGATAATAAAAAATTGTTAAAATATTCTATAGAATTTCTAGTCATTCTGTAGAATATCTAAAATAATTAAGTTATATAATAAAGGTTTTAGTTTCATATTTAATATTAATATTTAATGATTGTGTTTATCTAGTAATTAAATAAAACGTGAAGAAGAAACATTACGTAACGGCAGTTACATAAACAGATGTGCAATAGAAGATTGCTTCTGATGCGATTAAAAAATTGGAAAAAAAATCTAATACATTTTTTGGGTTTACCAGACACAAAGTAGACTTTAATCGTATATATTTTCCTTGAAGCATTCTTAATTACGTAGACAAAAAAAAAACAAATCGTTTGTTAAGTGTGATGATATTGTGTTAATTCGTTGTAGTAATAAATTTTCGTCCACTCACCGAGATTAGATCAATAATCGCATGAAACTCGCACCAACTAAGATTCGCCATCTTAGTTGGTGCGAGTTTCAGAAGAAGGAAAAATACAGCATGAAGAAATAAATAATTGTCTTTGTTTCAGATTAACTCCGGTCTAAGGGAATAATCTTGAGTCCGGTGGCCTATATTTAGCGCTCGTTAATTCGAATAACCCACATTTAAATTAAGTCCAAACAGCTCGGAAAGTCTCTCCCCTCTTTTAATTAATTAAAATCTCGAAGAAATAAACATTGCCCGTCGGCTTACCAACTTTCATTATCTTTCCGCCGTTGGAGATTTCGTGTAGTAAACTTGCCAGATGCGTTGTTAAGATTACTGGATCCTTAGAGAATTGCCCTACCAACTTTCGTAGCTGCTATATTCATTTATACCGGATAATCATCCTGTTGCAATGCAAACACTAACAATTCAATAATTTTCTTTACTTTTATTACAATATTAGATTAAATGTCAAAATAATTTTTATTATTAGTTTTCTTCTATGTCAAACATCTGTCAAAAAATGTATTAAATGTCAAAATTATCAACTATGAGGAATTTGTTTTTATTATGTTTCTTTTAGCTCCAATCAAAATAATTACGTTATTAAAATATTCAATCAAAAATAACTTAAATGTCAAATTGATCATCTATCAAAATGTTAAGCATTCATAAATTGCAATTATAAAGATTCTCTAAATTCCATTTTTTTTTAATGAAAAATTGTAAAAACTTTCCATTAAAAATTATTTTTGTTGCAGGTTGTCAATTTTATCCGCCTGGTGAATATTTACGATTCGTGCGAGTCCCGGAGAATTTGAAAGTCGGTGAAGAAGTGCTTAGGGTAGACGTGCATCCCAGGAGGAATCTCAGCTTAAAACCAATCGACAAAGTAAGTTTAATCGTGAAGCTAATTACGCGAGAAATTAATTGCAATTAACTTCACAAAAGGTCATAATACCACTTTCAAGATCAACTTTCTTTCGATCAATGCGTATAAACATTGTAGTCATTTATACTTATCGTTATTCTTATTATGTTGTCAATGGAAATTACAAGAAAATACTGTTATTCCAGAGCGACGATGTGCATTATTTCACGTACAAGGATCTCAATCGCACGACCGTTTCTTTGCTTTTGGCTCGCCCCCTCGAGGATCTTGTCGATACGGACAACCCACAAAATGTTCTCAAGTTTCGCTTGATGTGCGATTACGACGATGACGAAGACGTGGTAAGTAAACACCTAACTATTAAAAAAAACATTTTAAACGCTGCAAGGACGTTTCCTTCTTGATCCGAGGGATTAAAACCACAAGGACCTTTTCACTTAATCCCTTAAGAAACTTTTTGGATTACTAGGGCAAAAGTCGCTTAGAAATTAATACATATTTATTAACCCGTAGGATACGAAAACTGTATTTAATTGCCATACACGTTTGTTCGCTGAAGCGTGAAGTGATTTGCTGCTGAAGTTATTGGAAATCTGCGGTGATAAATCAAATCTCTTTATAGAAACAAACATTCATCTTCGGTTTTGGATAAATTATTTTAACTGGGAAATAATGGATAGAAAATCATTTTTCGGATTAATAAATTTAAAGAGAAATTTATTTTTCTTTTTTTTATGCGCGTGGACGTTTTCCGAATTGTTTAACGTATGCTAATTTCGAATTATATTGTTCAATTAATTGAGATTTTTCTCACGATCCCTTTTCGTGTCTCCACTTTCGATTTGATCTAAAACGAAAGAACAAAAAGTGAAAACAAAATGCTAATCATAGGTGTATTCTAAAAGTACTACATTCACATGCGTTAACCAGTTTTAAAAGAGAGAAATGTTTATTATTAATTAAAACTAATCAAGAGAAAACATGCAATTGTCATTTTCTTATAAATATATTTTAAATTAATCCTTATTATTTTCAAAAAATGTCAAACAAACGTCAAATATGTCAACAATAAAATTATATGAGAAAATATTAAGTATAATTATTGTTTTATTTCCTTGATCGACGTATTTAAATAAATTAAATTAATTGTCAAATATGTCAAGTGTCAACATTTTTAATTTGCAAACTAACTTATCATAAAATAAATTGAATGTCAAAATTATATTTTTTCTTTATATTGACGTAATTAAGAAAATTAAATCTTAAACATATATCAAATATGTTACCAAACAAAATGATGAAATTATTGCCAATAAAAATATTTTTAATTATTAGTTTTTCTCAACATAGAAGTAATTAAGAAAATTAACTTAAAGTTCAAACATATGTCACCAATATAAATATTTACGTTTCTTAACTTATATAAGCTTTCTCACATGAAATAATTATCCAATTATACAAATTTTATTCAAATTCTCTCTCTGGAATGCACTCACTTTCAATTCGGATCTTTAAACTCCAAAAAAGTGAAATTATTTACATGCATAAACAATGCGTTTAATGTCCGTATTTTGTATATCAATGAGATTTCTCTTTATTTTTCATACAAATTTTCTTCGTATTATAAAGTAATAAATGTAAGTGCGTATAAAGGAAGTGATAAATAGAATGTACGTTTCGCTGATAAAAATCGTTTTGTATTTAAATGTAAGAGCAATTAAAAAAACTAGTAAAGTGTGTTTGTTTAGGAGAAGAATAGAGAGAAATATTATGGTAAGCATAAACCTATTTTCCACAAAGAACACTTAATATTCAAGGAAAAATTCGCAACGATGGTGAAAAGCGATTCGCGCAGTTACGAAATCGGTTTCCTGGACTCATCTTGATCGCATCTTACTCAATTTTGTTACAAACTTTACTTTGTTTCAACCTATAATTATTTATAATTAATTTTTAGTGAACATTTAATTAATTATCTTATTTAATAATTATACAAGTTTTAAGTTAATGTAATGTATTTTTTAATTGCTATAAATGTATATGTTTATAGCACATATTTATTATATAATAAACTAATTTATCTTGACCTTAAGACTTATTAGCGGTAGTACAGAATTATTATAATATGGAAATTCTGCATATGGGAGTAATTGAAGTTATGTGTGAAAATGCATGTAATTGCATGGGAATGCTACTTCAAGTCAATGCCACTAAATTCAAACGAAGTAATCGGCGGACTTTATTATAAATTCGCAATTATAATGTACAATTGGAAGCGCAATGTTATCGAGAAAATTAGTTCTTGGATCTTGTAAAAAAAATACAATGCGAGAGAAAAATAATCAACGAAACGTATAAATGAGCCAAGATAATTGACCGAAATATGTTAACGTTCTTAAACAAATTGCCACGAAATTCAGGTTAATTTGCGCTGTTTTCTTAATTAGAGATTTTTTATTCCTTGAACTACTTTTTAGTTCAGATTCTTAAAATAATTGACTTTGTAATGATATTACTTCTGATAAGTAACGATAACCTTTAAATTTAGTACTTATGTAATACGACGATAGTGACATCTACTTGTTATTTCATTTTTACTTTCATAAAATGACATCTATTTGTCATTTTGCTTTTGCTATCAACAAATGACATTTACTTGTCATTTCAATGTTAGTTAAATTGTGAAAATTAACATTTTTTTTAGATTTCTTCATCGTTGTCCGTGACTGTTTATGTTGAAGACATCAATGATCATTCTCCGGTGTTCCAGGAGGCGCCGTACCACGTTACCGTTGAGGAACTAACACCTGTTGGTACGTTAATTAATTGAAGATTTACTCCTCAATTCCTAGCACGCAAATCAATCTTGATGCGCTTTCGTAGTTACCTCGTAGATTACGTCCTGCAGTTACGAAGCGATCCCGAATCGCTACACAGCAATCCTTTCAAACTCCATCTACCATATCTGGTATAGATGAAGTGTAATAAGATTATATAATCATTATAATAGCAGAGAAGATCCGGCAGTAAATTCTAAAATAGTTTTGCATGCCGAGCGCCGTTCGGTCATTCTTCTCGCTCGATTGGATCCGTTCGAAGCTGAGCGTTTCTGATCTGGATACAGAAGTAAATCTGTTTTGCTTCTAGGTCTGACAATATTCCGGGGAATTAAAGCCGGTGACCGGGACAAGCCGAATACCCCGAATTCTGATGTACAGTACGCCATCACCGCAGGCAATGAAAGAGGAAAGTTCGCCCTGGATAGCAGCCATCAAGCTTATTTAGTACTAAAAAAGGCTTTGGATTACGACAGCGGCGACCGGGAATTCCTGCTCACTGTTACGGCCTCAGTAAGTGTAGTAAAATTAAACCCAATAATTCCAATCGTAAAACGAGCGGATTATAAGAACTTTCATCCAGGCCTCCGAGATGAGGCGACTTCTTCGCTGATGATTTGTTGCTGTTATTTTGTGTGTTTGCCGCGTTTTAGAAAGCGTAATTAAAAGCCATTATAACTAGGTGTCTAATAAATGATACAGGAAGTCGTCCGAGCAATGCGAAATAAAGAAGTCATAATAATAATAATGGTGGGAAGAAATGTGCTTTAAGCGACGAGTGAGAGTTTTTCGCGACGCCTGTATTATTGCAAATATTATAATGCGATGAAAGTAATCTGGATCTTTCCAGGATCGCGGGCTTCCTCCGCGCAGCACCAATGCCACCGTGAAGATTTCCATCGTGGACAATGATGATCTTCCGCCGAAGTTCACCAAAGGCGTCTACAGAACTAAACTCACCGAAAACTATCCAATCACGGTAAGCTTTCTTAATCAAAACTGTATCATAGTCAAATAGGAAGTTAAAATGTTAATGTCTTAAGATTATTCACATTACATATAATTTTCTTATTTAAAAAGTGTCATTTTCAATAGTGTAAAACAATTTTATTATATACATTTTAACCTTTCAATCTAATTTGATTTTTTACTGCAATTATGTAAAATCGTAAATGCAAAAAAACTTAAATTGTTTTATAATTAGCTGAATTTGGATTTCTTGGAAAATGAAGTCCAATTACTAAACCTCAGAGTAAATCATATTTTGGCGCAAATCCAAATTGTTCCAACATGGAGTAGCAAGTTTCAATCAAATCATTTTTGTAATATATTGTTTTCGTTTTGATTAGTTTTCACTGTAATTAATTTCCGAAAGATACATTTTCTTTAATTAGATTATTATCAATTTATTAATAATAGATTTCTTGAGACGATTTTATGAACTAAATACAAAAGGTTAACCAAAGTGCAAGAAACTAATAAAGTTACACAACCGCACTGTGAGTAATGTCGCAAAGCTAATGGCGCGTGTAATTAACGAAGAGAAAAGAAGCAAAAACAGAGTCTGCTTCTAACGGATGTAACCGTTCGCAATTATTGAAATATGAATGCGAATGCATACGGTATACCACACGGGCCTCAGGAAGTTCCCAGGGAAATGGACGGACCGAGCGAAATGCACATTCACTAATCGCATTATATCCAATCTATCGATCTGTTTGCAGGGGGCGAAGTTACTTAAGCTGTTGCGCTTCGAGCCGCTGATCTTCGCCTACGACCAGGATCTGGCCATCGACAGTCGCATTAGGTATGATATAATAGCGGGGAACGAGAGGAGGCTCTTCTATTTGGATCACTACAATGGGTCGCTATTCCTTGAGAAGGAAATCGACTTGGAGTCGGAGAAGTCTCTTCCTGGTAACACCTTCGTCCTGCAGATACAAGCATCTCAGGTGGATAATCCGCTGAAGACTGGTGTTGCAAGAGTTGAAGTTGAGATAATCGATTTGAACGATAATTTACCAGAGTTCGAAGTGGATATTTACAATATAAGTATAGTGGAGAATCTACCGAATGGGTTTAGCGTTTTGCAAATCATCGCGACGGATCAAGATCAGGGAGATAATGGGGAGTTCAGCTTTCAGTTAGAGGATAAAAGTAGGGCTTTTAGCCTCGACGGTAAATCAGGATGGTTAATGGTAAGTAATTAAATTTGTGGGATCAATAAATAACTAAAATCTATCAAATTTAGGTGCGTGATCAAACTATTTTGGACCGAGAAAAACGCGCCACCATTTCCATGCGGGTCTACGCCAAAGAGAAGACTGCCAGCGTGGTTAGAGATAAACGATTATCGTTTGTAAATATTGAAGTTACTTTACTGGACGCAAATGATAATAATCCAACTTTCATACCCAACAACGTTTACGATTTCGTGATTAGCACCGATGCTAAAATCGGCGATACAGTTGGAAAGATCCACGCTATAGACCCTGATTTAGGTAACAACGGTGTCGTCAACTACAACATTCAAAGATCTACCAATACTTCGTACTACTTCAAAATCGATAACAAAACTGGATTGATTACAATGACTCATGCAATAACTGAAGGCAAACATCTTTTATTCATCGAAGCGTCAGACCAACCTATGAATCCGAGTGAAAAAAGGTCCTCTTTGGCTGTTGTCACCATTGATGTCATCAATCATAGGTCTAGTGAGAGTATTAAACCAAATTTTATTGGAGCTCCTTACGAATTTTGGGTCGGAGAGAACGTTGACATTGGTACAAGCGTTGGGCAAATACGCGTCACAAATATTGATCAAAGAAATCCCATAATGTACGATCTTTTACATAGTTACCACGAAGGAGGTTCGTTATTAAAACCTTAACTTTAACAGCTAATTAAATATTTTATTATTCTAGTACCTTTCGCTGTTGAAGAAAGAACAGGCACAATAACTGTGGTTGATGGTATACCAAAATACGAACGAGTGATTTACGATTTTGAAGCTGTAATTTCCAATGACAAAAAACTTTCATTAGTGACGAATGTAACCATACATATAGTTGATCCAAAGGATAAAAACATCTTTATAAAGTAAGTATTATAAATTGATAAATTGTAGTTTTATTAATCTTGTTTTGTTTTAGGGGAACCAATAATTATCCCATGGAGTTTCACGTGAAAGAAAATAAGGCCAATCATTTTATCGGAAGACTTATGCCAAATGGTACGGCCAAAACGGTTAAATTCTTCATAGCCAATCAGAGAGATGTAACTGATCACATAACTATAGCTTCAAACGGATCTCTTTACACCGTACAACCTTTGGATCGCGAATTGCGCGACGTCTACAGATTAACTATTATAGCTGAGTACAGTCGAGGAATCATCTCTGGTACCGGAATATACCAAGTCATAATTTACGTCGATGATGAGAACGATAACGCTCCGAGCTTCGATAGAACAGCTTATGAGGGTAAGATCAAAGAAAACTCAGCTTCAGGAACGGAAGTTGACTTGGAGCAGTTGATCCACGTCAAAGACGCGGACATTGGTTCAAACGGACAATTTACTTTATCGCTGCAAGGAACAGGAAACGAAAAATTCAGATTGGATCGCTTCACAGGAAAGATATTATTCAGCGGCCCTTACTCCCTTTTGGATCGCGAAGATAAATCCGTGTACAATTTAAAAATAGTAGCTAAAGATAAGGGAGGATTGACTAACGATTCCAAACTGACAATTTACATTGAAGATGAGAACGATAATAGTCCGATCTTCACTCATTTGATTGTTATTCCCGATTTGGGCGTTCTTGTCGAAGAATTTGATGAAGCAGGAAATAAAGTGGCCCTTTTCCAGGAAAGCAACAGCACTTATATTTTAACCCAATCGTATATAAAAACTAGAGGCAAAAATAGGAGCAAAGTGTCTCCGCTTATTATAATCCCAGAAGATATACCATTGGGAAGTGTTATAATGAAATTGATTGCCACTGATAAAGATTTCGGAGATAATGCAGCGATTAAGTACGAGATGATTTCAGAAACTTTAATACCGCACGAGAAATCTACTGATCCTTTCCACATCACGCATTATTTTAACGTGAATCCTGCGAACGGTGATGTCATCATCGCCAGGACTTTACCTCCTGAATCCGAGTTCAGATTGAATTTAACTGCTACTGATTCTGGTAGTTTAAAGGATACCATTAAGGTGAAGATCTTTGTTAAGGATGTGAACGATCATCCTCCGGTGTTCAAGAAATCTTGGTACATTTTCGATGCTAAAGAGTCGGGTTACTCTAGAGATATCTTAGGAAAGATCGAAGCTACGGATGCGGATTTCGGGCAAAATGCCAATATTTCGTATAAAATAAAGACTTTGGACGGAGTTAATATTCCGTTTAAAATATCAGATTTTAGCGGTGTTTTGAGTATCGATGGTGAATTGGATAGAGAAACGCGGGATAAATATTCCTTCGTGGTTGTTGCCAGAGATAACCCAAAGGTTGGAAAGAGCTTTGCTTCGGCTGTTAACGTGGATATTAATATTGTAGATATTAATGATAATGCTCCGACGTTTTATGGTTACGATGATTTGGTTTCTACTTCTAAATTGGAGACAAAATATTCTAATCACCAAATGATTACTTTACCGAAGATTCCCGTTTATTACGCCACTGTTTCTGAGAATAGTCCGATTGGTACTCCGGTTACTAAAGTGTACGCTAATGATTCTGATTTCACCGGGAACGGGAATGGGCTTATACTCTTCGATATTCCGTACAAGAAGAATGGTGAGAATTGCTTCGCCATTGACTCAAAGGAAGGTGTTGTTACTACAATTGCTAAATTGGATTACGAGAAGCAGAAGGTGCATAACGTGACTATTGTTGCTTCTGATTTGGGATCGCCCAGTTTAACTTCTTCGGCTGTTCTTGTGGTGAACGTGATTGATGTCGCAGAAGATTTGAAGAGCATTGAGCATCCGGTGTTCGCACATAGATATTACGAGGTGGAGGTCGAGGAGAACGTTCCGGTACCTCTGAAGATCTTAACTTTGAATGTGACCGAGCCGTATCGCTCTCACAAATTGAGGTATAGCATAGTGGCCGAAAAGGCGAGTCCTTTGAGAAGGATGTTTAAGATTGACCCGAGGAATGGAACTCTGTACATCACGGATAGTCCTGATCGCGAGAATGGCGCTTATTATGAATTAAAGATAAGATTAGATCAATATAAAGTTGGCAGGGATATGACGGTTATGGTTTATCCGGTTACGAACGAGCGGCTAGGCGATTTGGGTGAGTTCACTTCATCGGATTCGTCTTTTATACTTTCTCGGGTGATAATTTCCTCTTCACAATTCAGGACTGAACGAAGTCAAGGTTATAGTGAGGATTACGGACACCAACGACAACGTACCGAAATTTATAATCAGCGGAAGGCCTATCGTTGCCGCCATCCCGACGACGGCGAATTTCGGTTTCCACATCGTAAGACTGCAGGTATATTAAATTGAAACCTATTTATCTTTCCACGCTCAATAAATCCATCCAATCCAGACATCCCCTCCTCAATGTCAACGTCCTTTAAATATCAGCGCTGGAAAGTGTTTACACACAGCTTGTGAGAACGGGGTGGAGAAAATAAAGAAGAAGAAAAATGGAAAGAGAAAAGAGACAGAGATCCTGAGGCGACAACAAATAATACGAAAAAAGAAGTGGATTCCCTTTTAAAAGGGACGATTCTCAATAGCTGCTTGAAATGCGTCGGTTGTGGGGGCGGATGTGGATGATAAAAAAAATGGGATAAATGGGCTTTCGGATTTTAAAGAGCGTCAGTGCGTGCCTCTTTATTATTTTAATGCTCATTCACAGTTTGTATAATACATTTCTTGTTTATGCTGCTGTTTTCAGGCGACAGATCCGGATTTGGGTTTGAATGGTGAAGTTCGTTACCAAATATTGGGTAGAGCGGATGATGAAACCAGAAGGTTTGCCATCGATCCTATTACTGGTCAAGTGAGGGCCGTTTCCAGCTTCGCGCGAGACGCCGGTAAAGTATACGGATTCGACGTGAAGGCCACGGACAGGAGAGGAGCCGATGATGGCACATCCTCCATTGCCAATGTTTTTGTAAGTAGCAACTTCGCGTATTTACTTGCAAGTGTATGGTAAACACGAACATAAAGTTTCTCAGTTTATAGTTCGAGTTGTAAACAACCCCTCTTTTTTTCGAAGTCATTAAAGATTTCGCCACTCCATTTTATTTACATTCTCCAATTATCGATTCTAAACTTTATGCATGTTTCTCGATCGATTCTCAACTTCTTGCGATTATAAAGAGAATAATCGAGAAAAAGTAGCACATTTACTTTGTTGCTTTGTCGCAGAAAATATTTAGATCTTCTATATACAGATTCAAGTTTATTTCATAATTTTATGGAATTTGATTGTATATTAACTGCTGATATTAGTACTAAGTAAGATCATTTCGAAATAACCTTCGACTTGTTTGATATTTAATATTAAAACCTAGACTTGTTATCAAATTAGACATAGCTTCAACTTTATTGACTTTGACTACCAACATTTAAAGAGATTATTACAATAATTTTACTTTTGTAGAACCAATACGGTAATTATTATTGATTTTATATATTATTGCTTCCAAAATATTTTATGACTTCTTTTCAATAGTATTTATTATCTTCTAATTTTGTCGTTTAACTATTAAAATAGCAATAGTTATAAAGATAAGTGTGTGGTATGAAATGTTATGCAATGGATTTTATCATTGTTTTTGCGGTGTCCCATAGATACCATCGAGTCGGTCATAAACGTATATTAAATTCGTAAACTCGCGCGTTTTTCTCTGCTATTTTAACACTCTTATCTTTCGCGATCCGAATTTACGATTATTTTATTCCTGAACCAAAATAAGAGCGCAAAACTGTTCCTCCACCAGGTATATGTACTGGACGAGGAGAAGCAACTGGTGATGGTGATGGGATCCAGACCCACCGACGTGGAAAGGAATATGGAAAATATCACGCAGTAAGTTGATCTAGCGACTATAAACGTTCTATCCTTTGAAAGCTCTTTCTATCTCTCCCTTCGACCTTTTTATTTTTATATTTATCTGCTTTTCGTATCTTTATTCAGGGCTCTCTACAACGCCACCGGCTTCGACGTTCGGATCCGCAAACTGGAGCCCCATTTAGAGCGGAATCAAGTCGATTCAACGGCGTAAGTGAAATTTTACTTTTAATGCTTTATGTTTCTTCATATCTGTTTTTTGTTTATTTCCCAGCACGGACATGTTTCTGTATGCAGTCGATCCTAAGCTGAACACCGTCGTCGATATGAACGAGCTGCAAACGTAAAATTTACATATTCATATTTTTTTTGTTTGTTAATTTTTTCGTTGTACAGGGTTATTCTACTCAAGCAGAACGAAATCGAGAATCAGCTGAAGGGACACAAGGTGTTAGCATTGGCGAGCGGTGCCGTGGAGAGGGTCAGGTTCAGGAGTCAAAGGGTTGTCCTCTCCACGCTAGAAGTTGGAGTGGTTATACTTGGTTGCGTCGTTTTCATCGGCGCTTTGGCCACTGCCATTTGCGTAATCTGCATCAGACGAAAGAAAAAAAGGTATATTTAATTAATCATTAAGAATTATTTTTTTAAATTTATGTTTTTAGGATCCTTCAGAAGAGCTTCTCTCAACCTATAGGGTTTCCCATAGCTACGCTAGGAAAACCAGCGCTTTTTCCGAGCAGCTTCGGTGATGCATTGAGATACGATGACGGAGGCGGAGGAGTGTACCATTCTTCCTTCCGAAGGCATCACGAGTCCAACTGTCCAAGGTATTCCGGGCGGAGGACGTCCCACGGCAAAGAGCGTTCCAGGAGCGTGGGTGCTTTAGAGACTTCAATAGCTTCTTTGCATTCCAGCGGCAAGGATTCCGGGATAGCCGACGGCATCCAATGTCAATGCAGCCATTCCACGACCCAATCCTCCGAGGAGGGCAGCAAGTGAGTCGTCCAAATAAAAAAAATAATTTTTCTTCAATTCCAATTTGGTCTGTTTGCAGCGGATACGAGGATTCGCTCCAATCGATGTCGCCGCGAAAGCTGCGCGATTCCTTCCGGTACGGATCGTCTCGCGAGATCAGGGATTACTACAACAGGAGGAGGTCCTTCTCGGATGATCTAATATTAAATACTACGGCTAAACCGCGACATATGTACCCGCACGGCCATATACAGGCGAACCTCGTTGGTCAGGGTTCGGCTCTGAGGAAATCCAGCGAGAGGCTCATCATGACCTGTCCATTAAATCCTTAAGGAAGTCACAATCCACAGGAGAGGAAACCCAACTTTGGAAGTTACCGATCTGTACATAAACTTAGCGCCTAGACTGATAATAATAGAGGATTTAGTATTATTACTCGATATCTATAACATGTATATTATTATTATTATTAATCCTTAAAACCATATTTATTTTTAACATGTGCAATATTATCTTTATTAAATACATAGCGTTTGACTGGTGTTTAAATATTTTTTTATTTAATCAATTTATTCTTACAAATATTAACATATTCATTCATACTTTACGCAACACAAATTCAATAAATTACAACTGCGTGATGTTATATCGAAAGATTTATTCATGAAAAAAAAAACTTGAAAAATTGGCGTATTCAATTACTGGGCGTGAGGAATCAACGTAGACGAATGTTGAAATTAAAGTTCAATGAAAAAGTTTGGATCCTGAAAGTATGGTGGAGTTTCAGTAAGTTTACAGCCGCAAGAAAATGTAATTTAATTTGCCTGTAAGTAAAAAAATCTCTTATATATTAAACTTTTTCAAATAGATTTACTTTATTCATATTTTGATTGATTTACAAAATAAATATATTTTAGTAAATCTATTATTTTTTTATTACAAAATTAATTTCTAATTTTAATTATTAATTAATTATTTGATAAAAATACATTTATAATGCACAGAAATTTATATATATTTTGAGATGATTCAGTTTGAGATAATCAATTACAAAATGATATTGAAATCTTCATTTTTCAGTACAAAAAATACTTTGAATTAAAAAATTGTAAATCGAATAAAATTTCCTTATCATATTTTCTGGTATATTCAAAGAAAATTAACTTAAGACGTTGGCTTTCATGAAGACGAAAACTGATTAAAACGAATGGGCGGAGTGAGAAGAAGAAGTAAAAAGTGGAGATGATGGAGAACAGAGAAAAGGTCTTTCCTTACATTACAATATGAGTAACGACCTCGCATCATTACCTTTCGATCCGAAAATAAACAAATTTATCATAGACGTTCTCTAGTTAATGGTCTGCAATTGATATAGATATATTTGCTAGGATTTACATTCTACATTGAAATTCTCCATTTCCATTTAGAATTCGACTAATTCCATGTAACATTTTTCTAATTCCACTTACACTTGGCATAGGGACACGAGTGCACTTGCATATTTTATGACGTTTGATGCACCCACATTACTTAATTTTTAAATTTAGTTTCAGAAACTTGCAGATAATTTTCAGCGTTCAGAAATTTTTAAATTGAATGCATAATTTTTGTTAATGAATTAATTATGATTATCGAAAATTTCTTTGAAAAAATCTAAAAATTTCTGTTGCTGTTGTTGATTAGTAATGAAAGTAACCAAAACAAAAATAATAAATTGTTTATTTTTTAGTAACGATGGCTACGAAATAAAATTTATTAACATTGACATTTATTATATTGAAGTTTTAGTTTTAACCGTCAGAACTGAAATTTTGAAAAAAATGTCAATATCCCGGAAATTGAAAGTGCAGGAACGCACCAGGAAAAAAGGAGCGGCAGGATTATATCCTTTCCGGATTTATTGGATATTTTCAACGACGACGTTGTTTGGCTGGTTTTGGTGAAGGAAATTTTAAACGTCTGGTCTAATGCAGTTATCAAGTATCACGGTTTACCAAAACTTTCTCCATATACATGCCAAGCGAGAACACACACACGAACTGCACTGTTTATCTTTCTTACCAGTGTTTTATTATAATTAGTTGGACGAAGTCAAATGCGTCTATAAAGCATGCGAGATGTGGGAACGCTTTATGAATACGAATGCAATCATAAGAAGTTAGAAGGAGGAGGACGGACCATAAATTGCAGCTCTCTCATCCTCATCCTTCTACCACCGATTTATGGGGCAACCGAAAGAAATGGTTTCAAGAGTTAACAATATTGTTAATTTTTACTCATAGTTAAAGACGAGCAACATAATTGAAAATAATGATCATCCCACCAAAATATTGGTTTGTAAACTATATTTGATTGTGATGGATTAATCAATATTATGTTGTGATATACAATAAGCTTCAAAATGTTATGTAATTGACGCTGTTGGTGTTTCTGGTGGAGATTTACGCGTGTATTTTTTTGTTTTCCGTTTGGGGAGGAGTTGGAGTGTATGTAGCATCAGAGCTACAAGCATTGCTCATTGAATAATTCAAATGCAAGAGTGGAACAAGCATTGCTGCACATCTAAACATATCATCAAATTGTACTTAAACACTCATTCAAATAACACAAATGAAAAATTCCTTTCAATATGCTACGCCTTAATCAATATCATCAGACTATGATAATAAAGAAATATATGAGATGTTTAATTTGAAAGCAATTCGTTTTATGGATTCTGAAAAAAATCCAATCACATTGAAACGTTTCAAATTTCGTTGAATCTTAAACAGAAAAGAAGTAAAAATAAACCAGTCTGGTTGTGGATATTGTTTGGTTCGGTAAACTAGTAGACTTAGGTCTCTGGTCTCAATGATTTGGTTAATTGAAGAGAAATTTGCTCGGTTTTTAATTTAAACATTTTGTCGAAGATTAAAGGCTCCGCTTCGCTAATGGTCTTTGAGGGCGTCTGCGCCCGCCGGAAGTTGCGGGCTCGACCGCGCGGCGATGCGTCGCGACGCCGAGCGCCGCGACGTCTGGCACTGCACAACGGACTGTGGGCTGCGTCGGTCGTGACCGAAAAATTGCGTTTTAATTTCTCGCGTGAACTTTCAGTTTGATTTCTCTGAACAAACAAACAAAAAATAACAAACTTTATTTGGTGTCGCCTTTTGGTTCGAACTAAAAATATAAAGAAATTTAAGAGACGAATGTTAAAGAGAGATGGTTGCCCGTTGAATTGATGATTTAATCTTTGATTTGTTAAATGGCAGAGAACATTGAGTCGGAGGAGCCGATGCAGGCGTTAGCCAGTTTGCATTTGGAGGAGAATGAGTACGATTTCAATCCGAAGAGGTTGATCCCAGGGCCGTCGTCGCCTTTGGGGAATTTGAGCGGCAGCATGCTGTCCGTAGAGTACCTGGGGAACTTCTTCGAAGTGGTAAACGCGCATACGGAGAAGAGCGTTCCTCTGGAGGTGGGCCTCAAAAGTGGAGCGTTCCTGGTGAACGGAACGATCAACGCCACGGAACCCGGGTACATCCAAGAGCTTTTCTACAGGCACACTATGGCCATGACGGCCGTCTACTGCGTAGCTTACTTCTTGGTGTTCGCCGTCGGCATCGTCGGCAACTTCTTCGTCATCGCCGTGGTTTTCCGCTCACCGCGTATGCGAACCGTCACCAACTTCTTCATCGTGAACCTCGCTGTGGCCGACATCCTGGTGATCGTCTTCTGCCTCCCAGCAACCCTCATGTCCAACATCTTCGTCCGTAAGTACAAATCATAGAAAATACAATTGGTTCACTCAAAGTTTATACAATTGATTTTGTAACAATCGATCGAGCGGAAAATCTCATCAAACTGCAAGTTATTCCCCATTTGTAGACACGTCCAAAGCTCGATTGAAATTCCATTTTCCGCCCTGAAAAAAAAACGTGCGTTGACGTTACGTAACAAGCCAGCGACCGAATTATAGCAACAATCTGCTGTAAACAATATGTTATTTTTTTATTTGTTTATTTTGTTTCATTCATCGAAAACAAACACGCAAATGAGCTTCCTACTGCAGGAAATCGAATCCGGGGCCATTGAAATTCGCATAATGCGAGTATGAATGCGCTTCCAATGAGTGCCCCGGACCGTGGAGTTTCCTGGATAATAATACTAGAGAAAAAAAAAACATATTGAAAAGGAAAAATTTGCGCCATCTGCTACATTTGTAATACCGGGATTGGGTGGCCGTCTGGTCCTCCTACGCAAATTAAATAATCCGAACCCGAATATGTTTTCAGGATGCGAATAAATAATATGGAAAAAATTTATATGCGAGAGAATTTTTATGCAAGGAATTTATGACCCTCCATTGATCCGTAATAAAATTGTTTCATATTCGACGTCCGGCACAAATTACTGCTGCAATACTGATAAATTACTACATTTTAAGAGAAATTGCGCAGAAGAAAATCTTTAATTCTTACCTTTTTTATAATCGTATTTCATGCTTAATTTATTCAAATCAAAGAACAAATTTATAATATTTTTTTTTAATTATTATATAATAATATTTTGATATTTTATTAAAAAATAAGTTTTACACAAGATAATAGATACATGAAAGTATTTATTAACTTTATTTATGAATTCCTACATGTTTTATGATAGTTTATTTTTTATATATACATGAACGCTTTATTAGATTTGTTTTATGCTGAAATGTTGTAGTGGGTGCATTCTGTACGAAATTAGATGTTGTAGTTGGAATAATGCGAGAAATGTTGAAATTCTCTTGTTAAATATGATATTTCATTATTACTTTTTCTCGTTCCACTTCACTCGTTGTTTATATTTCTGAGGTTCGCGAGAAATATTCTGTTACAAATGCGTATTTTGTATAGAACTGTGCATTTGATGAGCATACAAAGTATGGTTTAATAAAATTTAGGGGAAGACATATGTTACACATATCGCGTATATTCTTTACACATACAAAACGTAAAAATGCTCCACCGAGAAGGGTTTTTGGGATGGCAACGATGATTTGTGTACGCCCCTGCTGTCTGCTTCTATATTCCCAACAGAATATAAAACTGTAACCGGCCCAAACATTCACACGCATTATCAAAAAAAAATATATAAAAATTTATACTCAAGAGAAAATTTAAATTATTCTCATCTTTAATTATTTGTAAATATTAATATTTCATTGAAAAAGATTTTTGAATTAATGAGATTAAAGAAATTGAAAGGAAACTGATTTTTGTGTAAATGAAAATATTTAATAAAATTCGATATGCAAATTATTTTATAATATAAAAAATATTCAACATATTATTAATTCTCAATTATTATAAATTACTATAATATTATAAAATGTAAAAAAAATATAAATAAAATTGAGATATAATAGTTTTTCCAAATGATGAAAGATAATGAATTTCGTGTAAAAGGAATTGCGGTTTTGAAGGAATGAAGAAGTTAGTAACAACTTTTGGGTTTTGGATGTATGGATGTTGTGCATGTGTAGATTTTCCTTTTGAATTCATTAAATAAGGTTGGATGGTTGCCAGGAGTGAAGGGATGTGGATGGAGGAACGCGTCCACTCCATTATACACTTGTACAAATGGTGCAGTTGGATCGGCCTTGGCCTCCGGACCGATCCGTGATTTAGACCTCCTCACGTCTTCCTCATTATTGCACTAAATCTGATTATCAGAAATTCATTAATTTCGCAACAGCCTTCGCCTCGCGCTTCAAAATTAATTGCAACCGCAAATCCCGCTTCACGCCTATCTTCATTTCATACCTGATAACACACACACATTATTTAAACGATGCAAACCAATATCCAAGCACTTTAACATCTCACTTAACTGAAATTAAATATTAATCAAATTGATAAATTTTAAACTTACCTTTAGTGAAACGGTATTAGAACTTAATCATTCTATAAGATTAGGTTGAGTGAGGCTATGTTATTTTAAAATAGGTTAAGTTAAGCCATCAATAAATATATTTAATATCCATTACATTTTTACATTGTCGTTAAGATAATTTAATGTACAATCTGTTAAAAATGACATCAATTTAGTTGGAAGATGCAAACGCTGTGTATGTAAGTTTTCCATTAAGCAGTGTTTTTGTATCGATTAAAGCGCAAGAGGGTCTGGTTCTTCGTTCAAACTGTTACTTAAATGCACGTCAGTTTATTTCCGGTTTGTCGGCGTTTACGTTTAAGTTAACGTCGAGGGAGGATTAGGTAACGTGATAATCGTTAAAATAAGTTTACCGTCGATTCGATGAAGTTGGTTCGAACCAGAGAGAGCTCAATTCTCGCTTAAGGAGACGACGGAAATTTTGCAAACTTTAATTGTGTTCTAATTAAGTTTTATTTCACCATGCTTTCGCAGCGTTAATTACGTTCGAATCGTGCCGCCAATGTTGTTCCTTACATAATCATCATCTGAAATGCAATTTACAGCTGTAATATTTCACAGATTTTCAGTATTTTGGAAAACATAATAATTATACATTATTTTCTAAATAATACTGAAGTTAAATTTCCTTAATTATAATGGAATGTTGTAAATATAGTCGATATTTTTTCAAGAAAGTTTAATTTCCAAGTTGCTGATTTGTTTTAGCCTCGAGCAGACTGAAAAGTTGGATGTGAAACAATTGGCTGAAATAATTACAGAGGCCTTATTTTCCGGAACGCTGGATAATCGAATTAGGATCGTGGCGAATTCCGAAGAGCGATACGCGCAAACAGAGATTTCATAATCCATTAAACTCACCTTTTGTTCATTTTCTCTTCTTTCGATTCGTTTACTTTTCTTCAAGGTCTGCGATGCCAACAGCTTCTAATTCATCTACTTTTTTTGATTATCATTAAACAACCAGTAAAAATGTGTTTGTCGGCAATAAGAAAAAATAACTGGAGGTTTTCTTTTTGTGAACCTCGCAACGACGGAAAAGTTAAAGAATTTTAATTTGTCGTGAATTCGTAAAACCTCTCTATCTCTCCGCCATAACGGTTTCGGAATCCTGTCAGGTTTATTATATTGCTGCGCTGCATTCGCAGAACTTTTTTGCACAGCCGTTTATTGCGGTTTGCCAAAAGTATAATAATAAGTTAACTTTTTTGTTTTTATATGATGAAACTTTGCTATAACCATTATCTTCTCACAATCAATTTATTAAAATAATTGTCAAGTTAATTATCAAGTAAAGCGTAACATCCAAACTTGTATCATAGTTATGATGTTTAAATTTACAAAAGGTGTTTTCACTCTACGAATTTTCAATTTACTATAAAAGTGAACATAAACGTAATTAACTAATGTTAAATCAAAATTTGGTTTACGAACAACCGTTTTATTTTTTTTTACTTTTACAAATTTACAAAAAACGTAATTAACAAAAATTCAGTTAAAACAAAATTCGGTTTACGAACAATCGTAATCATTATATTATATTTATATTTTATATATCTTTAATTTTTACGATTAAAATAATGAATATTAAATTTTAAAAAAATACTTATGTTTATTTAATTCCTACAATATTTTGGGTTACATATTTTTTTGTGTGCATTACACAACAATGTAAATATTTTAGTCCACTGTCGTTGCATGTTTTTTTTTATTCATCCCCTCCGCATACAAACGTCCCGTTTTCGCATGTACATGGCTCGATGATGGTAAAGCTCCGACATCGTGCAAGTTCATTAATGAATTACTCCATACACTCGACTTAACGCTCGAGTAAAATTTTACAATGAACATGCAAAGAGCCGCCGCACAAAGAACATTAATTACGCAACGACGCCCAAATCTTTAGGCCACAAACAACAACATCAGCAATAGCAAACTAGTAAGTAGCTTCAGGCGTAATTAGGTAGTTATCAATACCAAATTTTAGGTTTAACAAAGACCGGACCCTCATCATCAATATTTTTTTTTGTAAATAAATACTCTTTTGAAGTTCTTGAGATTGCAATATGCATGAAAGAAATTCGGAGGTAATAAAGTCGGCTAGACATTGAATACGTAACGTAATTTTCTTTTTTCCGTTTTCATTGTTCATTTTGCGATTAATAACGAGGATCCTTTTCATGCTCGTAACAATCTGAATTGTACGAAATTGATTTTGGTAAGAGTTTGGACCGTTTGATGAAGATGTTGAAACATTGGAAAAACACGAAACGTACGTCCTCGATGCGGGATAATTAGTTCGGTATTATCGGAATTAGCCTCCGGCCGTCGATGTTCCTCCTGCTCTTCGCTCCTCCGCCCGGTCGTAATTAGAAAATTAATAAAATTCCAGGACAAGGCTGCACTTATATATTTCTACCTAATTAAATTCTTGCTTATTTTTTTGTAATTTTCTTTTGCAGAGAAATGAATATATAAGGAACGAGACGAGAATCGCGTCTGGCAAATATACAAATTTAAAAATAATGTACGGTTTCCACTTGGAAATCAATAAGACCGTTTCATTACTCCAACAAAATGAAATAATATTGAATCTAAACAAAACAAGAAAAAATATAAATATAAGAAAAAATATTTTTATAAATGTATACAATTTATAACAGAAATGATAATTATGTATTTTTATTTATTTAATGCACTTAAAAAAATAAAAACTTTAAAAATTATATTTCTTAATTAACTGATTTAAATAAATGTATGGAAAGAATACGACGTATTTGTTAATAATATTATATAAAATAATAATAATTGTAGTGAAATATGTTATAAATTGAGATTTTTTTGTTTGTTTTTGGTGTATGGATGTTTGACTTCATAAATCAAACTTTTTGAGACTAAAATGAAACGGTGAAGGGAACGAACGTTTATTACTATCTACCCACATCACTTGTCCTACGAAAGTCAATGATATTGAACGTGGCTCGGCTTATAGAAAAAAAAATGGGAAGATGAAAGGATGCAAAAGACTTCAGCTGAAATATTAAAAGAATGACACTTCATGTTCATAGTTTCCAAATTGTAAAAATTCTTTATAAAAATATGAAGTTAGTCAAGCGGACATAAATAATACTGATTACAAATATGAAAAAGTGTTATATTTGATTTGTTATTTATTTCATTAAAATGTACAAATAATAAACAATAATAATAACATCATTTATTGGCCAGTATACAATAAATATAAAAATACAAGGAAAATAAATGTAACTCTGAAAAAACACAAATAATGTTAAAAAAAAATCCTAAATATAAACAACCAAAAATTAATTCAATACAATAAATATACCTGGCCAAAGGGTAATAAACAAATATTTTGTAAAACTGTTTACGTTTTGATTCAATATTTTGTTTTGATTTCATGAAAATGTTATCTTTTTTATATATTTCAAACATATTTTCAATTAATATTAATATTTGTTTTAGTTTAGTTAATTTATAAAAAATTATGCAAATATTAATAATTTAGAAAAAGCAAAAAATTGTAAATAAAATAATAATTTGCTATACAAATTTAAAAATGTATTATTTTTTCTTGATTTTCTGCTGTTTTGTTTCGATGAAAAGTTGAGAAGAAATATATAAGACTTAAATGAACGGTTAATTGTTGAGAATAAAGGAGCGAGCGTATGTTTGCGAATTGTTATGAGGAGATTAACAAGAGGCGATATGGTGAAATGCATAACATTAGAATGCCATTAGCGGGGAACAAATCACACACATAAAATTAGTTGATTTCGAGGCTCAAGTCGAGGGTGACCCGGAAATCTGGGTCAAAGGCTCGTTGCAAAACCGGAAGGGCTCCGAAACGCGCGAAGATTGATTTTTGTTTAATATCTTATGGCTCAACATGAAAAAAGAAAAAACTATCATTATATTGCAAAATTTATATTTTTATCAGAGATTTCATTCTTTAGTTTATGATTAATGCTGATTAAGTGTCTTTTCTGTTCGGATTTTTCGGTGGCCCTGAATGCAACTATTAATTGACAATTTTAGAAAATATATTATTTATATTTTCAATTATTAGAATTTTGGACTATGAGTTGTTGCTTAAATAGGACCGATAACATTAGAAGAAACCCCCAAAAAATAATTTTAATAACAAGTAGTTGCTCTTAAAAAAATAATACAAATAAATTAATTTAAAATAAAATATTATTAATTGGCTATAGATTGAAATGTTTCTACTTAAGTTTTGAATAATTCATCGTAAATATCGATTTTAGTATTATGACCCAGAGCGGCGATCTTATTGCAAAATTGTCCTTTATTTTTCAAGGATTTTATCTTTTAGTTTATGATTGATGCGAATTTAAGCGCCTGTCCATTCGGATTTTTCTGTTGCCTTCCAGAAAATGCAATATTATTATTATATATTTATATCATTTGCAATAATCATTAAATTATATTCTTTAGATTACAATTGATGATAATTGAACAATAACAATGATCATTGTAGTTCACGCTTTAGTTTGTGATTGATACGAATTTAAGTGTCTCTGGTAGTATGGATTTTGCCCTTGAAGGGTTGATGGGTTGGAGGCACTTTTGGTCTGTGTAACAATTATCGAGAGACAATCCGAGCTTGATTGGTGCATCCATATACATATTGATCATGTAGCGACGATAATGGCTTTGTAATGATCTGTCCAAATGTTCATTAGCATTGTCTGCGCTAGACGCAATTAAACAAAACTTGAGGAGAGAAGAAAACACGTCAGACACAATGCTCCCCCGAAATTTCAAAGCACTTCGCCGATACTTGCCACCATTTACTTTAATTAATCTAACTACAACAGCAGCAGCAGCAGCTTTCGTTAAAGGGTTTGGGTGGATGTGTGTGTGTATGCAATGCGGGGGTTGTTGTTGTGAGCTTTCTTATTTCTTTTTTATATTTGTTCTTGTTGCCCCCCAGGAAACGGAAGCGGCGGCATTCGAAGGCGGACATTCCTTTCGTGGGCGCATTTTAACGTGTGCGTGTTTTGTGTTTATGTACGTGTGGCTCTCGGGGGTGAGGTGGTTTGGTGGCGGTCGTAATTCCAGTTTTGTAGTAAAAGGTATATTCCGAGCGTAGTAGTGCTGGAGCATGACCAGGAATTGAGGGCTCGGAGTCGGCGCCGTGACCTGACGGGGTACTGACCTGGATACTGCTGCAACGAGCTGACACAGGTGCATTGATTTATCATCATGTGGCGGATTCCCATTATTTTTTCCTACTAAAACAACAAAATTTCATAGTAAACCATAAGAAAACTAGAGACTTCCTCTTCACCACCCAAAAAAATAAATAAAATAAAATTATTATAAAAAAAATTAAACGGATTCAGAATGAAAACGAAATTAGTCCCTTCGACGATCGGAATCCTTGACCCAGTCTGCGCCCTATAAAATAACGTCAACAAAAAAAAATACATATAGGAAAGCGCCGTACAACAATAATACAGGTTTGCAAGTGTATTCGACAATGTGATCGGATCGATTTCATTACGTTACCCTCTTCATTGTGTCCCGATCCGGGCAATAATATTTATGCATAACGATTTCACGCACGACTTCCTTTTATGTGTGCACTCAAGCTCTACAAATATATTTCTAAAAAATACATTTTATTTTCGAGATGACACCAATATGTATCAGACATGTTCCAATCAGTTTGCTCATTTGTATTTTTTCAGAATACACTAAAAAGAGCAGTTATTAAAAGACCTGCCAACATTTGTACAGCAACAAAATTAGATAATAAATCGTAACGCTAATGAAGAACAACTCTTCGGTGCAGTTGATCATTGTTACATTGCATATTAATCCTTTCATTACGCGATCCACCGATTGGAAATTCATCTTTCCACCACACCGCAACCGTTACTCAAGTTAATTAAATTGTAAAACCAGACAAGTAACAGAAACCATTGATTCTCATTTACAGCATCATTTATTTCTTTTTGCATTTTGTTTCGTGTTAAAATCTCTTCTCCCACGCAAAACTCAACTTAATTAAGCTCTGATTTCGATCACGGAGTTGTTAAATTCCGGCGCGATTAAAATGCGACCATTAAAAACAGGCAACGACGACGGTTCCATTTAATGCAGTTATGAATGGACACAGCACAAAGTTGCCGATTGTTGTTGACGACTCGGGACGAATTAATTTTTGCCTTTTGAAAAGCGAAAAACCCTTTGTCCGCAGTTACGTAACTTTAATTGAAGGTAAAAAAAAATGGAATTCATTGAGAAGTTAGTAATTTAATTTTTTGTGGTGGTGCGTGTTTTGATAAGCTCTTTGCTGTTATAGGTGTCTGTTGTTGTTGTTGTTGTTTTTAAGTTGATGATGGATTTGGTGGTGGATCTGGGTCAGTGCAGTAGGCCTGACCCAAATGAGACGGGGTCGGTTATATTCAAATAAGGCCTATGGATTTTCGGTGGGTTTCGAAAGGTATTTATCGATCGGCAGCAGTCGGCCCAGGTACCATTATTTGTGTGTGTGTGTGTGTGAATCTTTCCGAAACGTCCTCGAATAAATATTGAATGGGCTTGCAAAGTAGGGCACAACCAGGTGACCTAAACCGATTTTTTTCTCTTCCCTCCACCCATTCTCCGCATCATTCGAAATCCGATCGAAAGGCTAAATAAACGCTCGCAATGGAAACAGACAAAAAAAAACTGCAATTGCAAGAAGAGACTAATTAATGCCTTCGAGTTTTAGCTTGGGGAAAGGGTTTATCTGGAAGGGCCAAGGTATTTGGCCGAGTTAAACACACCAAGTTTGCGGTACAATTTTATCGCGGACATTAATCAATTGTGCAGCGAAGGAAAGAGAAGGAGGCCAAAACATCTCAATGAGATTACGGGATGGGCGAAAGGGAATCCCCTTTGGAGCGATTATCGGACGGCGTTCTGCACTTGCCTTCTTCCCTCACGCCCATTACGTGAGCTGAATTGATGATGCACGAGGAAGGAAACGTATATCCTACCAGACAGATGTAGGCCCGTAACAGGTGGCATATGACAGAAGTCCTTTCTGCTACCAAACAAACTCTATTTTCAGAGGCAGATAATAACGTCTTTCTTCTTAAAAAAAAAAAGATATTTTTTCATGCAAATTATTTAAATATAAGCTGCTTCAATCAGTCCGGATTCAATATGAATTTTATAATAAAAAAATTGTAGAAAAAATGAGAAAATATTGAGTAAAAAAATGGAATTTTCTTCAATTATAATAATATTTATAGAAATACTTAATTAATAGTATATTAATTATAAAAAAGATCTGTAAATAATTTTATATACAGAAAGATTCTTTCCATATAAAATATGATTTTTTTTCTATAAGAAATAATAATTTCAAATTTATTAAATTCTGATATTTCCATTGTTTTGAAAATTACAAAAGTTGCGTCACTAAAACCACTGTAACTTGTGAACTAAACGTCAGATTTCCATAAAATTTCGACAGGCGTCGTCTGAAGGTTGTTACTTCCTAAAAATCATATGGATTTATCGATAGAGGAGCGATCTATATGTCATCCTACAAACTTATTGAGTGAGGTGTTTGAAAAAGTTGTGAAATAATATTTGAATTATTTTTTGAATGTGGATACAGCAGATGTTATTCCTTAATCGGTTAATAAACAACATTGTATTGTATAATAAATATGTAGATAGTATCTATGAAGAGGTAATAAAAACTTTTTTCTAGTATCTTTTTTGTTGGAGGATGGAAACGGGCGAAGTTATAAAATGGGCTACAGTATGGAAAAAGCTGGCTTCTCCTCCAAGCTGATGTGTGTTTCCACTTATCTGTCTACTTCTTTCCAGTATTTCCAAACTTCTGGAGACTTATATTTATTGTTTGATGTACGATTATTATCCGCAGCGGCTTCGAAGTGTTCGGCCCGAGGATTTAATAAAAATCAATATACAAAAAACTAAAAAAGAAAGGATGCCGGAAGAGATGCGAGGCCAAGACTAAGTAATATATGTGTCGATGTTCCTTGTCCTCGCGAAGGATGGATCTGGATGAAATATGTCGAGTGGGTCTAGGCTACAAATCGCGTCTGCCTCCGGGTATTTACTAGGATTGCGGCATGTCTCTCGCTCTCGCTACCCTTACATTTCTGTCCCAGCAGTAAATAAATAACAGTCCAAGCCTTAAAGGCAACTGGGAGACCTCCGATCGCACGGACTAGGGCACAAGTAAAACCGTAAACGAAAAAAGGCCAACATGAAATCTTAGCCTCGAGATAAAACATGATTAATTATAATTGATTTTCACTTTAGTCGTGGAAACCTAAACTACAACAGCAACAAAAAAGAGAAGGAAAGGTCTTTTTCGTTGCGCGTTCGTGGGATAAATCGGTCCCGTCCAAGGTTAAACAAATTGCATCCGACCTGCGTGAAATTGCCAGTTAATATCGCGTGGAGACAAAACCGGCCCTTCGGATCGTCAAGCCAGAAAATAAATCGCGCTCGTTCACCGGGCAAAAGCCATCAGAAATTAATTTCGGATTGCTGGGGAATTCGATTTTACGGGAAAAAAAAAACGTTAAAATAATCACCGACGTTATGAAGGGTGGATTCGCCGGGTGCATTATTAATAACCAAATTCATTTTGAAATAGAAATAAAAAATAAAATCAATTTACTGGAATTATTCAAAATGCAATAAACAAAATTCCTTCTTTTGACAAAACTTCATTATCAGAGGTAATTACACTATTACGTTTCTTTCTACAGAAAATCGAAAGTTTTTTTTAAACAAAGTTGCATCCACCCGAATTCGCTTTTATTTTTCTTGCTTGAAAATTGAGTGAAATATGAAAATATAAAATTATATAAGAGAATATAGTGTTGGAATTATCTATTATTGCTTCTCTTATTCTTGTCTCAAATTGGAAGGTGCAATATTCCTGATGGATTTCTTGGGAAACAATGGCAACCTTCCCAATATCCTTGTTCCTTCTTTCCTTCCTTTGGTTCTGCTTCGGAGGCGACGTAATTGTTTTCAGGATATTTCAGAATAGCCCCGAATGACCCCGTTTCAGATTCACCTGTATTCGTGTGTGCGTTTGTACGTGTAGGTTCGTAGCAGGTTAGAAAAGTAGGGCACGGGCTGGGGAAAAAAAGGAAAGGAAATGCGCCTCCTGCCACCGCGTTCTCCACGTTATTATTATACTTTCACCATCATCATTATTAGCGGTATTATTAGTATATTAGTGCGACTGTATCCAAACGAATTAAGTTACCACAGGAGACAATTAACCCAGTTTCTGATTTCCTAATGCTCGGAGTTAATCTGAGATCGTCTGCATTAATAAACAAATATTTTCTTTCATTATATTTTGTTTAAATCTTAAATTGTTGAAGAAAATAAAGTGAAATGCAAATGTGTATCCGAAATGCATCGATCCAATTATCAGACGGGCACGTGAGTTTTCTCCCCTTTGACCCAGTTTCCGCTGCGTCTGCGGCCTTACGCACCGACCCGCTTTCCCGAAATCACTGCCACTTCCGGTTACGTTACGTTTATTGCAGGAATATAGGTGGTTCGATAGGAAACGAACGTCTTATTAGAAAATAGCTTTAACCCCAACAACTAAATGTATATTAATCCGCAGTTTTATGCCTTTCTGAGATTACTTTAAGATTAAACCAAGAAATAAACTACTTTGAAGCCTAAGCCGTCAAGTTATTTATGCTTACGTAGTTAAGATATCAAGAAATATTATTATAGAAAAAAGAAATCATTAAATTAGTTTTATTATATAGTAATATTTTTTTTAAATAGTTGAAGAGAACTGAAACGGACTTGGGAATCCGTCTTACTGAATACGTAATAAAACTGAACCACTTGTCGGACACCTCTACTTTCCCAATAGTTTTAAAGTACTAAGGGTCTAGTTCCTAAGTAATCATTGACGTTCTAGTTTTAGTTCCTCCCTTGCACTACATCGTCCATTACACGTCTAACTGATTTATTAACGATTAAAGTTTTCGAGCAACTAAGTAATGCATCAAACTTCAATATCAAATTACGTCAGTATAACAAACAATTATCCTGGACTGTATGAAGCTGCACTAATACAGGACTTTAACACTGCATCGAAATAAACAGTATAAAATACTTGACAAGAAATGTTTAAAATTTCAAATATTTTTAAATATTCTATAATAGTTAAAATAATATTTATGAATTAACTTAACGTTGTAAATTATATATTACATATTATAGCAAAATTACATTTAATTCATCATTTCTATGATTAAAAATATTTTACACATTTCATTTAATTGAAATTAGTAATAATTTTGTGTATATTTAGTTATGAAACTGTTTATAAATTATTGTAAAAATTTTAACTCATCAATATTTTGGGTGGATGCGCCAGGAGTTTGAATGATAATTTGGTAGTATTAATTATTAAATAATGCAATTTTCTTATTAAAAAATAATATTTTATAAATTATTCTAAAATTTGCAAATTTGAATGTTAATTCCATATTTTAATAATTATTACCTAATGTTATTTGCCTATTTTATATTTAATTTAACCTTTTGTCAATATTTAATAAAGATCTTTATTTCGTTTTATAATAAAATAGAACTGAAATAAAATTGCTTCTATATAAATCTAAAATTTGCAATTCAAATCCTGGCTATAGATGCGCCATTTTGTATGTTAATTCTGTATTATTATGTTTATTATTATGTACACGATTATTACATCATACAATTTTTATATTGAAAATATAACCATTCTTTAGTATTTAGTACAGGTCTTTACGTTTTTATTAAAAAAAATGAGCTATAATGAAACTTTCTCAAATTTGAAATTCAAATCAATATTTTCGGTGGATGCGCCTGGAGTTTGAATGTTAATGCAATGCAATATTCATATTGAAAATATGACCTTTCTTCAGTATTTAGTAATAAGCATATTCATTATGCAATTTATTGATATTTTGAAGTGCTGAAAATAAGTTCAACTTCGTGACCTTCGAGTGGCGTTTAGCAATGCTTCACGGCATTTACCTGAGGAGGTTAAAAAAAAGGAGGTTACATTGGCGAAGAACATCGATTCATCATGTTCGCCACGACGTTTGGGGCTTATTTATTACGCTCCTTCTTCTACATTGTTGTGTGTATGGAGCTTAGAGCAAAAAAGTAATTTATTCGGCTGCATTTCATTTTTATTATTGGCGCAATAAAGGTTGGGGCTATTGGAAATAATGGCTGCGGTTAATTTATAAATCAGCTGATAGTTGCAATTTCAAGAGCCGCCGGGGCACAGCACAGCACGTGAGCGACGCTTTGACCCAGGTCGTTGGAAACCAGGTCAACGGGTACGCGCGCTCCGGCCGGGACGTTGAACCTGGATCTGCGCCGAGTTCGATCCCCGCTCCTTCTGTTACTCCACCACTTCCCTCGTCTTCTCCTGAAGGGAATGGGGAAAGGTTTGGCCTCCACCTGTGTACAGGTTTCATCGTACGCCAAGAACAGGTACAGCCGTATGCACCACCACCCACAGCCACGTAAACAACCATCCACGTACTCTAACGTACATACATTATTGTCTTGGGTCGGAATCGATTGAATACCTGAAGAAATTGAATTATACATTGGTAGTTGCATTATTCATGCTCAACGTGTTCCACCTGATGGAAAATTTGGATCGAATACACACAAAAACTACATTTATTTTGACTGAATTCTACTCTACACCCTACATTACAATTAATAATAATATTTACTTCTACAGTTTAAAATATTGTAAGTAAATTATTATTAATTTTCAACCACAAAATTTACACAATCAAACTATAATAATATTAATTATAATAAAATTAATTAATTTATAATTATCTTTATGAACATTTTTATTTATTTATTTTATTCAGTTTTATTTTTCTTTAATTTTATTTAAAATTTCGTCATTTTTATAGCAATAATATTTTTAGTCTATTCAAAATTTGATTACCATAAATGATATATTTAAATATATTCAAATAGTCATTTCTAGTAAAAATGTTAAAAATTCTGTTAAAACAATTCTATTGTAAAATGCATTTTATAAATTAAAACCACTTAAATTAATTAAACACATTACAATTTTATCAGTTTCTATAAACGATATTTGTCAAGTAACACTTATGTAAATACTTGTATGTTGAAAAAAAACATACATTTGTATATCGTGTAGCATACATTAAAATAAATACTTATAAAGTATATAGTAAACTTTTCAATTATTATTTCGACTATTTAAATTATATCCTTTATGTAGTAAATTTTCATTTAAATAAATCCGATATACATATTAATATAATTAATAGCTATGTTTAAAATTTGCTTATTTTATTAGTAGTTTTTCTAATAATTATTTCAAACTCAAACTTTATTGATTCTATTCCCTTATATTTATAGAAATATAAAAGTAACTACAGATTTATTTTTTTGCTGTCCAAACCGGAAACGGAGGTGATGGAATGACTCGTGACATGTTTCCGGGACAGGCTTTTAAGGAAACCGCGAAAGCTTATTACATCGATTTATCCATCCACTCTGCCATTTTTTTCTCTTTTCGCTTATTTTTTTTTTGAAGGATTTAATATGGCTTCTAGACAATACGGCTCCACGTCTGTCGGGATGAGAGGTCGGCGACTGTATGGATAATAAAAAGAACTAACATCCTCGCTATCGATGTCCATTTATCTTAAACACTGTAGAAAATGCAATATCTTCATAATCCAAAATTCAATTTTTTATTATTATATAATTTTATTTCTTGAAGATTGTAAAGTAATTTAATAGTTTTTAATAAATATTTCAGAAAAATTCACAAGTAGTAAGTGGCTTTTGAAAACACAAATATTTCTTAATTGTAGTTAAACTTTTTCATTAAGTTTATAGTCTGCATCAGTTTATTTTAAAAATAAACTTTGAAACTGGATCCACGGAGAAAGTGAAATAATAAATACTTTCGCTAAATGTGTGCGATGGTAGTCTTTTGTAGGAAATAACAGTAACATTAACCTAGTTGTCGAGGAGGAAAATGAAAAGCAATAAAAAAGGTGGAGGATGAGGAAAAGAATGTAGAGCGGAGAGCACGCTCTATGACCTCAGTTAAAGCATTACATCCTGAAAATCTGGGAATTATTAAAGGAATTATCATTCATTCAAAAGGGACGAAGAGGGATGCGAAACAAAGGGAGCGGTCTTGACGAGGAGCAGGCCTATGACCTAAATTCAACTGTACACATACAGACATTCCATTCGCAAAAGGAAACCCGGTTAACATTTCGCCCTTTGTACTCGGCGAGATTTCCATAACGAATGCAGAATATTAAAAGCAAAGCATCAAAAAGCGAAGCTCGATAACTTAAAAGAAAGGAGGAATAAGCGAAAGTAAAAGCTTATCCAGATTTGCGTGGGTTGTAGTTACAAATCGCAAGTATAAAAGAAGAGGATGGATATAAAAAAATTATATAACGAGACAACGGCAATAAGGTCAAGTTGAGTAACAGAATCAAGCACTTCGTGCGGGTAAAAATAATGAGGAAAGTCTGCGGCGTACGTGCCGGAATTAATTATAGAGAGAAGAGATGGGCTTTTCCGATGATTGCCCACTTCTGGTTCGGCCCTGTACGCGAACGCTTTTCGGACCCTTTTACCAATCGTGTATCGGATTCTATTACGAAGATTAACGCAGTCCCATTCCGAGTAATAATATCTGGGCCCGCAGGATATTTGCAGCGCCGCCACTCCAGAGATAGCAGGTTGAGAGCATCCGATGAAGAGGAGTAGTCCAAGGTCACCTCTAATTGATTCCCGTAATCGCGTGGAAAGGACGCTTTGATTACTCTCGCCCTTTTATTCACACTTCATCCCATTTCCAGCTGCAACGGAATATCACCACAAAATCGCATAACCGAATGAAAAAAGAAAAAATGTAGCAAAACCAACAAGAGAATAAAATGTATAATACATCTTCTGGCTGGAATCCAAAAAAAAAAATGAAATAAATAATGAATACTACACCACATCATTCTCGAAGAGGGAATATCATAAAATATTGCAGTCGCAACGAAAACTGGAGGATGGAAACGGTTGTAAACGGAGAAGTGTAGAAACTTCAGTAAATAAATCAGAACAATGATCTGTTTATGCTGAATGCAGGAAATCATTACATAATAAGTATAACATTCATTGCAGTTTCAATCAATAACAATAACTGATGATTTTTTTTATGAAAATATAAGCAATATATAAAATATATTTCAGCTAAATACTAATAGAGATTTGGTATCTGGAAATGTGGAAATTGTAATCTCTGGTGAGCGGAAACGCATTGAGGAAGAGCAACGAATGGGAAATCGATGTGCTCGGTTTTCCTCCATGTAAAAAGGAAATTGTAAAAGCGTGCAATACCGCTAAATTTTCACAAATCGATGCTAAAACAAATTTAGAACTTTTAATTGGACTTCCCTTCTAATTCGGATCAAACGGTTGAAAAAGGAACGAAACAACAACAAGAACAACAACAACAACAACAAAAAAAACTAACGGAAGCTTTGATGTTTTCGTGGCGCTGCGCGTTTCGCATCATGAGTTTTGTTTAGATTCCGGAATTATGATATTGCGGAAACGATGATTGTTTTGTGTGCTTAGCACACTAACCCAGATGAAGGGGGGCTGCTGGTGTATATAAATCAACAAACGGAAGAGTGATTTAATTAAATAAGAGCGCACGAGCGAACGAAACGTTTGCACGAAACCGTACTGTAAATATTAACCATAAAGGATATAGCGTACTTTATTAACCGGTATAATAATATTGACAATATATTTTTTTTATGCTCAACTCGTACTTGTTTACTTTTCGTCAACATTTGAAAACCTCAATTTCAGTTTTCATTGAAACATATTTGACAGTTAAACCGCAAATGTCACAACAATGTCATTTCATAACCAATAATTTCAGATTTAAAGTAAATATCCATTTTTCTCTCTACCTTTCATAATTATTTTAATAGAACATAAATTTAATAGAACATGAAGACAATACTAGAAGAAAAAATAAAATTTGACATCAAAATTTTAAACGTCAATTTACATATATTTCATTCCTTAATAGTTTTTGAGAAATTCAATAGAAAATGAAATTTGGAAATTGATATATTTGATATATGGAATAATGCCATTTTTTGTGTGTCTTACGTTTTAGTTTCTGTGCAAAATAAAAGCCAAGCTATGAGTAATGGTTCATGTAATGGGATATGAGGAATTGTAGTCGGCATGTTTAGCAATTGATTTACGATACAATAGTAATGCGATTACCAGTTAAATCCGCTGACAAATGAATATTCAACGGCGCCGATGCTTGAAGCGTGGATTTTTATATTTATTAATTCCGCACGAACGAATAGATTGGATTCGATGCGGCAGGAATAGAAGAGAAAAAGAACCGAATAGGATGGAGAATAGGAATAAAACAAACTGTGAAGTTTGAAAGCAACCGTACGGTTTTTGCAAAAAAATAGAAAAAAACGGATGGATGATTTCGTGCAGGAGTTAATGAAAGCGAGACGCCGTGCATATTTAATTCCACCAGGAGATTTCTCATTTTCATCCGGAGAGTCTGGATGCTCGAAACGTGTGCGAAAAGAGTTAGGATGCGCGCCAATAAACAATGCTACAAAAGAAGTCCTTCGCCTTGGCTCTGAATAATAAAGGACACGGATGGAAGTTCTGCCTTTATGCACAGCATTAATTTAACTTTTCTTGCGGAGGGGGCGGATTAAACGCCGATGACATTCATTAATTCACCTTTTAGGGATTCTTCGCGAACTTCACTCAAGCTCATATTCAAATCACAGCAACGAAAAGCCCTTCCCGAATATTCGATGGGATATTTAATCAACCCAACGTTCGCTGCATAGTTCCACTTCCTTGATACGCGATTTTAAAGGTCAAGGGTTGAATTCGAAGGGCCCTTTTGTCCCGATCAAACATTACTTATCCATTGAAATCACTTAATTGCACGCGGATTCCTTCAGGACAACAACACGATGCGAGCACAATGAAAATGCCCTTCGCTGCTTGTTTTTATCATCCACAGAAATGGGTAGAAAAATTGAGAGAATCGTCTCGCAGCATTTTTATATAATGGGAATTAATTAAGGAAGAAATGCTGATGTCTGCAGCCTCTATCTTATTCCCATCTCTAACATCCAATTATTCTAACTTATTGGATTAATTAGATCTTTTTACATAATTACATAATTTCGAGTTGGTAATCGATTACGCCACAATCTCTGCTGTTGATGTACATCAAATTCATGATCACTAATAACATTATGACATTTCACCAATCACACTTACATCACTTATCTTTAAAATATTTGTTACATAATTTAACACTTTGTCTTCTCTTTTGCAGCTTGGGTACTTGGTTGGTGGATGTGCAAGACCGTCCCATACATACAAGGTGTTTCAGTTGCCGCCTCCGTCTACAGCTTAATTGCAGTATCTTTGGACAGGTATGTAATCCAATTACAATATAAAATGTATATTTTCTAAAAAAAAATATAAAATATAAAAACCAAATAGTTTCATAATACTTTCTTACTCAATTCATCAACTTCAACCCTAAATCACTTTAATAAATAACCAAAATACTTCACTCACTAAAATAAATAAAATTTAATCCATTTAATGTGTGTTTGCAATTGAAATATTTTTTTTATATAAAAATAAATTATTTTTTATTCCTGAACATAAAACTGTTATTAATAATTTAGTTGAAATTTCGTTGTTGAAGCAAACATGAAACATTTCCATCATGCATTTAAATAATAGTAATAAGCAAGAGTAAATAATAATTAAACGAATATTCAGCTATGCATTAAAGATAACATTACATTTAATTTAATTTCACATGAACGCGTGCATTACACAGAAAATTACATGAAAGTATATTAATTAGTAGAGAGATTCATGCGGTTATAATTATATGTGTGAATAATACAATAATGCTAAAACATTATTTAGAATCCGTAGAAGAATATATATATTTCAGAAACGAATTACATTTTTTTTTTGGTGAGAAAATTACAATCAATTTTTATGTAACTTCTCAAGTGAAACGTAAAATTTTTTACTTAAGTTATAACCAAACTTAATCTGTAGGTTAAGTAATCTAACAAATAATGAAATTTCAATTAAAATAGTTTTCGTATTATTGAAGAATCTTCAACAAATATTTATAAAAGTCATTGAAATTTAATTTTTTTAATTTTTGGTATTTATTTATATTTTAACATCTTTTTATGGATATTACATAATATTACGTAAGTTCTTATTTGCAATTATTTTAGTATATAATGTGATTAAATATTCTACAAAAAAAATAATTAATTTAACCAAAAAGATTAAGAATTTTTTAAATATCATCAATTCTAATATGCAAAACGGATGTGTAACAAATAATAATTAAATTAAATTGCGGTCGGTTTACACTTGACAATGCAAAAAAATAAACCTTTGGAGTTAACACGGCAATCAGATGAAATATCCTGCGATTATCTAACTTAATCATGCACGGAATCGTGTATAAATCAGTTATGCAAATTTGCCTCTTTTCTTTATCAACAATGATTGCCAAGACTATTGCAGTTGTCGCCTTGTTTTTATTCGCGCAAACTTTGGTAAGATTTGATACAGAAACTTCGGTGTACGTTTAATATAATAGTTTTATTAGTGCGCCAATAATTTGCCCTCCTGCTTCAAAGCAGTTTCCAAACCGATAAGAGCTTCGTGTCTTTCAGAATCCGGTGTTGATCCTGGTATTATTTTTTTTATTTTTGTTAAAACTAAATGTAATTATTGGAATTTTTCAGCCGTTTTGGAAGGTTTAGATGATGGGAAATTTGTTGACGATAGGGCTCTGAAGTGTTACTTGAAGTGTTGGTGGGCTAAAATGGGAGTGGTACATTATTAAACTGATTTAGTCTAGTCTACAAATTTGCAAGATTATTGATTTTTTTAGATAAAATCTGATGGTACAGTCGATTATAAGAAGATGACGAATTCTTTCCCAGAAAATATTAGATCCACTTACGCTCCCAACATTAAACAATGCAAAGATACAGGTATAAAATAATTACTATTTTACTAATTTACAACGAAAATATTCACAAATATATACCAATTATTACTATAAAACTAATATATAAAATTCTGAAATTAAATTGTTACTTTTAGTTGGTTCAGATGATTGCGAGACAATTTTCTTATGGAATAAATGCTTGTACGAAGCAAAACCCGAAGTAAGAATTTTTGAATTAACAAAGTATTTTTAAAATCATACTTAATTTTTCTTTATTTCAGGTATATTTCTATTTCTAAATAATAAAAAATGTATTAATGAGGACTTAGAATTATATTAGAAGTAAATTAAAGCATTGAAAAGACAATTTTAAGTTTATTTTACCTATTCATAATTTATTTATATTTTAATAATAACTAGAATTAGAAAATATTTTTTCAATACAGATCCATCAATATTTTTAAGTAAACTAAATTTCATTAGACATAATTTTAATTGAATTATTATTCTAAAAAATAATTAAATTATTCTAAAAAAGAAACAGGCATAAAATCAGATTTTTGTTAATATTAAGTTGAAAATCTGTTAATGAATGAATAAGTTTTAATTCATGTAAAAAATAACTCAAGATAAGTTTAATTTTAAGCAAAATTTGAATTAAGTTTTTTGAATATTTTTGTTAATATTATATTGAATTTTGAATCAAAATAAGTTTAAATTGAAAATACGACTTATATAAAGATTTATTAAATTATTATACAAAAAAACGACTATTCTGGAGTTGAATTATTTTTTTGTAAAAACAAATATAAAATCAGATTTTTTATATTTTTGTTAATATTACGTTGAAAATCTGTTGATGAATAAATAAGTTTTATTATGAATAAAATTTCAATTTACTATTTATTAAGTATAACTCAAGTTTTTATTTGTACAATGAATTTATTTTTTCGATTAAAATTCCTATGAAAATAATTTGAAATAAAAAATATGACTATTCTAAATATTAATTAAATTATTTGATATACATTTGAATTTTAAACTATATTAATTAAACTATTTAAAAAAATTAAGTAATATTTAAAAAATGTAACAATTCATTATTTATTAGGTTTTTAGTTGTACAATAGAAATTACAGCACCTTTATATTGTAAACTATTCTATAATGTATCTGTAACTATTTGTTAACATAATTTTCTTGTTGTGAAATTTTAATTATAGGACAAAGTAGATCTGAAATAATAGATTAATTATAGTGGATATATTTATTTACTCGTTGAAACTTACATCTTTGTTGTGGCTGTAATAGCATTTATTGGCAATCAGTGCAGTCTCGCACATGTCTTCTCCCTCTGCAAACGAAAAAGTAATTAATCCTAGTACTCTTCGGTCGACCACAAAATTACTCACTGTATTCCTTACAAATATCGTACATTGCTTTGTATGCGGGCTTAAGATCATCCGAGAATCCGAGCAGCAGTCTGTCGTAATCGATGTATCCATCGGGCTTATACTGGATGTATGTATAGATATATAAAGGATTTAATTAAACTATCGACCGATCAGTCGCAATTAATTAGCAATTACCACACCGAAGCTGTTCAGAATGCATGCCAAATAACAGGAGACCGATTTTTCCGCGGAAAATTCGCCATCCATCATCCTGTCCACTACGGCTGAAAATCCCCAAGAGATGAACAACAAACTTAGTATATCCATTGGAAATATTGAGAAGAAAACGCTTAGAAAATATCAATATAATAAAGTCAATTTAAATGATTGATTTCATCATCAAACCTTCTAAATTTTAATTAGTTTTTGACGCTAACTAATCATTACAATAAATAAACATTTACTTTAATACCAATTTTGAGAATGTAAAAACTTTCTAATAATATATTATAAACAGTTTTTTAATAGTTACTATAATTACAATAAAAAAAAAATTAACACTAATTTGAAACTAAAATTACAGATTTGTGTGAAATTTAAATGACTAAATATTTAAATTAAAATGAGACCCAATTCGACTCCTGTTTCTTCTTGACACTTGCTCCTAATACCGGATGCGACGTCCAGAAAACACTCGGGAATCTTGTTGTACGCCAACTGTAACTGACCTTAACTAAAATACACCCATTACGCAATAATTACGCAACGTACGGCGCTGTTGATTAGAACGAGGAACACGATGAAGGAATCGGTCGGCATTTCGGTATGCTAATTAAGCGTGTAAGCTATGCACACTATTTATATTAAGCAGATCCGCGCATCGTCGACCCCGAAAATTAGCACCTGCAAATCTCATCCTGCCCTCGAACAATGGCTTAATTACAGGTAAATTAAATACCTAGTGATTATAGAAGGGGGAAAAGTTAGGAGGTAGACATGCATCGTTCGAAGACACGTCAAACGCAAATGCAAATGGAATTACCTCCAGGTGGAAAATACGATTGACGTAGAGCAAACAGGGATAAAGGGCTCATTCAATTTGCAGATATGTTGAGGAGGGATGTAAATAGAAATACTGGAACTCCTTAGGTTCGGTTCAATTGAATTGCCGCGCGTGAAGTATCTCAATAAAAAGTAAATAAATAAATTTGTATTGGCTTACAGCCTTTTCCTTTTCTCTTACACTCCGTCATACAGATTTCTTTATGTATTTTATGTATTAAGAAGAGAGACGGAAAACGACACGTCGTCTAGGTCTTTATTTTTCTTCACGTTATTTTTAGAAAGGATGGAATAAAAACGGTCTGAGATTTATGGACGATTCACTTTATCCCAAAAGAAATACGAATTTCATTGATTTGATTCTATTTAAATAAAGTGATTTAAATAGAAAGCTGTTTTGTATAAATATAGTTGATTTTAGTTAAATTAATTTAATGCGTTAAACATCTTCACATTTTATTATATAACTAGATATCCACACATACTAATTACAAGTGCGAATACTTTAATGAAAGCCAAATATATAAGCTTTAATGTGATTATACGGCCATGATTGTAACAATTACCATTCTTGTGCAATAATCTATCAAAGTTGTAAATAATTATTTTTTTAATATCCACGTTTTATGGTATTACTCTGCAATTCCAACTATAAATGTATAAACTCTAATTAAAACCAAATATATAAACTTTAATATAAGTATATTTGAAGATTATAATTGTTTTGCAAATATATATATATATATATTTTTTTTGTTTATTAATATCGATTTATTATTAACAATTAATATATCAAAAATATATTTCTTGCAACAAATTATTTATAGGATGAAATAAAGCTGAAAAATTAAGAGAATATAAATTAAATAATTAATAGTTTCACTGAATTTTCTTACCTCGGGATCGGCCTTATGGTAACACAAATGTGTCAAGAACGCCGTCTCGCAGCGATCTGCTCCTTCTGAAATTTTCAAAAAATTAAAATTCGATACCTAAATTTATAAGTATACTTACTTATATCGAAACAATTTTCAAAGATGTGCTTGTATTTGTCCTGAAGATCAGGTGGAAAGAAACCCAGAACCGTCGAACTATCCACAATATCATCTTCAGTAAACTAACAATTTTCAAATAAAGACAATAAAATTATAAATTGACAACTTGACGAAACACATGTAATAAATTTAGCACCGGACTTATAATAAGTCACTTGCCATGTGACGTTTGACTTTTGTCAAACAAAGCGTCACTTGTGACTTCTGTCAAACAAAAGGACACTTATGACGTTTGACCTATGAAAACAAGAGTTGTTTTTCGTTATGTAATATACAGTTGACATATTAACAAATAAACCTTATATATGTGATAGACTCATCAGTTGTGAGTTTTGACATGTATAAATATGAGCAGTTACATAATGTATATATTCAATGAATTCTTTAAGCCAAATTGAAGATATTGTCAATAGATGTATTATGTAAGTTAGTAAATCAATCGATTGTTTCTGAATAAGTTCAGCTCACCAAATGGTACGTCTCGAATTGGCATTTGAAGTAGCACTTGAGGGCTCTGTCATCGGGAAACTGGCCTTTCATTACGAGATCCAGTTTCTCTGCAATTCATTATGAGATGTTTAATGTATTAAAATCGATTCCGTTCGGTTCGTGTCGCCACTGAAAAAGGCTCACCGAGACTGACGCCACTTTCTTCCATGCAGACTTCCCTCAGCTCCTGAGCCATTTCTTCAAAATGATCCGGAACTTCATTACACTTACAAATAGAAAACGAATTTTTAATAGTTACCTAACACTAATTTCTTACTACATTTTAAATTTAAAAAAAAACTTACCTTAGATAAAGTGAATAAAGTAATAACAAAAACAACAATATTCTGAGCAAACATATTTCTTGTGTTTTGAACTTATAAATGTAACGACACCTTTTTATATAATATCACACAAATAATAATTAACAGTTTCAACGTATTGTTTCTTAATAACGCAATTAACAGGATAAATAATTTGTTTGTTTGTTTTTTATTTGAAAAACACTTTTAATTATTATTAATCATTCTACATCAGTTTATTATTACTCAAATTTTAAATTAATTAAATCCCTGGAACCTTTGAAAAGAATCGATTCAATATAATTCCCATTAAAAGTGGAAATAAGTCTGTAAAAAAAATAATCAAAACTGTAAACTTAATATTGAAAATTAAATAAATTTATTAAGTCGATTACTCAATAATAAAATAGTGCAATTTGCAAAACTATAGTTCTACACTTGACAAGTTTTGAATTACATGTACTTAATAAATTACTTGGCAACTTTAGTGAATATTCGACTCAATATATAACATATAATGGAATTGCTCACGTCCGGGTCTTTATCGAAGTAGCATTTATTCGCTAGAAAAGCTGTGTCGCATCTATCTTTGCCATCTGAAAGTTAAATTGAATAAAATTGACGTAAGTAATAGTTTAAAGCTTTTCTATAAGTCCTAATCACATTTTAAAATTAACAAAATAAAATTATAAATTGACAACTTGATGAAACGCATATAATAAATGTGGCATTTATGACGTTTGACTTCTGTCAAACAAAGCGTCACTTCTGACGTTTAACATGTGAAAACACAAGTTGTTTTTCGTTATGAAATATATAGTTGTCATATTAACAAATACACGATACATATGTAATAGAGTAATCACTTGAGACTTTGATATGTATAAATATGAGCAGTTACATAATTGATATTCAATGCATTATTTATTTTTTTTAGTGATTTAATTAAATAAATAATTTGATACTAGACTTACGGATATTTTTGCAAGAAAGTATAGTCGCTTCGTAAATATGCTTAACATCGTCTGGAAACTGTTCGACTATCCTCTCATAATTGATCCTGTCATCCGCTTCGAACTAAAATATGAAATTGCTCGATTAATCATCTGTCTTATAGTCGGGAATCCTGAAAATCTCTCACTAAATCGTACTTCTCGAAGATACATTTGAAGAAGCAACTAAGGGCTGGATCCTGCGTAACAAAGCCATGACTTATCGCCCCTTCCAGTACATCTGAAAGAATTAATCGAGATTATCCCTCTTAGCGAGGACAAAAAGCGCTCCAGGGGAACGAGGTAAATGAGCAAAAACAGAAGGACCAGGTTTACTTCAACTTAATTTCTTAAGGATATAAAAATGGCGCCTTCCCAGACACATAAAATAATTTAATTGTTTCATTGTCAACCTTTAGGTCTTTCTATTTCTTTTTCTAACATTGGATTAAGTTGACCCCTTAAATAACTGAGACTAATTCATACCGATAGAAACACCGGTCTTCTGGATGCAATCAGCCCTATCCTTGGGTTGGACGTGCATGAAGAAATCTGGAACCACATTTTTTCGACCCTACAAATTTTACATAATTATTCTTTTAGGAAACTTTTTTTTTTGTAATTTTACTTCAGATCCTTTAAGGATGCAGAAGACGCAAATGGTAAACACGACGTTTTTGATTATATTTCTCATTATAAATAAAGTCTGTTTCGATGAAACAAGCTTTTATAGACGAGCAACAAATTGAAGAAGTATACTTTTGCTATAATGAATACCTTATGTAATTATAACGAGCTCATAGTTAAAACCATTTCGTGTCCAATCAATACTTAATACCTGAGATTTATAAAAAAAAAATGTAAGCAAACAAGATTTAATCGACATGGAAACAAGCTATTATCTCTAATTAATGGAAGATTAAATTATACAAAGATTACATAAAAATTTAATCAATTACAAAAAATGGAAAGGTAACTAAGAAATGATTGCAAATAATATTTATTAATGAAAAATATTGATATTTGTAATAAATAAAATTAATAAATCAAAGTAATTTATTATATAAAATCTAAACTATTGTAGCCTTGGTTGCAAATCAAAAACTTGATGAAAAATCGTGCCTTCAACAAGATTAGGAAACAGTTTAACCTTATTATTCGTAACCTTCTCTTTTTCTATTGGAAAGAAATGTAAGGTCATTATTTTTTGAAACATTGAAAACGAATCGATTTGATTTGTATTTTTTTAATAGATTAGTTACATGAATTTATTTTATTACATTTATGTATGCAAAATAATTTTACGCTACTCCAATTATTTTATAAATATTAAAAAAACTTTATTATACTCGTCGTATCAATTTCAACAGAGAATTAAATTCTTCCTCACTATCTCAGTTATGTGAACAAAATAATCTCGTTAGCGCAGAGTGCATGAGTGTAAAACATGAGGAAATAAAAGAAAAAGAAACTTCAGATGCAGTAATTAAAAATGAAATTAATTAATACCATTGAAATTGCAACAAAGTCTCTGATTATAATCCAGAAAACTTTTACTGAACATTTTCCCTTTTTTTTTGCTGCTTTAATCTCCTGATGTCACATATTTATATACAGTTTTGCATACATAATTTTATCACATATGAATCGCATTTAATGTATTTTTTACATGTAGTAATTATATGAAAAAAAAATTAAAATAAACTTTAAAGAAGATTTTTATGTGATATTTTTTACATCGAGCAATTTTAATATAAAAATAACATTATATAAAAAAAGGTAAAATAAGAAGTGCATTCTCCTCGCCTATCTGGAATGAACACACACACTATCGCCTCGTAATATTACCATAAAACCATCCTTGGTATTAAAAAAAAATATACGATTATGTAAGTTATCGGGATACTATAAAAACCGTTAATGGATTAAAGATTATCCAGCAATTTAAATCTAATTTATTTTCAATTATATCCAGACATTTTCATATGTTTACTCAATTTATTAAAATTATTTATGTTAAAATTTTTTTTTAATAATTTACAGAAACATAAATGATCAACTGTTACAAAACCGATAAAGGAAATTTAAATACAATTTCCTGAAAAGACATGAAAGCAAAGTTCCGTTGCTCGTGAATTAACTATGAAATTTAATTAACTTTGTTGTTCGTCATTTCAATTTAATCTCAACTTTCTTCGTATACACACAACGTTATTAGTCCCATTTTCCGGTCGATATATTTGCAGATGTTTCACTCAAACAAGATTATATATTTTCGATATTTTAAAAACATTTTCTTATTACCAAAATTATTATAAAAATGGTTTATATAATATTTTTTATTATAATTTTAAATGTATTACAAAATTTCATGTTAACTGCATAGATTATTTTATTGTTGCGTAATAAATATGGTTTTTTGGCTTTCCATTCGACCGCTCCTTTATTTGAAAGCGCTTTGTTGGCAAAACGGCTCAGGCTATTAGAAAATACACAACTGCTGAATAGAGATACTGTTGTTGGGAAAGCTCAGACGGCAAGCACCATTTCCAAACAATACTTAAAGGTATTTTTACGTTGGAAAATACGATTCTTATGGTAAATCTAACACACACAATGGGGAAATGTATATGAAAAAGAAACAGCAATTCAATATTGCTGATCAATCGTTACGTAATTCTTTGTTAAATTTATCAAAGATTTTTATAAATCTTCTTGACTATATTAGCTTTCGATATGTATTATACTTGTCAAGTATTTTTATAATTATATTTTACACGCAAACACCACTCAAACTTCATAATTTATTCATTAATAAAGATTGCATTTTACTTTACGTTTATTAATTAATTTAGTTTATTCTTTGTATAATAAATAAATATACACAGAAGTAGCAATATTTAAGGAAATGTAATTGAAACTGTCAGTTCTGACAGCTGACAGTTATCACGCGAATACAATAGTATTTGGTACAGCTGATAAATATTACATAAATGTCAGATGGTGGCAGCAATGTTAATAAGTATTGTTTTTGATGCTGCGAAAAACATTCCAATTGAAAATTCGCGCGTAAAAATATAGAATAGTTTCTTTATGTTTTATTCTTTGCATAATAAATTCATAAATATTCACAGATATATCAACTTTTAGAGAAATGTAATTGAAACTGTCAAATATTTCTTCTAACTCATGTTTCAATTTTCTGACAGTTCTGATAACTTACACTTATGACATGTCTAGTGATTATAATAATATTTGGTACCGCTGATAAATATTACATAAATGTCAGATGAATTGTGTAATTCGTATGCGTCAATAAAATTTAGAAATATGAAAAGATAATAAATATTCTCTTTTGATGCTGTGCAAAACATCCCATGGGTCTTCAAATAATTTAAAATTCGCGCGTAAAAATGTAGAATATAAGGTTCCCTTGAACACCTTATTCCGACACTTTACTATTCTGGCAAAGGGCAGGCAAAGTAGCAAATGACGGCTTGATCCTTTCGGATGAAGTCGCCTTTATCCTGGTAGCCGGAGCCTCGAGGAGAAGACTAGCAAAACTAAACTGAGAGAGAAGAAATATGAAAGATGAAGGAAAAATAAATGCGGATGCCGCGTTTATTCAGCGCAGATAGATTCGAATAGGCGTTTTTCATTTGGATAACGATGGCAGAAGTGCTGCGTCTGTTAGAAACGTAAGGGGAATCCCACGCCTCTCGCAAACCATTTCCGCGACGGCCGACAACCCATTATATCTGTCGAATATGTGTGTGCATCATGCAACGTGCAATGCTTTTTGCGCATTCGAACAAAACAAACGTTCCTCCATATGAGATGCGAAACTGAATGGGAAAGAAACAACAACAAAAAAATAGAGTAGAGAACCGGAAAAAGGAAAAGCCGCTGGCTGAAGAGGAGAAACGGCAAACCAACATATATATATTGTACTGAAAAGGATCACATTTCAGCTTTAATCACCTACACCAGTATTCCTGTTTCATAATTACATCCTCCATGGATTGGACTTAACACTGATATTCTTCATGATATTTTTTTATATATTTGATGTATATGAGTTATTATATTGTCTTGAAAATTTTATTTATTACAAATTGTTCTTTGTAGGTATTGCATTATACATTGTATGTGGAACTGAAGAAGCAAGAGAATTTTAATTAAAAGCGGAGAATGTAAAAAAAAGCACTCGAAGAATAACTTTTCTTAGGAGAATGCAAACACCGTGATGTATATACTTCATACCAAAGTATGATTAAATAACGGCAAGTCTTATTAAAATATCTTCGGCGTCGGGGATGCCGCGCGCGCCTTCTCCGCATCCACCTCATCCTCCACATCCACCATCGAGTAATATGCGATCTCGAAATTCAATTATGCAGATGGTACATCGCAGATTCGGGCCTGGAATAACAAAATGATGCATGTAAGTAATTAAGTCCTTCGGTCGTGGATGTAATTCATGGCTTGTGTGCGTTGCATGTGTTTGTTCTGAGGGATGCGATGGCGGTGGCATCGGCGGCGGAGAAGGATGTGCGGAGGTGGATATTACAGTTGATGGTTATGTATCACGTTTGTGGGTGGATCCCGAAGCCGTGTCTCTTGCCACTATTAACAGCCATACATCAGTCTCGGGCGGCGGTAATAAACCTAGGCGTTCTCTCTTCGTGCAGACCTTAAAACCCATCGACACCTACGACACGCGGCTGCGACCTCCGACCGACCGCAGACCGGAAACGGCAGATTCACGGATGCCTGAATCACTTAATGTCCCTGCTTTACATTCAGGCAAATTCCAGCAAAAACACTTATTTCACGTCAATTTACCGCATAACAAACACTACAATCTTGCTGATCATTAGCGTATGTTACTATTACAATAATATTTGTTTATTATCTAAATCATATTTAAAATTTCCACTTTATTATAATGTATATTTATAATATAACAAGTAACATAAAACCATAATTTTTAATTTTTTTAAATGTTATTTTTCTTCAGACGTTATTCAATATTAAATTGACCACATATTGTGCAAATTCCTCTACGATAGTAGAGTCCAATCTAGGCAATTTTCAGATTACTTAAACTTCTATTATATTTATTCTAATAAGTTTATGGTTAAAATCTTATTTTATATACATATTTACATCAAATATTGTTTTATTTCATTAAAATGAGTTTTTAAAATATAGCTAAAATCAAAGAAAACTTACCAAGGATTGAATCATCTGAATAAAGTTCAGAACTTTTTTTATATGAAACCGTACAACGTTTGTAAATCCTCTTTTAAACCTCTAAATCTCGATTTAATTGATGAAAAAAAGGAGCAAACAAGCAAAGAAAAGAATTTGAACAAACGCGAAAGAAGACGTAACGCGAGCTTCCGTAATTGAATTAGCTCCACGAGAAAAACGGCGCAAAATAAAAGGAAAAAAAACCCTGCATAAATTCAGCGTTTCGCTCATAAATCTTACCAGCAATTCTTCACAGTGGCTCGTCCATTTTTTACCTTCCTGCTGCCAGGTCGAAACTATACCAAAAACGGCGAGAAAGTCTAGAATCCGGAGGTAATTTTAATCAAATAAATGTCATTAGCCTGAGTGCTATTAAGATAATCACTGCATCAGGATAATCACTGCATGTATAAATAACTATGACGAGAGTATGCAAGGCTTAATCATGAGAAGTTGAGCTATTGCTGCTGCTGTTCCAGATACTTTTATACCGCTTAAAAATTAACGACTCAATTCCTTGCCTGAATGGCAGTTTTGTGTGCCGGTCGCAAGGTGAATCGGGCCAATTTATCTTCCAGCAAGTGCTAATAAGAAGTCTCTTTCACGTTCGCAACATTCAAGGCATCTCTCTGGTCATTCTAAACCGAAGGAGAAGATGCGAAGAAGCGAAATTGGAGTAATGACTCTTGACAGTAATAAACTATACACTGCTTTTTTAAAGGTTTCCAATGGCTTTCAAAATAACTTTAATTAAACACGAAACTATCAACATATATACTTTTATCTCTAATAAATCTAAATATTTTTAAATTAAGTCCAATAAAAGTTTCATATAATTAGATCTACTTAAAATATTTTAATTTTAATATTGATTATTAAAAATTATATTATATTAAATTATATTCAAAATTATATAATAATGTAACAAATTATGTAAAAAGTACATAAATAAAATCATACATAGCATAAACTGTGTCATCTGCAAAAATATAATGTTTTCATAAAGAAAAATATATGGGACGAAGATAATAATAATAATAACACATAATCCTCTCAATAACGTTATTCCTCCTTCTCTTCATTCAAGCAATGCATGAATGTGTGTGTATTCGTGCGTATGACGTGCACGTAATAAAATAAATCGAAACGAGAAGCTACGTCTCCGCTCGAATCGGAGATGAAAATCTTTTTCAATATAAAGGAAGAAAAATACACAAAAATAGACAACATCTTTTTCGTTAGACGCAGTAAAACTGTTTTACCTAATAAAATTCACAATAATAATAATATTTTTATTGCACGCAGACAGCGCATTATTTTTCTCTATGATTTATAACCGAATATTATAGTTGCTGTTACAAAACTTATTTTATATACAAAGTTATTTATGAATTTGTAAGCGTAAAATACTTTACTTAACAATTTGAAGCATTTTTTTTGGGTTCGTCGCTTATTCTTCCGTCAATATTACTTAAAAAAACTGTTTATAACAACAACAAGAAATTGGAATTCAGTTAAAAATTAATTAAATTACATATTGAAAGTTAATTATGATGAAAGATAAAAAAAATAAATATTTGTTCGATTTTTATATCATAATTATATGCAGTTATGCATTATTTACAAAGTAACTTGTCTGTTATCAAGTAATTATTTTCAATATGCTAATACTTTCTACATACAAGTTACTTGTCAAATAGTGCGTTAGTAATCTACACAAATCAGAGTACTCTTATCTTTTAGTTATTTAATTGAATTATTTTTGAATTAAATAAAATGTTGGAATCCTTTTTTTATTATTAGTTATAGAACAAACATAATTTATGCGTCTATATTGTGTATGGACTTGAATTGATATACAATGAGGCATTGTGTAATTGAAGCAGAGGAAAGTGATTGTTGGTTGGTGGGTCGACATCGAAAAGCCATAAAGTCCTCTTCGAGTTTAGTTCGGGGACGAGTTTACGGCAGCATTGATATTAATTTTCCGGCGTCACGTTTATTGACAGCCCTCGAAATCCGAGCCCGATTATCGGAATTAACGCCATCAAGTGCTTGTCCATAGAAAACTTCAAGGGACTTAGTTCATGGTGATCTGGAGTATCATCAGCAAAAGCGTGGGCGTACATTACAATTTATTTTTTTAGGTTAATTAAAAGTGTTTTACTTGTGACTCAAAGTTAATTATATTACCAATTGTAAAATAAATATAGTTGACAACTCAACGAATTAAATTTCACAACTTATAGGTTAATTAAAATTGTTGACAATCAAATGACATTTGTCAATTTTTTAAAGTAAAATGTTATTAAATAAATGAGTTTTTGTATACATTTTCTTACAATTTATTTATAAATTACTTATGATTTTTTCTTGAATTAAATATTGTTTATATTAGAATTATTTTTAATGGTGAACGGCGATTACTGGAGCGTGCACGGCTTTGTGGACGACTGGAACGGCATGGACGACTGGTACAACTGGGGTCTTGTGGTGGACGACGTGAGAAGAGTGAGAGACATGGGTGGTAGCTACCACTGGTACAGCGGTCTTAACAACGACTGGAGTGTGGACAGCATGTACGACTGGCGCATGGACAATTGGTGCATGTACCACTGGAGTCTTCACGATCACTGGAGCATGGACGACCGGAGTGTGGACCACCGGAGTGTGGACCACGGAATGGGCATGGACGGCTGGAACCACCACGCTGTGAGCGACCAAACCACCTGGAGCGGCGACGGCAACAGCTACAAGAGCGGAAAGGACGATCTGAAAGCAAATAACAAATTTAGTTTATTGAATTCACTGAAGATTCGAGGAGACCAACCAATTTGAACATGTTTGGTTGTTGTTGGTGTTCTTGCAGATGAACTGATTATGCTGCTGTTAATCCATCTCGCAGTTTATATACAGATCTCGCACATCCATCCCCACATCCAAATTTCTTCTACCGCTTATCTAGCATGCTGGAAACAAGTTCACCTTAAGTTGACGTAAGAAAAATATGTATATGTAAAAAAAAAAGAAATTGCTCCGGCGAGAGACACAAAAGACACTCATTGCCACACACATCAATACCGAACTAATCGTATGCAGAGTTGCCGCGGTTTTAGGTCAAGGCCCAAAAAGGGTTTTCACTTCTTGAACCGCTAAATACTGCATCGCGGTTACATAACGACGATTATCGTTGCGCAAACGCCCGAAAATCCATCCATCTCCAAGCTCAAGCATACACTCATTTTTCTTCTCTCTCTCTGTTCCATACGCATTCACCAATTACCATTAATCTCCATTAATCGAAATCCCTTCCGTGATGAACGGCGCCTGCATTTGCAATTCCACGACTCTAATTCTAGTTTATTGCAAAAAGCGCTGCAGTTTTGTGCTGTTTTACCTCATTCGCTAAAATTTAAGTATAAATGAAACAAAGGGGGGTTTTAACGAAAGCAATTAAAATTTACATCGAGTGAAGAAAAGCGTTGAAAACAATGTCTTAAGCCTCGAAGGTTAAAGTAGATGGTATCGATGATCGTGTAGGTTTCGGCTGCGGATTTGCATTGATTTCCAATTAACGGTAAAGCGTGTATATCTTTCACAAATATCGCTTTTGTCGAAACATATGATTAGATGTTTTTTTAAGGAAGAAGTGTATTTAGGTTGGCTAGAGGTCAATGTAATACTGAACGGCAATGGGAGAAGTGTGTGCACGACTTATTTTGCTGTGAATAACAGATTGAGGATAAAAAAAATAGGCTGTCAATATTTGCCTTGAGTCTGCGGCCATCTAGCTATTTGCTACTTTTTTATACGTATACCGATGATGTAGACATAATATTAATCAACATAATTAAAGTGTTTTCCATAAATTAAAATTAGTATCTACTCAAAACTTATTAACCAAAAAAAAAACAATTTTATTTTTATTAAAATTACTATTTATTTGTTAATATATTGACAATACACTAATTTCTTAAAATTTAAACACTTCAATGATTCGAATAAAAAATTTAGTAAAAAAAACGGTATACAAATTTTCTACATTTATAAAGTTTACAGTTTAAATTTAAAACTTTCATAAATATATAAAAAAATAAGTAATATCCATGAAATTACATACAAAAATGAAAAATCAGCTAAAAAATAATTTGTTATAAATTCACTTTAGAAATTTTAATTTAATTGTAAAATTTATTATTAGTTTTTCCACTAAAATAATTTTCATAATTCATTGAATTTATTTTCTAATTGGTATAAGTAAGCAAAATATACAATTGTGAAAACTAAAAATTGTTAAAAAAAAATCTAAAAATTTGAACAAATAAAATATAATTAATTTTTTATTCTGTTAAAAATTGTCCAATTTGAATGTAATATATTTTTAATCTGTGGCGTTCGCAAGAATTAGCATACTTCGTCGGAAGACAATTAATAAAGGCCCGCCAAAGAGATTTACATAAATCATTGTTCCGACCGTTTCCACATACGTACGCACATTGTTATGCAAAAATTTCATGGAGAAAGATTAATAGATGGCGCGGACGGAAAGAGAGAGAATAAAAGAGAAAGTCGAGACATGTTAATGTAACCTTTAGCGCTTCGTGTTCAGCCACCCCGAATAAATGAAAAACAAACAATAACCATAACCAAAATTGAATGTGAAATTTAGTAGCTTTACACCTACGCAAAAAATAAATAAATACGATCTTTCTTTTTAATTTCTTATGTAATTGGGTGTAACAAAAACATGAGTTAAGGCGTAGTGTCTGTAGATAATTTTTTTTTACTAAATACTTACTAAATAATACAAGCAATTGTTTATATAATCCATGATTGTTGTAATGTGGGACACATGAATCAATTCATCAACGTTCAGTAAGAAATTCAAATCGATACAGTATTTTATAAAAGGTACATAAAACTTTTATTTTTAGTTTTGTAAAGTTTCCTGAAATACGATGAAACCGTTTTCGTGTAGTTGCAATGTCTGCAATTTAAATGGCAAATATAAAAAGAGGATTTTTTTTAATAACGATTATTTCATTAACTATTAAATTCTTTGATAAAATCAAGTATAGAAAATAAATTATGGTTTTGAAAATCCTCGTGATTTGAATGAGAAATAATTTCTAACACAAACAATATTTATTTCTAAATAGAAACTTAACTATTATAACTGCTTTTTTTCACCAGTATTTACAACATAATCTATATTTTTTTAATTTAATTTACAAGATTACAAAAAATCTATACTTTATCTCTTAATTAGAGTTTTATTAATACAACTTGTTTACAACAAAATCAATATTTATTTGTAATTATATTAGAAGGAAAGGTATGTGGAGTTATTAAAAAAAAGCTTATCCATGTTCTTAACAAGTGGATTTCGTGCCCAAATAAGGATTGTTTATACGCAGCTGCAAGAGCAGGTGTTCAATTTTTATAAATAATCTCATTTTTATTACTTTTTTATCGCATAAAATGTATGTTGGAATTGCTTTAAATAAAAATTAACTAAATTAATATATAAATTGATTTTTCGATAATCTCTCAATTTTTATTATTTTTCTATAGTTTAATTATTTTCATTTGTAATTAAAATTCAGCGAAACAGTACAATATAAATTAAATAATCCGTAAATACACGAAATGATTTATAATTTCTATTAAGTAATTATTAATTACAATATTTACTATTTTCTTAATTGATTGTTTATTACTTGGCAAGTCTCGATATGCGTTAAAATAACTTATGTTTATTTCAACGAACCGAGTACTTCTATAATTTACTTGGCAAATAACGCTTATAGAAGTTACTCAATTTGTAATTCTACTTAGTTAAATAATTTTAATATGTAAAATGCAATTTATAAAAAAAAATGTAATAATATTTTTATAAAAAGAAATAAAATTTAGTTGTTTTGAGAAATTGAAAAATAATAAGTTTTAATAAAATAATTTTGGTGATTAGCGTTCGGCAATCGCTGCTGCTGCAGATGATTCACCCGCAAAATCGCCTAATTTTTATTGTTTTCTGCGAAACGTGCACTATTTTCGTGCCCAAATAAGGATTGTTTAAACGCAGCTGCAAGTGCAGGTGTTCAATTTTTATAAATAATCTCATTTTTATTACTTTTTTATCGCATAAATTTGATGTTGGAATTGCTTCAAATAAAAATTAACTAAATTAATATATAAATTGATTTTTCGGTAATCTCACAATTTTTATTACTTTTCTATCGTTTAATATTATCGTTTAATATTATAAAATCTATTCTAATTGAAATAAAATTGTTTAAATGAATACAAAGTTTAGTTTTTGATAAATATTTTATTATATTTTAATAAATTTTCCTATTTGAAATGTAAATCAAATATATAATTGTTTCTCTCATAAATCTTGACATAATAAATAATTTTAAATCTACTATTTACAATTATTTATATTATCGAACTTAAAGCAAATTAAATATTAAAAAAAAAAAAATATAAATAAATCAATGCAAGTAACGAAACGTAATGAAAAGTTAATAATTTATTTTAAAAAATGTAATAATATTTATATAAAAAGGAATAAAAATTATTATTTTTGAGAAATTAAAAAATAATAAGTTTTAATAAAATAATTTTGGTGATTAGCGTTCGGCAATCGCTGCTGCTGCAGATGATTCACCCGCACATTCGCCTAATTTTTATTGCTTTCTGCGAAACGCACTATTTTCGTGCCCAAATAAGGATTGTTTAAACGCAGCTGCAAGTGCAGGTGTTCAATTTTTATAAATAATCTCATTTTTATTACTTTTATCGCATACATTTTATGTTTGATTTGTTGCAAATAAAAATTAAATTAAATATATAAAGCGATTTTTCGGTAATCTCACATTTTTTATTATTTTTCTATAGTTTAATTATTTTCATTTGTAATTAAAATTTAGCGAAACAGTGCAATATAAATTAAATAATCCGTAAATGTACGAAATCATTTATAATTTTAATAATGAATTATTAATTACAATATTTACTATTTTATTTAATTTAATTACTTGCTAAGTTTCGATAAGCTTATTTTTATTTCAACGAACGAGTACTTCTATAAGTTTTTTTATTAAAATAAATTTGTTCAAATTAATACATTCATATTATAACAGAATCTTCATTTAAATAAGATAATTGTATTATTTCACTCTGATTATAGAATATTTTCCAAATATCATTCAAAAAGTAATTTACAATTAAAGCTACAATCTCCACGGTTTATTTAATTAATCTTAAAAATTAGATAATTGTTATAGATTTAATTTTTATATTTAAAAATAGGTTTATTATTTAAGAAATTGTATATAAAAAATAATTTAAAGTCAAATCAATAGATTCGAATCGAAATCGAAAAACATTTTTAAGTATCAAAATTGTTGTATTATTATTTTAAAAGATAAGAGATACGCAGCCAATAGTCTACGTGACGACCCGAGCGAAAGAACCAATAGAATTGTTAACAACGAACAAATCCGCGGATTGCCGAAACCTCGCTGTGATTTGCAGGTGCAGATGATTCATTGCAATTCGGCGATAGGCCGAAACGTTTTCAAATTTAATACTAAATTAACTAAATTAATATATAAATTGATTTTTCGGTAATCTCTCAATTTTTATTATTTTTCTTTAGTTTAATTATTTTCATTTGTAATTAAAATTCAGCGAAACAGTACAATATAAATTCAATAATCCGTAAATACACGAAATGATTTATAATTTTTATTAATGAATTATTAATTACAATATTTACTATTTTATTTAAATTAATTACTTGCTGAGTTTCGATAAGCGTTTAAATAGCTTATTTTTATTTCAACGAACGAGTACTTCTATAAGTCACTTGGCAATTTTGTAATTCTACCAAGTTAAATAATTTTAATATATAAAATGCGATTTGTCATTTAAAGAAATATTGAATTACATTAAGTAATTAAAAATTCACATTTACATTAATCAATGCAAGTAACCATAATGAAAAGTTAATAATTTATTTAAAAAAAATGTAATAATATTTATATAAAAAAAATACAAATTATTATTTTTGAGAAATTGAAAAATAATAAGTTTTAATAAAATAATTTTGGTGATTAGCGTTCGACAATCGCAGCTGCAGATGATTCACCCGCACAATCGCCTAATTTTTATTGTTTTCTGCGAGACGCACTATTTTCGTGCCCAAATAAGGATTGTTTAAACGCAGCTGCAAGTGCAGGTGTTCAATTTTTATAAATAATCTCATTTTTTATATTCAATTTGTTATATTTATTAATTAAATTAATATATTAATCGATTTTTTGTAAATCTCACAATTTTTATTATTTTTCTATCGTTTTAATATTTTCATTTGTAATTAAAAAATATCGAAAAAGTACAATTTTTTTTTTAAATAAATTTGTTTAAATTAATACATTCAAATTATAACAGAATCTTCATTTAAATAAGATAATTGTTTTAATTCCCTCTGATTATAGAATATTTTGCAAATATCATTCAAAAAGTAATTTACAATTAAAGCTACAATCTCCACGGTTTAACCAATTAATCTTAAAAAATTAGATAATTGTTATAGATTCAATTTTTATATTTAAAAATAGGTTTATAGGTTTAATAATTTAAAGTCAAATCAATATATTCGAATCGAAATCGAAGAACATTTTTAAGTATCAAAATTGTTGTATTATTATTTTAAAAGATAAGAGATACGCAGCCAATAGTCTACGTGACCACCCGAGCGAAAGAACCAATAGAATTGTTAACAACGAACAAATCCGCGGATTGCCGAAACCTCGCTGTGATTTGCAGGTGTAGATGATGCATCGCAATTCGCTGATAGGCCGAAACGTTTTCAAATTTAATACTTAAATCTTTTATCAGTTTTATTTGCATTAAAATTAAACTGTAATAACAAAAAAAACAAACTGTAATATTATATTAATTTATTAATTTATTATTTATGTTATTTCTTTCTCATCATAGAATATTTTGCAAATATCGTTCAAAAAGTAGTTTGCATTTAATGCTATAATAATCATGATATATCCATTAAATCTTATCAAATTAAATTATTTTAATAAATAAACTAAATTTTAATATATAGAAATTAGTTTATTGTTAGATTTCACTCAATAGATGCAGAAACTAAACGGAATCGAAAATCGTCAAGAAAATGATCCATTTTCAATTGGTTTATCGCAGTAATTTTTTGTTTTTATAAACAGCCATTTTATGATTAATTTTAATTAGATAATTGTGTTATTTCTTCCTAATCAGAGAATATATTTCAAATATCGTTCAAGAAATAGTTTAAATTTAAGCAATTTGTAGTGCTATAATTATTATATGTAATAAATCTTAACAAAATAAATGATTTTATTGACTAAAGACTAAAATATATTATTAACAAATAGGTTTTCTAATTCAAAAAATTGATCTAAAATAATTTAGTAATTTCAATTTATTCGAATCGAAACGCGTAAAATACACTTTTCATGCATTTCAAATATTTGTTTTATATTTATTACAATTCTTATCGTATGTGTGAAACGCACTATTTTCGTGCCCAAATAAGGATTGTTTAAACGCAGCTGCAAGTGCAGGTGTTCAATTTTTATAAATAATCTCATTTTTATTACTTTTTTATCGCATAAAATGTATGTTGGAATTGCTTCAAATAAAAATTAACTAAATTAATATATAAATTGATTTTTCGGTAATCTCTCAATTTTTATTATTTTTCTATAGTTTAATTATTTTCATTTCTAATTAAAATTCAGCGAAACAGTACAATATAAATAAAATAATCCGTAAATATACGAAATCATTTATAATTTCTATTAAGTAATTATTAATTACAATATTTACTATTTTTTTTAATTGATTGTTTATTACTTGGCAAGTCTCGATATGCGTTTAAATAACTTATGTTTATTTCAACGAACGAGTACGTCTATAATTTACTTGGCAAATAACGCTTACAGAAGTTACTCAATTTGTAATTGTACTAAGTTAAATAATTATAATATGTAAAATGCAATTTATAAAAAAAAATGTAATAATATTTTTATAAAAAGAAATAAAATTTAGTTGTTTTGAGAAATTGAAAAATAATAAGTTTTAATAAAATAATTTTGGTGATTAGCGTTCGACAATCGCAACTGCAGATGATTCACCCGCACAATCGCCTAATTTTTATTGCTTTCTGCGAAACGCACTATTTTCGTGCCCAAATAAGGATTGTTTAAACGCAGCTGCATGTGCAGGTGTTCAATTTTTATAAATAATCTCATTTTTATTACTTTTTTATCGCATACATTTTATATTCAATTTGTTATATTTATTAATTAAATTAATATATTAATCGATTTTTTCTAAATCTCATTTCATTTGTAATTAAAAAATATCGAAAAAGTACAAAATTTTTATTAAAATAAATTTGTTTAAATTAATACATTCATATTATAACATAATCTTCATTTAAATAAGATAATTGTTTCCCCTCTGATTATAGAATATTTTGCAAATATCATTCAAAAAGTAATGTACAATTAAAGCTAGAATCTCTACGCTTTATCCAATTAATCTTAAAAAATTAGATAATTGTTATAGATTAAATTTTTATATTTAAAAATAGGTTTAGAGGTCTGGAAGTTGATTGAATCAGCTCTTCGCGCTGGGGAACGTCTATACTAATATATCATATTTAGGTGAGTCGAAGTGCAAATCCTAATACCGGGGATTGGAGCTAAAGCCAGATCCAGCCAGGCCTTTAAACAAATTATAAATTAAATCCCACAGCCGTGGATCAATATTGCCAGATTTATTTCCGTACACATCCCTAATATCTGTTGTGATGCTGCTGCTGCTACTGCTGCGGTAGGATATGTTCCCAATGATAATGCCTAGATGCCTCGCAACAAAATGTCACAGTTCATCCAATAAATTTAATCCGCAACAATGCGACCCGTTTAATTATTGGAATAACCGCGCCGGAATGGATAAATTAAATTTATTTATAGGCCCGCATGCATTTATTCATGAACCGACGAAGCACTCGCTTGTGAAATACACGATATTATAATTTGGCCGAAGATTACGGAACTTGTCCTCTCTTATCGGAAACGGCGTATGCACGTTATATAAGCGCAGTTTTCGGGCGACACCGTCGCCTGCAGAGCTGTGCATCCATGCTTTTCCTTCTCCTCAACAACAACAACAACAACAGCCATTACAATGCTAAGATTCGTAAGTTTTCGACAAAGTTTTAGCTGGAGGAACAAAGTCTGTCGTTTTCCAGTTGCCGCTTGCATCCATTCTGCGCTCGGGTCGTTGGGTAAATACTGCTGCGCCAGGACCTCGCAGGACCCTCGCTAAATCACTTATTTATTTTGATGGTTCTCGTCCATCTGGCAGTCCCCGAACGGCGGTTCACCATCCAATTGAAGCGCAATTCCGAAAGATGAATTCGACTTATTCCGCCCTACCATTTCAATTTATATTATTATCCCGTTGATGATTATTGCATAAAAAAAACAATCTCTTCAAATCCATTCAATAGAATGCTACTCTTTATATTATCTAAACAGGAATAATACATAAAAATACATTTACAACTAACTTAAAGCTAATAATAAAGTATTCACCATTCCATATAAATGCATTACATAATAATGTAAGTAAAATATTATTACTGTTTTGTATTTTAATTAACAGTATGTTGTACCAATCACTAAATCATCTGCAATTACACATAATGTGTACAAATTCCAATTTTCTAAAAGCACTAAATTACAGGAAAAAAAAATTAAGGATCTAAGGATAAAAAAAATAGATCATGTTAAAATAAAACTTGATTTGCAATGAATCTCATCTAATGACTGAAAGATCCGTCTGCAACTTTTTTTCCCTACTTAGTATTTTTTTCTCATCTTAGAGGTTATCGCAGACAAACGCACTGGTGCGAAACTTAAATGATCAACAGATTTGCGGTCATTATCAAAAGGGTGGAAGAAAAATTGGGGTCCATTACTTACATTCCAGCCAAGGTCTTCTTATACTTCTTCGTACAGATAGAGAGAAAGAAATAAATTATCTCTGGCAGACATTTAAGTCATGCAATTTTCATTTAATTTCGACGTAAAAGCATTTTAAATATATTGTTCAAATTGACTTTAAAATAATCCACTGTAAAATAAAAATAAAATCCAATAATTACCAAAAATTGTAAATAAATGTAAATAAAATTTAGTATTAAATACAATTAGTCGAACAAAAATTGTCTAGTATAGAAAGTGCGCTGACCCTAGTTAATTAATTCTTTAAGAATTAAGTCTACTTCCTCATTTTTTTATTGATTTTTTATTTTCTTTTGTTTATAAAAAAAATTGTATAAAAGAAATCGATTAATTACTAATTTATGCGGATTAAGAATGATTATGACAGAATCAAAACATAAAATTTGTAATTCAAATCAAAATCCGTTACGTGTTTTTCGGTTACAAATTAATTTAATCAATTTCTTAAGGTCGCTCATTTGTCGCCCGTCGTTTATTCTTTTTTATGTTTTTGTTGTTGTTGTTTATTTTGCTTTTCTTGTCCACATTCGTACACAACCACTCGCCGTTTCTGCGCCAAATTCGCCTGCACTTGAACTTGGAAGTTACGAAACTAAATACATTATTGATTAAAAACTCGACACAGATTCCGGCAAAATGTAATTAAAATAGTGGAGGAGGTATAAAGAGTGTGAAAAAAAGTAAATATAAAGGGTGGAAGAAAAATACTTGCACGTAGACACACAGAAACGTGAGTGGATGGAAGTTTCAGCTGCAAACAAACCGACGAATCAATTGCATAACGGACAGTGATTGGATTTAGTGTCGAGCGTTAAGGAAAGCAACTGCGAAAATTGAGGTTTCCATTGCATTACGATTTCCTATCTTTCGTTCCATCAACGAAATAATCTTACAGAGAAATAGCATTTCTGGTAATTTGCTGACAATGAAAAATCTACCTTTATCAATAATTTTATTATGAAATTAATAGATATTTAAAATTATGACTACAGTATTTCTGAGGTGACAGATAAAAATCGATCGAGTTGAAATAAATCATTCGAATGCAAATTAAAGTAATGGAGTTGAAAGAATTGGAATTAATTATATAATAGGACGTGGGAATTGTAAATTAGTGTCGAGGTTCAACGAAAATCTATATCTATCTCTGCATTTATTACTTACGACGTCGATTATTTTTTTATTTTTTGTTGTATGAGCATTGTCTAAGACACTTTAAGCTTTAAGGCAATTTTACACATGGCTTGGCGCATTAGGAAGCTCGTCCTTAAACCGATTACCTCTTTTTTCTCTATTTTCGCTGTTCATTCTTTTCTCTCGTTTTTTCTTCAAAAAGTTGCACAATCAGAATCGCTTTTGATAACGGATACACCGATATCGGTGGTCCCCATGCGCCAATTAACTCCAGTTTATATGTGCAAGAAATCCCGCATCCGCAAGCCACGTACTCATTTTATACGCACAAGAGTAAGAAAAAGAGAAGGATTCGAAATGATCGGATCGTGTCCTTTTTCTTCAACTCCTGGATGGGCCATCATCAGGTTAATCTTCGACGCCCGTACGATTGAACTTGAACCCGACACGAACTTGACTTCTCTGTACATTTCACCCTCTTCCTCATCTTATTCCTCAAACATGGAAAGAAATCTATTAATCAAAATAACATTGATACACAAATATAATTATGATTGATGACATTGTCATCCATTATTTATCTTTTTTCAAAGTTACTTAATCCTAATAAATCTGTACACCACATTAATATTTTACTTTTATTGATTTTCAATTATTTTATAAAAAATATAGATGGTATTAAAATCAAATTTTTGGATATCTATAATATCCTCATGACTTACTAAAGACATGTTAAGGTTATAACAGTTTAAATTTATTTGGTTATTATAACGTTACCATAGTTTCATATTTCATCATGTTTGTGCTATGATTATTTTAAATATTTTGACAGTTGCTATGGCAAATGACAGTTGCTAAGGACTCATTTAAGCATTATATTAATAATTTTGAAAATGTTAAATAAATAATCCTAAAATAAAACAGATATTGATGTTGATGAAAATTAAGGTTGCAAACATTAGATATATCTTATTCCTCACTTTTATGTTAGTTGCTATGATTGTTTTAAATATTTTGACAGTTGCTACGACAAATGAGAGTTACTAAGGATTCCTTTAAGCATTTCGAAATCCTGAAATTAAACAGATATTGATGTTATTGCCCGTCAGTTGATGGATGATATATCAATAATATCGTCCCAAAGAAGTATTAATAATGCAGATTATTCATGCGGTCCTGCAACAGTTATCCTCGCACTACATTCCGCGCGTCCTTTTGAGGCCGAGCATCGGAGGTTTACATATTTGGCCTCATAATTGAGAGCCGAACGGCGGAAATTGGTTCTGCATTGACTTCCTCCCATGCACACATCCAAAGCGATTTGCAAGACAGAGAGAGAACGGCATCTCGAATCCAACACGAATGACGTATTCGTGTCAATTGAAACTAGTCCCGTCCGTTTTCTTTCCTTCGCCAAACACACCCTGATCCATTTCTGCGTGCATTCTTTGATCATCTCTTTCTCTCATTCGCAAAATCGCACGTCATCTTTCTCTCTTCATATCTTCAAGACTGGTCCGTTGTGTAAGAAGGCTTCAATGCAATTTTTCGCATCGGTACGCTCGTTCAATATTACAACACTTTTGTGTTTATATTTGCTATACAATTTACTTTTTTCGCAAAAACAAAACGAGTTACCATTTTGCTCGAAATATTTAATTAGTCATGACAGGCCACGCGATGGAAACGCGAAGATAATGCGACTATACTGGATGGATTACAGCCTCCTTTTTTTCAGCATGAAAATTAATCTTCTGCTCTGTCAAGGTTTTCGCCACCATTTTTCGTTGCATGAATAGATTATTTAGAATTTTATTTAATTAATATATGTACACTATGCTCAGCTACGGCAACTTTACACTCGGTTTTTTATTTCATAGTTTCAACGTGTGTTTTTTACATGTAATATTATCTACGTTACTAAATTTCTATTTTAATAATAATATGTATTCAATTTACAAAAATAATAGAACAAAACAAACAAACATATTCATTAATTAAAATATTCGATTACAAACAACAAATTTTCAATTACAAAGTTGGGAAAAATCAAAGTAACGACAGTATCTGCATAGCTTTTGTGGAGTACAATGAATAATTTCTCTTGCTCGAGAGGATCCGTTGTGGGTGGACGTCGGTGTTTGTTCATCCTTCGAAAAGTTGGTCAAATGAAACGTGAAGATAATGCGAAAACGTGGTTTTAAGTATTTTTCGGGACGGATCGGGTCGAATGCTGGAAGCGGAAAAAACGAGAGAACGAACAGTCACATAACGAGTGAGAAGAGCAAACACGTTGGGACGTATACATTATCGGGGAGGTTTCCTCTGGGTCAAGGGCGATGCAACAATTGCACGAACAATAATAATAATCATCGCTTGCGTAATAATAATGTGTCCATTGTTGCAGATTCCTGGCGATTTGGTGGCCGCTGAAGTGTCAGATAACAAAGAGACGTGCCCGGATTATGATCGTGTTCATCTGGTTCGTAGCCCTAACCACAACTCTACCGTGGGCCATATTCTTCGACCTGGTGGTCATTTTCAGCGACGCCCCGCACGTCCAGCTCTGCATCGAAGTATGGCCTGACTCGTTGAACGGCGCTCTGTACTTCCTCATCGCCAACATGGTCTTCTGCTACATCCTGCCGATGATCTTGATCACCCTCTGCTACGTGCTCATCTACATCAAGGTCTGGAAACGGAACATTCCCACCGACACCAAGGACGCGCAAATGGAGAGGATGCAACAAAAGTCCAAGGTGAAGGTCGTCAAGATGCTCGTTGCCGTCGTCATACTCTTCGTCGTCTCCTGGTTACCACTGTACGTGATCTTCGCACGCATCAAGCTCGGCGGAGACATCGAACCTTGGGAGGAAGAAATCCTGCAAATCGCAACACCGATCGCCCAATGGTTAGGAGCCTCCAACTCCTGCATAAATCCCATCCTCTACGCCTTCTTCAACAAGAAGTACCGCAGAGGATTCATGGCTATAATGAAGAGCCGCCGCTGCTGCGGCCGTCTCCGCTACTACGAAACCGTAGCAATGATGTCCTCTTCGACGAGCATGAGGAAATCCTCTCACTTCTACAACAACAACTCTTCGACGAGGAAAATACCGCCAGTCCAAGACAACGCAGTCTCCTACATCTACAACAACACTGGCGTTTAAACAACCAAAGGCTCTTCCGTCGTCAGACGGAACGGCACCTATTGTTGAATGTTTCGCCCTAAAAAAAACAACCGAGCACGGTTCCAAGCGCGAAACACAACCCTCTTTATTTTTCGTTCCGTAATTCAGATCCGTGAAAGGATAAAAAGTATATGTAAAAAAAATTGTATTCCAGGATCCGGAAAGATTTGTTTGTAATAAGTAATAAGGAACACTTAGCTAGGTAAGGAAACAGTGGTAAGGATTTGCAACGAATTTTCAATGGAACAGGTCTAAAGTTGATGAACGGAGCATTTAATAACAAGGAAACCAAAAAGTACCACATTTTTTGTAATATTAAACCAAAAAAAAAAATAAACAAAGAAATAAACAAGTAAACGAAGATATAAATAAATAAACACACTTGGCAGAAAGATATAAGCAGAGATACAAAAAAGAAACGATAACTTAGGCATTTTTTAATAAAATTATTCTTAGTCTTTATCGATATAAAAAGAAAACTAATAATTATCGTTACGTAATCATACATTTTAGCGAAAAGAGGATTAGTTCGATTTTAATTCGATGGTAATGTTGAGCTTTAAAATTAGTCTATCACGTGAACCCAAAAGAAAATAATTAAAAAAATGTTGCAAACGAGAATATAAAGATGAGACGAGAAAAAAAATTGTGAATATTCGAAGTTGTAAACGTTTTTTTTTTTCTTTCGGTGTTTGGATATTATATAAATAAAATGAATATTTCCTCCTCGTCCTCCTCGAGGATGTTAAATGCATCACCTGCAGCGTGTCTTACCAATATCATATTTTTAATTAATTACTTTTTACTAGGATTATACGGAGAACAAAAGAAACATATATTATATATATATATACCTATATTTTAAACAAAGAAATTTTATCTTTAATATCACTTAATCCATTTTACGCTTATAAAAAAGAAGATGACAAAGAAAGAAGAGGAAAATCCTTAAACGAAAATAAATATTAACCAAAAAAAACTTTTTGAAAAAAATAATACTAGAATCTATTTTTCCAATATAACGTGTATTTGTGTATAGACTTGATAGCATTGTGTAATTAATGATGATAATAAGTTTGGGTTCTCTTTGTATGTTGCAAGAAACGTAGTTGTTCATAGATTAGATGTTGAGAATTGGTGAAGAGAAAACAGTAATTTTTTAACTTTCATAAATGTTTTTTTGATGTCACTGCTGCCGTACTATAACAAGAATTGTTGAAACTAATCTTAAGACGAGTAATTGTAAATTTAGCTTTAGATTTTAGCGAGTAACGTTCATTTGCTTCGTCAACTTTTACAGTTAAAATACTACCCCCTTTGCCCCTGGATTAGACTAACTAATAAAATTACAACAATAATACAATTATTTATTTAACTTAATAACGAATGCGTGCAATAATAATAATATTATTATTATCATAGTTTTTTAGGTTGTAGGTTTTTATTAATAAAAAAAATTGGGACGTTTAGAAGCATATCAATTATATTAAATTACGTTAACTTAAGTTTACAGACTGAAAACACTTTCAATAGTGAAAAAAGGATAGTTTTTAGGTGCGTTTCTCGTTAACGAAATGATTTAACATTTTAAAAGCCTAATTAGAAGTTCCTCATTTGGATTTTTTATTGATATTTTTCTGTGTAATTTAGATTTTTGAAGCTTTTTGAAAAATAAATTAGAAAATTTTAATGTTAAATATAATGAAGTTGTAACCAAGTAATTAAGAATTATTAATCAATTTTAATCAGAGAAATGATACAGCTTGATTCCTAGAGAGGCTTGACACGTTCGAGTACTTTTCGAAAAAATTAGAAGCGAAAAGGAACTGAATTTTCCAGAACCAAAGTAACATTCTTCCTCTGCCAATACAGGGTACACTTAAGAATACGTTTTTCCGTTGATTCATTTATTAAAGAAAAAAGCAAAACTTGAAGAAATCATTCACAAATATTTATACTCAAATATATTATAATTAAAATATTGAAAGTGCGGTTCCAAAAAAACCGTCTGTAGTTTCACTTGTTAAATTTCAAGACGAGGCAATTGAGTTTCGTTTAGATGTGCGTTTTAGGGTTTAAAAATGATGAAATGAAGAGTTACTACCGCAGGCAGATATATGTATAATGCAGAAAATAGACAAAAATTAGGCTTTTAAAATGTTACGTAAGTTAAGATTAATCAATTGAACATATTGAAAAAGTGGTATAAATAGGATGTAGACAATGAGTTTTTTTTTTTGATTTCAAGGATTCTTTTGCAATAAACGAAAACGATCATTCGACATATCTATCGGGGAAGGAGGATCATGATCTTGGTATACGACCGGAGCCAATTGCCAAAAAAAAGTAACTAACAAAGAGCAAACATTTTTAATGTTATTCAATCAATTTCTATTTGATCGAGCATTGTCTTAAGTCCAATATGTACATTCGAGATATGTGATATAATATGATAATAAAAAAAATACAAATTGTTATAATTTTTATAAATTTCGCTTCGAATTTTCGTTTATTTTTTTGATTGTGTGAGAATGTTTAAGTAAGTGCGGAGCTTTTCGATGAAATCTATTACATGTGTAAGATTTAGTATTATAAATTGCTGTGTGTATTTAAACTAGAGGTTAAGATGAAGTTGATGTAAAATTGAATATACTCTGGATGATGTACCTTCACGAATTGTTTAAAACAATGGCAGAAAATTTGTAATTTGTTCAATCACAGTCAGACGTTGCGGGTGGATTTAATTAGCAGAAACGATATACCTTGATATGAGATCGTCGTGATATTATAAATATTACCTCTATATTTATAAACATGTATTTGAATGGAATAAAAAAAATTAAATAATAAAGAAGATGTTGGAGATGAAGAAGTTCGTATCACACGTGAATATTATTGTACTAATTATTATTATATAAAATGAAATGGTGAAAAAAAAAACTTTGTAATGGGATAATAGTGTATCTGATCATTATTTTAAATAAATAATAGATATTATCAACTGGATTTAATTCTTTTCCTGCGTGTTATTAATGGGGACGAGCCACAATCTTGAAGAGTTATCTTCTAACAAGGGACGAGGAATAATACACTAATATTTCTCCGGTCTGGCATTGACATGAATGCTTAGGGATTACTCAGATGGAAATGGTTTCGTCGGAGATGGTAAAAAAAATACAGATATAATCTTGTGTGTGTACTACATATATACAGACTGGTGCAAAAGTGGGCTCATAAATCCGTGCCGTCGAGTACAAATCATCGACGGCTATCAAATGCACAATTTTATATATATACAACCGTTATTGGTGTCAATGTCGACGCTTCAAATCCACCCAGCTGAGAAATATTGTAAAACGCAAGATTCTACGATCTAACAGTCTGGCCTCCCCCATTACATAATTTAGACTCGGACACTTATTACCCCTTATACTCTTTCGTATTAACGCCCTCAAGATCACCTAATACAATGTCTTTAAACTCCATACAGTTAAGATCATCTCCATTACATCCTTTAATTATCAATACATTGTTTTCAAAGTCCATGTAGTTATGATCATCTCCATTACAACCTTTAATTATAAATAAAATGTCTTTAAACTCCATAGTTATGATCATCTACATGACAACCTTTAATTATTAATACAAAGTCTTTAAACTCCATACAGTTATTATCATCTCCATTACAACCTTTAATTATTAACACAATGTCTTTAAACTCCATGCAGTTATGATCATCTTCATGAAAACCTCTTTAAAACTTTACTTATCATTTAATTAAGACAAAAAATACAACTTTACTAATGGAAAGAAAGATGTACTTAAAAGTTATAGAAATTATCTAGAAAGAATAAAAGTATAATTTTAAATCAAATTAAGTGTATGATATTCTTATTTTGTTATGAGCAAATTTATTAGCGATTTGTTTACTTTGAACGTAAACGAAAGTAGATGTAGTAAACGTAGATACTATAATTAACAAATATATTATGCCTGAGTTGTTTAATAATTCAAATTCAAAATTGAAAAAAATATAATCAAAAAAGTGCATAAGAAATATAGTAGCTTGAGACATCTATTAGTTTGTAGACGAACTTAAAGTTCAGTTGATTTAGCACTGTTTAAATTTATAATTGTTACTAAAGTGACAATGCATTAAACTGGGTAATCAATAAATATATTTTGTTAATAGCTTAAATTATTATTGAAATAATTATAATTAATTATTTTTTTTATAAAGCTCCACCTGTTGGTATATAGTTGTGTTGAGGGAAATTTCAAAAGGGATTGTATAAGAGTTTTATTAAGGATTTAAATTAGGTTACTTTGTGCGTGATGTTTCACAAGTATTCGATAAGTGGTGTATTGGTTGGGTACTTGGCAAGTAACGAGTATGGGGATCGAGAGGTGCGCACCACTCGGCAATCTACTTGTACTTGCTGGTACTTGCCGACCGCAGTAGTAGTTGTTTGACGTCTACCGTACTTGACAAGTAACCGCATATTTTTTTTTACAACAATTATGGAGTGGTCCAACGATACGGTGTTGAGATTTCTAGACATTTATGAAAACGAATCCATCGTTTGGGACCCCTCGCACGCACAACACAAAAATAGGAACGAAGTACACGACGCTTGGAGACGAATCCAGGCTGAATTTGGAGAGAACATCTCCATAACAGATTTAAAGAAGAAAAAAGATTCCCTGATGGCGACGTTCAGAAATTGCTTATACAAAATTAAGCAAACCGCAAGAACAAGCACTAGCAGTGAGATTGTATACAGACCAAGCTGGTTTGCTTATCCGAAGATGGCAAGCTTCCTTATTCATAATGACACAAGTCGATATACAATGAATGCAGAGGCAAGTCATATTCTCTCGAAGACTTACATTTAACTAATCTTGTTTTGTTTTAGAATATGGAATTGGTTTATGTTGATGAAGACAGCGAAACAGAAGAGAAACAACATACAGATGAATTTGTTAGTATATTAAGAACAGGTATGTTTTAATTTCATTAATATTTCAGACAAAATGTAATTCCTTGTTTTTCAGAACAAGTTTCCCCTGCAAACACAACTAAAATGCATTTCGAATCTACAAGGAAGAGGAAAAGAGATGATCTTTTTTATGATAAATTAAATAAAAACTTACATTTAAGAGACAAGGATGAGTGTGAACTGTTTGGAGAGCTGACAGCATTAAGGCTCAAGAAAATGGATCATAATCAAAGAGAATATGTAATGCATGAAATTGAAAATGTTATGTATAAATGTGATGGTAAATCAGCAACTATGTCCGTTTTAGCTTATCTACAAAATATTAAATGAAAAATAGATTTAATTTTTATTTATATTCTGTTTAGTTGTAAACCCCAACTAAATTCATCTGAAAAACATCAATATCCATGCTGTGGATAATCTTTCGACTTACTTGTGCAAGTACTCGTTATAAAATGAATTATTGAATAATATCACGATACTCATTTGATATGATTTTAGATTATTTCCGTCAACTATGGTCTTTACATTTATATAGTAGATGTCAGGAATTATCGTTTTCTAAGACATCTATTCGTATTATTGCAAAGCTTAAAGTTCAGCTCTTTTGGCGCTCTATATCTTTGGTTTTCATTGTTAAAAATAATGTTAAATGTGTTTACTGGCAGCTCGATTTTTGCGCTGAATTTGTTTTTTACTTGTCAGGTGTCAAGTAAAGTTGTAAGTACAAGTAAATTGCTTGTGGTACTTGTTGGTTGCAGTCGCAGTATTTTGACGCCCACTAAACACTACTTGAAAGTAGCTGAATTTATTTTGACTATGGAGTGGTCCAACGAAATGGTATTAAGGTTTTTGGACATATATGAAAATGAACGGATGGTTTGGGACCCCTTGCACATACACCACAAAAATAGAAATGAAGTAAATGATGCCTGGAGACGAATCCAGGCTGAACTTGGAGAGAACATCTCTATACTAGACCTGAAGAAGAAAAAAGAATCATTAATGTCATCATTCAGAAATTGTTTATACAAAGTAAAGCATAGTATGAAAAGTGGTGACGAGTACAAGCCGAGCTGGTTTGCATATAATAAAATAGCAGGTTTTTGCAATCTTCGAGATGTGTCAAGAAGTAAAATGAATGAAGAGGTAAATAATATTTACTCAAAATATCACATTCTATGAAATCTCTCAGTTTCAGAATGTGGATTCAATTTTAGGTTTAGACCCAGATAGTGAGACAGAGGATAAATCAAATAATGATGAATTTCTTAATGTGCCAAGCAATCCATTACATTGCATTGCAGAACAAATATCAACACCAACGTTGTCATTAGAACCTTCAGCAAAGAAGAAAAAGGTGACAGAGGATATAATGTTTGATAAAATGGATAAAGTGTATGACATATTGAACATTAAAGATTCTCTATCAATAGATAAAGATGAATGTGACCTGTTTGGGGAATTAACAGCAAAGAGGCTGCATGAAATGGAACAAAATCAAAGAGATTATGTGATGCATGAAATTGAAAATGTGATGTACAAATGTGATGGCAAATCTGCAACAATGTTTGTTTTAGAATACCTGCAAAGCAAAAATTAAATATTTTAAAAATCTCATCTCTATATATTTTTAATTTGTATTGTAGTTACTGCTTTTGAAGTAATTACTGTTAAAAAAAACAGTTTTTTTTGTAATGTTTCTAATAGATGTCAAATATTTGAGGTACTTGCACAAGTACTTATTTAAGTTTTGAAAGAATTTGCAGATTATATTTGATATAATTTGTGTTAATACTATTGACACAAAAGTGCAGTCACTGACGAAATAAGTAAACAGATAATGCTTTGAAAATACGTTTCTTTTATGTTCCACTTTATAAATCACAAGTAGTACAAGTTACATCGATGTACATTTAAAATTATTTAACAACACGTCAGGTGCGCATATAAGCTTGTATATTTAAAGGTAAATAATATATATATAGTAAAACATGATTTTCATTTTTCAACTTAATTGTATAAATCACGAAATAGTAATTAATTAGTTATATCAGAAATCGATAAGGGAAGATGCAAATGATAATAAATTTAAAAATCGCTATTGTCTTCCACGCACTAACATTATTACAGAGATGTAAATTTGTATCTCTTAATTCGCACCCGAAATTTGATCTATTCTCAAAACTATTTCCATTCAATTCATCGGTTATTATTTTTTAATTATCTTTTTTTACAAATGCATTCTACGGCAGATTCCGAAGTCCCATAAACTCACTTGGCCTCTTAAAATTTACTATTGATTAAAAACTCTTATATACATAGGATCAGACTATTAGTGTTATGAGGTCCAAGGAATCTGCGGTTCCATTATCAAATGCATCCGAAGTCTCATTTGACTTTGAGCAATTTCTTAACGGCCATCGTTACGTCGTTCGCTTGAGGAATAGCAGCAATCTCCAGGCTCTTCGTGTATGGCATAGGAGTATCGACGCCAGTCACTCTGATTGCTGGTTGATCCAAGTGGTAGAAAGCCTCCGATTCCATTATTCTGGCCAATATTTCAGAGCCGATTCCGCAAGTTGGCCAGCCTTGCTCCACTGATATCAGATGATTAGTTTTCACCACCGAAGCAATTATCGTATCCATGTCCAATGGCCTCAATGATCTGAGATTTATGACTTCAACCTCTATTCCCTTGCCCGCCAATTCTTTCGCAGCTTCTAAAGACGTCTCCACAGCCCTCGAATGCGCAACAATTGTGATGTGCTTTCCTAAAAGAAAAACATAACAGATTCAATATATTTTTTTTATATAGTTAAAACAGTATAATTACCTTGTCTTTCAATTTTGGCTTTACCAATGGGTAATACAAAGTCTTTAGACATGGCTTCATCAGACATTGGGTATTGTACACCATAAAGGATTTCATTTTCTAAAAATACAACTGGATCTGGATCTCTGATAGCCGCTTTCAGCAATCCTTTAGCATCTTCTGAGCTGTAAGGTGATATAACTTTAAGACCTGGACAGTGAGCATACCAGGCCCCAAAGCACTGAGAGTGCTGAGCTCCAACACCGGCTGCAGCCCCATTTGGCCCTCTGAACACAATTGGCACATTCACTCTACCAGCAGACATGTAGAAAGTTTTAGCTGCAGAATTGATGATATGGTCTATGGCTTGCATGGCAAAATTGAAAGTCATGAATTCACAGACTGGTTTCAGACCAGCGAAGGCTGCGCCTGATGCAATGCCGGCAAAGCCCATCTCTGTGATTGGAGTGTCAATAACCCTTTTATCACCATACTTCTTCCACAAGCCTCTCGTTACCTTATAAGCACCATCAAACAAAGCAACCTCTTCACCAATGATAAAAACACGCTCATCCTTTTCCATCTCCTCATCAATGGCTGTGTTCAGGGCATCTCTTACAGTCATTTGCTGCGCCAAAGCTGCTTTGCTTGTTGAGAAGGACCTTCTGTTTATTAATTTGAATAGCACATTCACCACATTTGGATTTTGGAAAGCCATCTTCAAGGGATCTGCAGCGTCTGGAAGGTGGTTGAATGATCAATTGAAAAGTTTTATTATCCTCGGTTATGCCTTACACTTGCACCAAGGTGAATAAGGTCGTGATGGTCAACAGGGGCTATGAGATGGAACCAGATGAAACCGTGACATATGTCATACTATTATTACGTGATTTGATAACCTAAATCACAAGCCGTCACAACTTAGATCCACAATCTTTATTACTTTATTTTTTCAATTTTATATTGCTTGAAAACTAATATTTTAACAAAATTCCAACTTTTATAAATAAATAATTACTTAAATAAAGTACTATTCGATAAATTACAACTATTATTTTGAATATTTAACTATTTATGTTGACAGTACTGTTTATTTTTATTTTCATTTCAGTGCTACCAGCACAATAATTGTTTACCAAGCGGTGGGGGTGATTTGGGTATTAGTGTATTTAGTATAAAAGCAAACAATACTTTATATAAATTCAGTTTGTATTTATCTGCAGATCAATTTAACTGGAATTAATATCTAAACATACCTTTAATAATATTGTTAAGTGAAGTGTTTCGGTTTATAGATAATTTTGCTAAAGTTACTACCATCTGCAGTAAAACATAACCTATACAAGATGCCAAAATATTATTGTGACTACTGTGATACATACTTAACTCACGATTCTCCCAGCGTGAGAAAAACTCACTGTACAGGAAGGAAACACAAGGACAATGTTAAATTCTATTACCAGAAGTGGATGGAGGAACAGGCCCAGCATTTGATTGATGCCACCACAGCAGCTTTCAAAGCGGGTAAAATCACAAACAATCCCTTCGCTCCTCCTGGCAAGGGTGTAGCTATTCCACCACCAACACAATTGACTATGGGACAAAGACCTGCTGGACCTGGAGCACCTGGAATGATGCCCCCAGGTATGTTTACTATTACTATTGATGAATTTAATAACTTAAGATGTTAAGTTACATATCAATAGTCCTTCGTATATATATATTTTATTTTTTGCTAATATTAATTTCCGTTTTGTAGGAATGGGTCCTGGTGGACCAATGCCACCAATGATGATGGGTCCTCATGGTCCTATGCCACCAATGATGGGAATGAGACCACCTATGATGGGTATGATGCCAATGGGGCCTATGGGACCCATGGGACCAGTGCGACCACCAATGGTGAATCCTCCTCAAATGAAGAATTAAATTATGATAGATTAGTTTATGTACACAATAAAAGATAAGTTTTTTTTTTAATTTAATAATTTTATTACATTTGTATATATTATATATTCACTTTTCTTCAGTTTTTTTTTAATATTATTACTTTTAAGGCATCACTGCAACTAATTCAATAGTTTTATATTACAGTCAGTATAAAAATTGCAGGCAGGAAGGGTTTCAAGAAAATAAAATTAAAAACATAAGAACGCTAAGCCCTATTTGTACAACGATATTCGAAATAAAGAATCACTTAAATGTATGTACAAAAGGATAACAATTTTTGATATTTACAATTTCGTTCCGTAACATTTTTTTTAGGCCAATCGCTTAGGCGTCGTAATGATAAAACAAAAAATAAAAACCAATGGTCCCAAAAAAAAATTAAACAAATAATAGTAATAAACAGAAAACAATAATTTAATACAGACTAGATGAAAATAAATAAGAACGTATATACAAAGACGATGATAATAATAATAAATTAAAAGGAAGTTTCTAATGTAGGCTTGTTGTCTGCCTGAGGCACGACTCTGGTGTTCGGTGTTTGATTGAAGAATTTGGCGCGTTGCGCTTGCAGTCTTTGGCTGGCGGTCATGGTTGTCTCCGGCATTTGCTTCCGAGTTTCCGGTAATTCCCTGCGGATTTCCGGTTGCTGCTTCCTGATTTCCGGCATTTGCCTTCGGATGTTGCTTTGGAAGGAGGACTGCCTGCGTTCCCCTGAAGAGTTTGGGCTCTCGTCTTCGTGACAATCTTCGTGGATTGTCGAAGAGAGAACATCGCTCCGAGGATTCGGGAACCTCCATTGCGAGCGTGGTGAAAGGATCTTCGCCGTGGGTCGGGGTTTTTCAGGCGAGTTAGGCGTTTGATACTTTCTGTTGCGCATGTTACGCGGGGATTGGCTTAAATCTAGGATACTAACTTCATGGGTCGAAGCTGACGTAGCTTTAGGCTGTATCTGTTGTTTGGAGATTTGGAGCTGTTCGACGGCGGAGAGTTTCTTGGCGGGAAGCTTGGTTTTACCGTGCTGGAGGAGCAATTTTTTGAAGTCCAAACGGGAGGTGGACGATTCTTTCTTGTCGCTGCACGCCCAGCTTTGGCGAGAGCGACTCTCCAGAGGCACTTGATCTATATTGGTGTTGAAATCCATGTATTCCCCGTTGTTCGGGGACCAACTAAGTCGCGACTTGGACTTATCCAAGTATCCCGTTTCCGGTTTAACTACTTTGGAGGTGAGCGAATTCTCCGAGCTGACCGGGGATAAGCTACTGTTGGATAGATTCGGTGAACCTCGGTCTTCTTCAGGTTGAATGTTCATCCGCTTCTTGCTCTTGTGTATCACCGCGTACAGCTCATCCGTGCTCATCGTGGATTTCTTGGGAGAGAGCAGTATATGTTCCAAGTTTGCGGCAGCTCTCAATTCAGGTCCTTTTGAAGGCGTCGACGAGTGAAACCCGCCTGGAGCTATCCTCGGATCAATAGGAGATATTTTAAAGGAGAAGTCGGTTTGATGGTTATAGCGCATCGGCGAATGCGAAGTATGCACCTGGGGCATCTGCACGGGAATACCCAAGTTCTGGTGGAGCGGTTCCCGATCGTTGAATATCTGTCTCCTCGTATACTTCCTGTCCATGCTGTTCGTTCCCAATTGCTGTACGCCCAAACCACGCATGATGTCAGGCGTCACCGAACGATCGGGATGCTCGTACTGCGGCTTCCTAGCAGGCATCGTACTGTAGTTCGAGGCGCCGCGACGCATCATATTCGCAGTGGTGGTGCAGTTCCTCTCAAAATCTTTCGATAGCGCATTGGGATCGTATCCGTATTCAGGCGGCATCTGTGGATACCTCGATGGCTGACGATTAGACGGTGAAAGTGCTCGTCCTGCAAAACCAATTCGAAAAGAAAAAGAAATTGTATTTTTTAAAGTTCTATCCATGGGTGAACTTGCGGTGCGAATATAATCGTGCTTCGCAAAACTTGGACAAAAATTTTAAAAAGCTCACCTTTTTGTGTTCTGTACAATGGTGTTGAATATGAATGTGCGAAATAGAAACAAGCAGAGTGCAAAAGTACGAATAAATATAGACTATTCCATGCGGATTTTCCGTGCAGCGATAGAACAAAACAACAACAGAGGGAAAAAAAACTTTTTGGAGCGACTCAACAACGAGCGACGAACGGCACACAACTAAATATGTACAAACAATAAAACGGCTCGATACAAAGAGGGAATGCCATTACAATAGAGAAAGAGGAGGACCAGAACATGTGTATGCACTTTACATTTATTACAAGAGACCCCGAGATGCTATGAATCATGATATGTGTCGGTCATATGTGTCACCAAGTTCTAGATTGAATTTCGTTTCCATTTCATTATTGGATTAAACCCAATTTACGTTAGTGCAAGTGTAAACACCTCCACGTATTTATCAGCATAAAAATGTGTTTCCTTTGTCTCTTCTTATTTTGCTTTTGACTTTTTATTACAAATATATAAAAGAAATATTACATCGATGCATATATAAAAATAATATTTATATATATATATATATATAGTGGCATGCAGATTATGTACAACTAATTTACACATATTTATATGTATATAAAAAATATATATATAATAATTAAAAACAAAAAGGAACAAAAATAGTGCGCGAATTACAACAAACATAAATCCATGCAAGTACACAAGGCTACTTCAATTCAATAAAATTAAGTAAGATAGTAAATTTTGTACAGAATCAGTCTTTAAACAAGTATTAATAATAATATTATAATAATTAAGGCAATTTTTCAATTATCACAATTCTGACACGTGTTTTTTTTAAATATATAGATATGCACATACGACAAACAAACATACAATAAGTGCACTAAAATTAATTAAAGGAAGACAATGTTTAGAGTTTCTGAACTCTCAAATATGTATATAAAACAACAATTGCATGCACACGTGTCTAAAACAAACAAAAAAAAAGAAAGAACAACACATGAATTAGCCATATTCATTCGCGATGTTTTCAACTTAATTGTTTTTTTATGTCATTAAGTTAATGGTTGCAATTGTTCAAAATAAGAGCTTCAATTGAATTTCATAGTTACGGACAAACCACCTAAAGCAATTACGTGTTGTTTTGAGAAGTTGTAATGAATATGGCCAATCACCAGAAGAGTTAAGAATATGCGAGTCTACAAAATCTAACTTTTTTTAAATTGTATTTTTCAAATATTCTTCCAGGAATCAAAAATGTATGCAAAAACTGGGAATTTATTATAAAGCCGGAAATGAAACCGCATTTTGCGTGTGATAATCTGAGCTGCGTATGTGAAGGCTTTTATGAGGTTTCTTTAAAATTGAAAATTGGAAGCTAATAAAAAGTGTTGTAAGGGTATAATACTTTTGTATCATTGAACTCTAACTAAAATGAGATTTCGCGTATTATTTCTTAATCTGTAACCTAATATTGTAACAAGTGGAGGAAACCTTTCATTCTAAGAAAATAATATTTTGAAATTATAATAAAGTAATGATTTGTATAATATTTGTTTATAATTATATAATTTATAATCCCTGATTGAATTTCTAGAGTACAGTAAGATTGATCCTACCTTAGAAAGTTGATTTTGCAGACGCAATATTATATAAAACACAGATAAAAGAATTAAAGCCATAGAGAAGGGATGATGGTTGTGAGGGTGAAGAAAATGACGATGATTGAGGAGGAAAAATGTCCCATTACCAGCAAACATTGTGCACAAAAGTGGGCGATGACACGTTTCATCGATTTTCGCGTAAAGTTACCAGATCTCAGTGTCAGCGGTGGAAATGGATAAAACGCGAGCGCGATGCTCTGAACTGTCTGCAGGAATGATCACCCTGCTCGGCGGGGAGAGGATGTATTCCTGCGCAGGATCCTGTAGGAACGAGTGGCACCGTTTCTCGCACAGCTTCGGAGAAACTGTCGCGGGGTAATTGATTCGATCGCGCCACAGTTCAGCCGCGATCTCTTTCTCGATCTGATCCTCGATGTCCAACAGCTTGGACTCGAAGGACTTAATGATCAGGGGGGCTTGCGCCATCCGGTAACTTTCGCTGCGCTTGATTTTGTTGCATAACTGCTTGTTGATCTTACCTTCATCGGGTGCGGCGACGGATGAGACGCCGCGCGGTTCTTGCATGTGGACGTATGCGCCACGCGCGCTGTTATTTGGCTTTGGGGACATCGGTCTTGGACATACTATGGTGGAAGGAGGCATGCGAACTATTTCTGACGTTCCGGATGATGCTTTAATTACCACTTTACCTAATTGTGGTGACAGAGGCCTGCTTTCGTCGGCCATCGAAGGCGCTCCGCTGCGGTGACCTTTAGAGTCCGGCACCGGGCGTATAGTCTTCGGGGTGCGATGGCCCAAAAGTGGGCTTTGCACCGGAGGAGGCGGCTTCACGCAAGGGCCGGGCTCGAAAGTGGTGTGAGCGCCCTTCCGCCTCTTCAGGCTATCCGAGCTGTACACCACTTTGCCTTCGGCGTTCAATGTGACGCGCGCTCCTTTCCTCTTCCTCTCCAGGGAGTCCGCGGATGAAGAGCTTTGCAGATTGCTTTCCGGATCGTTGCAAGGAAGTTCATTGAGCGAGATGTATTCCGTTTCCCTAATTTTTCCCGACAGCACCGTCTTCAAATTGCGATTCACCACATCATTGGCGTAGATGACCTTCTCGTTGTTATTCTTCACGTCGGCAATAGTCACGTAATCACCAGCGTCCACTTGATCCGCGTTCTTAACAGGAGACTTGCTGTCTCTCCTCGAACCCAAATTGCTGAAGTTCAATTTCAATTTTCCGAACATATTGTTGAGGGGAAGAAGCGTTGCCTTGATGATAGGCTGCAACTGGACGGGAGACTTCTCCTTGATCGTCACCGAACCGCCGCTCGGCGATGGAGCTCTGTATTGTGCAGATTTCTTCACTTCGGACACCTGTGTCTCGATCGTGGCGTAACCAGTTTGCGGGTTCACGTTGATCAGCTGCACCGTCAAATTATTGTTATTATTCTCGCAGGGCTTTATCGGCAGGTTCAATTTCGTCTTCGTGTCGTTCTTTGACCCGAGGCAATCCAAATTGTTGTTCATCAGCGTCACGTCTTGGCTCTTGACGCTCTCGTCGTCGCTCTGCGAAGGCGTAATCACGCACATGGAAGGGATACGGCTCGAGTTGATGGTGGTCTTCACGCGGATCCTTTCTATCCGATCCGCGCCCTCCATGTCCGAAGACTCGGAAAATTCGAATTCCGACCCACTTCGAATACCATTCGGACTGCTGATCGACTCAATAGGTGAGCTGGATGTGTTGTGTCCGCTGTCCGGGGAAACGTCTCCGTTTGTTTGCTTATGTATTACAGCCACGACCGTTGCCTTGTTGTTGTTATTGTTGGCAGGGCTACGCTTCACGGTGCCTGTCTTGTCGCTACTATAATCTCTTTCCAGTGAGCTTTCAGGCGAGTTATCTTTGCCGGATAGTTTGGAGAGGGAGCTCTTGCGTTCCGGAACAGCCGGACCTATGATCAAAGACCTACTGCTCTCGGACGCCCTGAGCGTCGTGCAAACTGTGCCGGCCGAGCTGGTCGTTGTTGAAGTCGAGCCTTTCCCGAAGAGCTCGTATTCGTTCTCCGCGCTTAATACGGTATTGTTCGAGCTGGAATTCGAGAAAGCTGTCGTGGAATGCAATGGGGTGGCGGGAGAGTCCTCCTCCTTCAGCGTCTTAAGGCCGCTGTCCATGTGGAATGATGTATAGTAGCCTTCGGTGTCGCAGGAGTAAACCGAGCTGGTCTCGCCGTCCTCGTGAAGGTCGTGTATGATGTCCGGCGTTAAAGTGCCCTCGCTGGTAGAAGTGGAGGTGTTGTTGAACCTCCTTCTACTGCTAACAGAGCTCGGGGCGTGCTGGCTGAGAGAGTTATTCGAGGTTGTCGCTGAGGGTGTGGATTTAGGTTGCGTGGTCGCCATCGTGATCTCTGACCCGATAGAGGCTCTTCCGCTTTCCGAGCTGGCACTCCAGTTTCCGCTGGACGAGTGTGGCTCGTCTTTGTTCTCGCCCGACCTCCTCAACCGTCTCTGGGCAGAGCTGTCCCGCAGACGCACGGACGCGATATTCATTGCAGCCGTTAAAGGCGTATTTATTGGTATGTTAATGCTGGACTTTTCCGACGAAGAACACGAAGGCTTTCTCTCGTGCAGCGTTTTTCTCTCCTTATCGACGCTGCGTTTCCTTCGCACCGTCACAGTCTCATATATATTAACATCTTCCAAATCATTACTGCTCTTGTTGCTTCCATCGTTAGACTTCGAACCACTACTACCAATCATCTTCAGACGATTCTTGCCCCATTCCTTGATACTATTGAAATGAGACTTCTTGCATTCCGGCGATTCTTTCTTGTTACTCCGCAGCAAATCGCTGCTTTTTGAGCGCGACACGATCGCCGTCTGCTCCTGTTCTTCCGCTGGAGCAGCAGAAGTCTGCTCCTCCCTGTTGATTAATGATCAGCAATTAGTAATCAAAAGAAGAACAAAAACGAACAAATAAGGAAACATGCGTGTTATGGGTGTATTTATTTATTTTTTGTTTGATTGTAGTTTGGGAGTTTTCATGCAAAGGATGTTCGAGCCACGTTTCACTTACCCTGCCGTGATGAGCGCATCTCTAATTTCCTTCTGATCCGTTCCCGCCAACGTATTACGCCTTCTGTTGCGCGGCTTCCGGCTCCTCGTCCTTCTCCGTATCGTGCTGCCATCTTCGTTATCCTTTTCCAAATCCCCGTGTAGCAGGGACCTCCTCTGTCCGGACATCCGGTCAAAACTCTTCCCAGTTATATCTACAGCCACTATTTCAGCCGGGAATCTAAATTTCAAACAAATTAAATCATCACAATTATTCAAAAAAAAGTTAATAATACAAAATTTAAGGAAATATATTTTAAAGATAATTAATGAGAAGAATTACTATATATAGTACTGTGAATATTTAGTAGACTTTTCAGTGATATTACTTGCATTTAGTGATTATTTTACACTTCCACTATAACTTGTATATGTCCAAGTATCTCATGGTCTAGTCACAGAAGTGAGATATGCTCCCTAGAGTAATAACTCTAGAGGATAAAAAAAGGTTGGACTTACTTTAAAGCTACGACTTGTAGTTGTTCTTCGGGCGAGGGGAGCTTGTGATCGATGGCTTCGTCATCGGAGACCATCGTTCCATCCGTCAGGTCGCCATCCAGAACGGTTGTAGTGGATAGCATTCGGGGACCGTCCGCAGCGACGGTCACGTCTCCGAGGGCTTCGGTGGAGGTCCATCTTCTCAGATCCTCAATCACAGCTGGCTGCGAAACAAAAAGCGGATACGCATCGTCAGCAAGAGCCGGAAACTTTCGAGGATATCCTGCCCGTAGTGGCACTTGCTCATTGTTCGAAAATGTATGTTCCCCACGGGACCAATCCTCATTACCTCACGTACCTCGACAATATCACCCTCACGAAATCTTCGATCACGTAATTGTGCGAGCCAATTAAATAATGCGGGGCGAATCGTTAAAGCGTAAACAGGAAACGCGCACTGTGCATTGTGTGGTCTATTCGTATTTTTGGAAATAAAGCGTTTGGATACATTATGCGCGCACGGCCATTTCAAGCAGCGGATTTAAGTTACCGCACGTTGGATGAAGAGGCTTTCCCTTCTTTGTATTTTTTTTTTGTTTGTACTCTTTTCTTTTCCGAGGCGAGGCATTTGATGATCTTCTCGCACACCTACCTCCAGGTCGTTGGAAGGTAGTACCACCCGCCGCGTACCTGCAAGTCAACCACGCAACAACAATGGCCGTTGCTCAATAATAATAATAATAATGTATGTAAATCGTTGCCGAATCGTAATGGTACATGAAGAAGAAAGAAGAATGAAAAAAAAAACGTGCACCATAATAATGGAAATTGGGTCAAGCTGGATTTCTTCTTTTTCTACGGGACGGTTTTTTTGTGCATACTTCTGAGGGCATCCTCGGGTCGATATGAATTGCAGACCCCCTCCTTCTGTATGTATCGTGTTATGTTGCTCCGCAATTGTGAGTCACGCCGAGGACCTTTTCGCTTTAACTTTAATAACGTAAGCGAAGAATATAAATATAAAAAGGAAATAAACGGCGAGAGCAGCAGAAGTCCTCTTGTTTATTATATCGAGACATCTAAAACGCTGCCGTCGCGGAATTGAATCTACTTAGAACGTAGTTTGCTTTCGATTACTCGGAACGACACACGAGAGGTCAAAACATCTCTCAGGTTTAGAAATTAGCGCAATGCCTTTAACCCGAGAGCGAGAATACTTTAAAACGATAGTTCACCGGGTCATGTGCGACTTTACAATCGTATAATTGGAAGCACATGTGCTTGTACTTTTTCATATTCTACTCTTTCACTTCCTTGTGAACATCTATTATGAGGATGACAACAACAAAAAATGGGAAAGAATACAACAGATGAACAAAAAGGGGGATACGGTTCTGGGAAGTTGCAGCTCACCATCCTGGTTTCGATGTCGATGTCGACTCGGTTCCGGATCTTCCTCCGTTTAGCGCCCAGCACCGGCGTGCACATGAAGAACCTCGATGAACGATGACCGTCGCGACGCCACCTGTCCATCTGCCGCATCAGGTGGATCGGCGTCTTCGCCGCCGCCTCGTAAAGGGCCCGCACGGCGTCGGGACGCGTGGACGGCGCGAAGAGATTCGTGTCGTAATCATGCTTCGCTTCGAAATGATCCTTCAGCAGTGCGAAACTTCCAATGTCACTTTCGGCTGCAAACAAAGAGAAAACATCAAAATTATTAACGAAATTATTACAAAAGGAATCGTACACCGCGCGACATAATTGTATAGAGCCTCCGGGCAACGCGCAAATTGACGTAATTAATGCGAGAAATTATTCTTTTTTTAGTTTTCGTTATCGCAATTACACGTTTTCGAAATAGAAATCAATTATTTGTACGTGTACGAACATTGATGCGTCGTTTCCAAGTCACGCGTTTTACTTCAATTACAAAAATCATCACTTTGGGGCCTCACATAAATACAGATCACGATAAACATTTTAACATACTTTCTTTAAACTCGTGACACATATTTATGCATGAACTTATGAATTCATTACTCATTTTTAAACAACAAAAAAAATATATATTCTGCTGAGAAGAAATTTATATATTAATTGTAAATTGATTAATTGTTATTTCAATCAAATTTTAGAAATATATTAATTATTGGTGTTATGAAAAAGATTAATTTCGATGAAGTGTCATGGATGTGAGATGAAGATGATAATCAGGAAAAGAAGATATACGAAATACAATGCGTGAAGTATTTGAGAGGATTACGGTTGAAACCTCGTCGACTCGTAACGTATTGGTCAAGTCATTGGATTAAAATTAACATTTGAATCGGGTCTCTTGTTATAACTTCTTGGATGCAATGGAAGACCGAACCGGAGGACCCACGGTTTAAGTATAGATCACTAAATTTAGTCACATCCGAGTGATAAATGTGCTTTCGAGGCTAATTTATGAAACTTGGCAATGAAGTCTTAATAGACCTCGGTCAAACTAAACGAGTGAAACACGGGCAACGATAAAACTAAATATAGTTGAACACACACTCCGAGTGTATCGATCCAACAGCGTTCATAATTAATTTCCGCATCGATTTTTTTATGGGAAGTCTGGATCGATCCCGGGAAGTGAAAAGGAGTCGTAAATGGAAATGGAAACAATGGAGAATGTTCACGTGTTTCGGGAAAACGTGATCATTGTAAATAGCGGTTCCCGTTGTGGAAAACGTGAGCGTCTGGAGCTGTTGCGCAATTAGCGAGAGACCTGCCGAAGAGGAGGATGAGGAGTATTTTACATGATGGGAATAAAGCGAGCGGTGTAATGAAGGAGTCCTCTGTGGCGAGCGGCTCTTTCATGCACGGATTTCTGCATTTCCCGATGGCCACGGCTCGACCACACACAGGGCCCACCGAGCCACCCAAACGCAAGAGAAGTCAGCCTTCAAACCTCACCCATGCCATAAGTCTAATCATATAGGCAACGGAGCGCGAGTCTCGCAAAAAATAAAAACTCTTGCAAATCGATGGTCGTTTTAATAATAACCAACGGCTTTATAGCGAGGAGGGTCGCGCTCTCTAAAGACACCAACAAATCATTTCCCACGATCGAGTTGTAAATTATCCGGGAAAAAAAGTCACGGAAATCGCACCACCTACAAAGCTTTTGCTTCTATCGAGGTTACTTTTATTTTCCGAAGAACTCTTTTATGCAGGCTATAATTTATTGTAAACATTTACTGCTCTGCGCGCCCACCATATTCCTTTTACAGGAATCCATCAACTCGTTTTTTCGTTCCGTCAAACTTAATAATAAGCCAAACTAAAGTGTCGACGTTTCCAGAGGAAATTCACTCCGTAATGAAGGCGTAACGCACGTGTAAATTATTTACTAATTACGGAACATTTATCATTTCTTCCTCGCATTTGCATCACAAATGCAGTCGACTTCCTGCTGTGCATTTCAATCTCATATGTTCTCCGTACCTACTACGACTAAATACTAACAACAACGGGCTGTGTCTTCGGTTTTCCGTTCATTATATTAACTGGATACATCATTTACCAAAGATACCGTATTCCATTGTCTTTTCCCATACCGTGTTATATTTAGTTGAAATTTATCTCGATCGATGTTACATTTAAAATTTGATGCAAAACGTGAAATATTTGCTTAGTTTTTTGAATTTTCTATGTGAGAAAATAACTAAATTTATTGCAAAAGTTTTCACTTGCTTTCAGATGGATTTTCTAAGAATCTTTGTTATGCGGTTTTAAACTTAAAGAACCTTGAAAATTGAATAGAAAAATAGATTTGTGATGTTATTTGTAAAAAGTGTGTGTCCATCACGGATGGATGATTTATCTCTCTTTTCCTGGCGACTCCTCCGTTCCGTCGCGGTGCGTTTCCAAAGCAATCAATTACGCCAACTTTACTCTGTTGAATCCGAAGAATCCCAAATTAAATTGATGCTGTATCAGTGGGCACGATTTGTTTGCTCGTCCTGTGTCTCTCCGCCGCACAGTATGCGCCCTGTCTGTAATGGCTCCGAGTGATTGGTCATTATGAAGGATTGTTATGACCTGATGATGATTCGGTCATTTCTCATCGTAAACGTAATTCCAATATGTGTGTCCCCCGTCGTGGGCGGCCGAAGAGAGAAAAAGATTATGTCCACGATACGAGGCCATCATGAAAACAAGCCATCCTCAACGCAACTCGAGATGCATCTTAAGATTCCTTCGGCGAACGATCCGTGACTACTTTTCAGAAACAATATTGAAACACGAGCAAAGAAGAACGCGCGCGCTCTTTCGTATTTATAGCAGTAAATTTCCTCGACTCGACTCCCGAGGATCCCGAAAAATTCAGAGGAACTCGCTCGGCGCGATTAATCATCCAGAACAAAGTGTATTCAGACAGTGTGGAACTAACTATCAATTTAAATCGTAACGGACGTGGCGCGTTGTTGTTGAGGAAGAGAAGGTGACTTAGATCTTTAACACGCGGACGCGGCCTTTGATGGTCGGGGAAAAACGAAGAAGACGAACGGTGGAGTTTCAATTCGAATCATAATATTTAGACTGGATTAACTGACAGTAGCGATGCTAATAAATCGATGGTCGTAAGCGAGAACCGTTCCACCGCAGACATTTATTTATAGTTGAGAGGACCTCAGCCATTCCTCGCCTTCGACTTGATGTTTGCAACGAGTAAATGCAACAGTCATTCTCAATAAAGCAAATAGATTCTTACGTACAAATAGGTTCTCTCATTATTTATATTTTTTATGTGAAAAACTACACAACTCATTGCGAAAATTGAATGTTTTAAATTCCATTTATGTATCAACAGACCTTAAAAAGCATCAAATAAAATGATTAATAGAAATAAAATGAAAGTTGAAAAATGCACAAAATCTAAATTTGAAATATTATTGAAAACGATGTTGTAATAAAAAAAAAATGCAAACAAACTACAGTGAAACTGCTTTGGTTTTGAATTTGAATACAAATTTTATAAATATGGAATTACTACTGAATTTTCTATATAACGTTATTGCATAGCTGAAGTATTTGTAAATTGCAATTGGGTAGTGGACATATTTAAAATGTAAGCGAAACGTTAACAAATCCGCGTGGTATAACTGCATACCTGGAGGAGATTTGAACTTTCGATATTAATTGCGGTGTCCGCTTACGCTTAGGTGAATTGATTACGCAAAATTCAGCTAAAATTGCGGGTGCAAAAGAGAAATAAATTGGCATTTGATCTGCGCAATGTTTGTGTGTAATACGAGTATTTTATCTGGCATAAAGAGAAATGGGGGTTTGCGGATTGCGCAGAATGCGAGAGGACGTTGATGATGGTGATGACCTTCCAAAGGCTTCAGCTAATGGCACACTCATATATACTCGATTACGAAACCGGCGGTGGTGTAATAGTATTGTTTGGTTGAGGACGTTTGTACATTTTTTTTGCGCGCTGCAGCGAAAAATTCCGACGGGGCGCATCGGCCTTTCCAAGAACACCCAACGAGATGGCAATAACTAAAGAACAGGCCATTCTACTATTGTCCTGTCTGTTACGCCGACAAGTAGATACGGCCATATTAGGCAGTCCACGGCGTTAACGCTTTCCGATGATGGAGGAAGGTCGTAGACCCAGAGACGGACGCGTGCCCCGAGTCCGTGCATATGCACACCAAATACACGCGCATACTGCGAGCAAAGAGGAGGAGGACATTCCCGAAACCGATTGTGTAAAGGCAATTATTTATGGGCCATAACGATCTTCAGGAAACATTAAAGGAGAGAAAGCGACGCACGAAAAACAAATCAAGAAACGAGAAGAGTCAGGAAAGCAAAACGAGGAGGAAGCACAGAGTAAGTGAGCTCTTCGCCGTCGTTTCTTTTTTGGACTTATCTCGGCGTTTATAAATAAAGGCGAGAAAAGGGATCTAATTTAGAAACGGTTCCCATTGGGTTGCGCTCTTCACCGAAAGCAAAACGCATCCATCTGCTGTATTAAGGAAGATAATCCGAGCGATTGATACATCGTCATCTCGTTCTTTTTCTTTATCTTCCTCTTCCTAGATTCGCGCCGCCTGCCATCTTCGGAATCGTCGCAAAAAAATAAAAATCCCGTTCACCCGGTTTTTCTTCGCAGCGATGGGAACCGAACCGGCTCAGAGAGAAGCTGTAAGCTTCCTTTTCCGGAAAAAAATTGCTGTCGAGTCGAGTCGATGATCTCTCCATGCCCGTTCGATAAAACGATTCGCAGGACCTTTTTTACAGCAGTCGCCTCTCCAGAAGACAGCGCCAGAAGGAAGGAGGAAGACGACGGCGCGCAAGAATCGAAAAGAGAAGAGCGAAGAGTCAGAAGGTTTCCTTATAATTAAATTTGCTAATCCTGGATGCATCTAATTATAGTGACGGTTAAATTTAGTTTTCTTTCCCTAGCTGCCTGCCATTCCACATGTCCTCTCTCTCTCTCTCTCTCTACCTGTACGTCTCGTCAACGTCTCAGGGGTTGAGCGAAGCACGAAAAGAAGAAGCTTCTCTCTTATGCTCAGCAGTCTCCTCGATCGATACAGCCAATTATATTAGCACCTGTCTAGTCGCACAAAATATGTGTGAGCAGAGGCTATAATAAAAGCCTTGAACTTGTGCCAGAGTGTGCATTGAACTTGTCTCCTGAGCACACGCACTCTCGCAACGTGTACACACTCAAAGTGTACGAACAGAAGAGAGACCAAGCATCATCATCATCATCAGCAGCAGCTGCCGTAGGTGTGGGCGTATTTCCGGTGCCCGAAAAATCACAAAGCTGCAAATTCTTTCAGAAGCTGTATTAGATGGACGTCAACCACTTCCGCATATTCACGACTGTAACCCGACGCGGAACCTCCGGTTCTTCTCTCCTTCTCTCCTTCCTCATTCCGACTCGATTCATCAACTTGCGCCGCGAGAAAACAAGATAAACGGAATATTTATTGCTCGAAAACATTAGCTTAATGACCATTGATACACGAGTACTCCACTCCATTTTCTCTCTCTCTCTCTCTCTCTCAAGTGCTCTTGTACTGATTACAATTCCAATATAAATTATCTTCATTCCAGTACATCCTCTCTATTTAAAACCGCTCCCACAGTCTTCTGCTTAGTTTATACATCCATATTCATACTATAATAATTCAAACACATTTACAATAACGAATATTCCATTTCAAAATCAAATTGCAATTTATCATTTTATAAAAACAATTATTTTTTTCTGATTTTAAGCTAAAATGTTACAAATTTTAATTTATATAAAACCAAAAGTGGATAAATGAGTCAAAATATTTCAATATAAATAAATCAATGGACATGTTGAAATGACGATTCAAAAACTTGTAATAACAAATATTTCCAATTGAAAATCAAGATGTTACAAAACGTGATTTATTACTTAGTAAAAAATACAAGTAGAGAAACGATTGATTTACAATCTTGGTATCAATCATTAACCAATAGAGATGTCGAAATAAAGATTCCACTATTCTTGTACTAATTATTCTCATAGAAAGAAAAAATATAATTGATATGTTTGGGATTAAATTATTAGTTTACAATTTGAAGATCAATTAGAACATGAGTAAAAGATGGTGAAACGAAGAGATACAAAAAAAAAATATTAAAGGAGAGAAAGGAATTAGTGATAAATATTTTGTGCAACCGTGAGAGGTTGTTTACCGTAATCCGCGGTGCGGTTTTATTAAATAACATAAAAATTCTTGTAATTTCATAACGGTGCCTGCCCGAGGAACAATCCCCGGCTGTGAAATTCGAAACCGAAAAAGGTATTATTTCGTTTCACCATTTCTGGTTTCTGCCGTACTTTATATTATTACACACATCGTGCATTTGTTTTTGTTTTGTTTTGGTTGTTCGAAGTTTCGTCGTGCCTCTTCTTCGTTTAGTTCGGATCGCGAGTAATTTAACAATTAGTATTCATGCGGCGCAGACACGTGCCCGCTTTTAAAGGCAGCTTTTGGTTCACATACTGAATTAATTACTGGGAGGAAAACACGTTGCCCACTTTTCGAATAAACCCACGCGAAACGCAGCAACATTTCCGATCACAAATCGCGATAAGCAAATCCAATGCATTTCACCTCTACTTCATTTGACTTCATCTGATTTTATTTCACTGATCTACTTCATGAAAATATTCACAACTTCATTTCAGCTTAATATTGAAAAAATCATCCTGTATTATATTTGGATTTTAATAAAATAAAAACCGCAAATCGTGCTTTAAGATTTAGTGCAAAATGCACGATCGATGCAATTAACATATCATTCGTTGTAAGCTTTCATTACTTTAATTCCAAGTTCAACAGCTCCAGTTTAATTATAGCGAGACTACGGAAAGAGAGAGAATAGAATTCTAGCAGTATTTTTAAAGCACTTTGTTGGAAGCTGCCCGTGTTTGCAATAATATTTACGTAACCTACACCAATTAAAATCCCTAATAGTCTGAGAAAAACAAACATATTTTACTTGTTGATGAAAACACAAGGCGAATGCATTTACTTTTTGTAAATATAACAACAATCTCAACGAAGCGATTTAGTAATCGAGAATTGTAGAAACAACAATCACACCGAGTTACATAATTATGATGCATGTGTTAATCGAATCTTGAAATTCCAGTTGTTGGAAACGTTTCAGTCCTCAGTTTTAAGTAGATTTATGTAGCTTTGTCAAACTTATCTTTGTAACTGCTACTACTTCTTCTACTGTTAACAACTTCAAAATACCCAATTATATTATTTATCATCTTGGATTATTTATAAATTTAAACTTGTTTGTTCTCAATAGTTATTACTTAAATATTAGATTTTTACTTAAATAATAACAAAATTAAATATTTAACTAAAATTATGAAATCATTGACCCAAATATTAATTGAAAATGTAATTAATATAATTGAAAATTATTTATAATAATGTGAAAATTAAACCCGCTTTGTTTTCCGACACTTTCTTAAATAGAAACGCGCCGTTGCGCAAAAAGAAACAACAACCATAACGATTTTCTACTTACATGACAAGCACTAATTAAAACCTATTTTTAGCCGTGTATATTTTTTTCCTACAGTATAATTTGTTTATTTCAAGTTTTGCTGAATATTTGGACTTTGTAATTTAACAAATTGGAATTCATTTGCGCTTTGTCGAAAACAATATAAATCAGTTTTACAAAATAATATTTAAAAAATTGCAAAATAACTTTACTACATATTTTATTAATTAGATATTTTAATCATGAGATTATTAATTTTTAACAATTACCTTTATAAATAATAACGTGAAAATTGCCAATTATAAATCCAATTAAGAGGTTTTAAATGATAAATTGAAACGTTTATTTTATTACAAATTAATTACTGCTTAATAATCAATATAAATAATGAAGCGCCGTTTTTGATTACTGTAATTTAATGTATTAGATTTAACTAAAGACTTCTATCATCTATTTTAAGCGGGAAATTCATATTGATTAAAGTTTAGTTTAGGGGTGGGTTTCGTAAAACTGCCCTATTGTCCGAGGATAATCAAATCGCATGAACCGATGGTTGAGGGTGGATTTGATTTATTGTGCAGCATAATAAGTCCCGTTGAGGTATGAGACTTTGTATGAACCACATGCTGCCGCATTACCTAATGCTGTTCTCTCCATATTGTGGTTGTTGGTATTGAGTGTCCCGCAAGTTGAGAGGAAGACTCGGTGGACAATGTGGGACATATGTGACGATTGATTTACTATTTAATTGCATAACTGTTTATGCGGGGAACAATGGCTGAAACGAGTTTCGCTTAATCACCAACCACCACCTAAGAGCGATGCTGCACCTCCCGAGGAATGATGCTTCATTAAAACTACACTTGCCGCAAACAAAAGGAAGAACCAGCGCAGCCAGCGCCTCCGAGAGACATCTTAATTAAAAGATTTCACAGATACACGCCGCTCGGTTTGCGGCACGATTTTTTTTATCCTCAAAGAAAAGTGCTTTTTAATGTAGACCAATTATTGCACGGTAAACGACACACGTTTCCCCCTTTTATTTTTATCCTAAACGAACTACAATCCGTTCGTTACTTACGACTTTTTTCCTTTCGCTTTCATCAACGTATTTTTGGATGGATACTTAAAAAAGATACTTCAGAGGTGAAACCAAAGAAGTCTTTTCCATCCTCAATACACCCACTGTTTGAAGTTGTATAAAAAAAGAGGTTTAAAAATAGATTTTTTATCTGAAACATTCTAACAAAGTTAATTACTTCATTGTTATATTCTAAAAATAAGTTTTCCCAAATTCTCATTAATTTATGTCAAATATTTAGAATACGAATTAAAAAATAGAAGAAAATAAAATAAATTCATTTAATTAAATAATTTAAAAAAATGACCAAATGTTTTCTTCTATTCATTTTTAATATTTATTACCAGAAATTTTGCGTTTTTATATTTACCACATTGAGTTTCTGAAGATTTTAAAATTTACTGCTCGTTTCGTAACCATAAATGGATTTTAATTATATTTGGTAGGAATTCTTTTTAAAAGTAAACATTAGCAAATTTACTATTTCTTAGTACTATTTAATATTAATTATTTAATTTGTTCTCTTTTTTATTATATAAAAATTTCCGAAAATTGTTGTTTATGACGTTATAAAATCATATCTATTTTTTTCCTTGAATTGGCTGATATTAGATGATTTATTGGTATCGTTTTTGTAATTATATTTGGGAATATCGATTTAATAAAATTGTTATTTCTGTAAGCAATAACTGTTGCATTCTAGGAATTGCGAGCTATTATTAGACTGCCAAAGCCGCGTAGTGGAGTTAACAAGCAAGCAATTCGAATGTCGATATTTACATGGAACAATCCGCTGATAAGGAGTGGAGAAAATCAATTGTTGCAAAAGCGTGTACATCGATGCGCGTCAATAAATCAAAGACCGTCGTAATCTTATCGTTCTGGATGATGCATGACCTGAGTTCTCTCCTCCACTTTTCGTTCTGGAATTCCTTTCCCATTCAGATTCAAGCCCAACATTGTCGAGAGAAAGCCGTTCGAAAATAGTTTTACAAAAAAAATTAAAGCGACGATGTTTGCGCTAATAACAATAAATCATAATCGAAGCGAACGACGATGATTTATGTCTCCAAAGAGGATGCCACCACATGCGATGACTATAAGAAAAAAAACCCGCAGAGGAAGTGCATGTAATCGAATTACATGCAAACAGGAAACGAATTAGGTTTACTGCCTTTTTCCATTGCACCTAATCTAATCTAATCACTCTGAATCTATTTGCAGGTAACACCAAAAACAACAAGTCGCTTCAAACAAAGTTATCTATATTTTAGCGCTCGCTTTTTTTTTTGAATAAACGCGTAATTTACGATAACTCGCATACATTCATTCTGGTTGGTGTTACGTAAATTTGAAAGCTTGTTGGTGATGCACTTTGTGAAGAGAGCCATTTGCATTTAAATTGGACAAAATCACAAGCTTTCCGCGCCTTTGGTGGCTTCCTCTTTCTTTCACCACAAAATCTTTTTATTTTATTTTGGCCTCACGTTTAGCTGAAGCAACGTATCCTCGGACAGGACGAGTGATGTAGGTCCGAAATATTATTATTAACACGAATGATTAATCTCGCAGCTAATATTTTAATTAATGCAGAAACGCATATATGCTGCGAAAGCCATCAATCTCTTCGCCCCGGTGATTACCATATTAATTACACGAGCAGAAATTTATACAAAAAAGCAGGAGAGAAACATATATGAAGCGAAAAGCTCTGTTTTCTAAGCGTATTTACTGCGGCGATAAATACCAGCCTCCCCACACGGACAGATTACATCGGTGTAATGTAACAGTGTAATTGTAAACAATGGGACAATAACCAGGTCCGGTATTAATTTAATTCAGTTGCGCCCATTCATGTAATATTCATCGGGACATCATTTGTGTGCATGTTCTCCGCTGTGCTCTTGTATCTTGTCTCTCCTTCCTTCCTTCCTTCCTTTTTTTCTCTTTCTGCCTGGTCCTGCTGCCTCCACGGTCGTTTCATCCCGACCAAAAAGAAAATATTAAAGAGGACGAACGGAAACGGTTCAACGACTCGACGAAAATGCTGCGACCCATTGGAAAACAAAGAGAAACCCAAATACAATGGCCTTGCAAAATGGCGAGCGCGCAGTCACAATAATACGTTTCATCAATGGATACAATAGAAGGATTCATCCTTCTCGCGCTTGACTCTGTTGACTTTGCGAAAGGTGTTTACCTTGCATGATCATCAAAACAAACAAGACGTTCCGACTTCCGCTCACAAATCTAATTGATTTTTTTATATACGCATAAATAGCAAAGCAGATTATGAATTTGCAAAATGAGAATTAATTTTAATGTTTAAGTAATCGTCATTTGTAGTTTAGAATAAAATAAAAGGAAAAAGTTAAAGCATAAATTCACGAAAATGAAATGTCATAAAAGAAGCGTCAAAATTTGTAATTTAGATTTAGACAATAGTAAAAAACTTTTAGCATCAAATTAGAATTCAAAAGTGTTACCATTTAGATATATCGGCGGCATTTGTTTCCTGTTATGTAATTATTAATTTGACAGTTGTATGGAGCGGAGATCAAATTTTGACGTATTACTAAATTAATTATGTCAAAATATTATAGTCAACTTGATCTTCTAATATTTTTATTAAATTATTTGTCATTAAGAAAAACAAACTGAATTTTGTCTAAATTAAACAATTTTCAGTATAATTACAAATCAATTGCAAATATGTATCTTTGATCATTATAGTATAAACAACATATCACATTTCGAAACATCAAAATTACGTATAATTAATTACGAATTTTGAAATACTGAAGTTTAACTGAAGTGCGACGGCAGTCGTGGCTCAATTAGAAACGTGAAGTACATTTGGAATGCAAATCTCGTGCATGCATTAGCGATTTATTATTACAAGCCTCGATTATGATTTATGCTTAATTATCCTTACCTTTTTTCAATCTCACAGCTTACGCAAGGATGCAAAAGATGGCTTATATGTTTTTACTCATTCGAATTAAAGGATTTCTTCTGTTTTAATTGCGTTTATCCCAGCATGAATTATATTTGCTGCTGCTGCTGCTTAAGAAGCTTAGCGCCAAATTTATGCGCATTTTTATTTTCCGTTCGCCATTAAAATACACAGATTATAAACGACCAAATGAGCGTAGAAACATTCACAATCTCTTAATTTCCTTTTTTTGGAGAAATTCATGTTGTATGAACTTGAAAAATTAACATTAAATCTGCATGCATAAATTGTTTTAAGATTTGTTATTTTAGTTAAACTTTAGTTACTTGCTCATTATTAATAAATTTAAAGTGATTTAGGTTTAGCAGGAATAAACAGAAGGTTAAAAAGAAATACAAATAATAAAATAAATAGAATGAGAGCGTGTGCTGTATGAAATCTATTCATAGCGGCGTTATGTAATGCCACCTATTTAGAATTGACAATGTAAAATACGCATACAAATGGTTCTTTAAATAAACGCTTCGCGCACACACACACAAAAATAAATAAATAAATAAAATAAAAAAGAGTATTTTGAATGAATAAAATTTACGTTCGCTTCGGAGTTTCATTCATAAATTTTGTAGGATGGTTGCGCTCCGTTCAACATCCGGATCCATTCACGCAGAATGGAACGCCACGAAAACGAATATATATTTTTTTGTTTGTTTTATCCGCACTACGTTTGGAATTCACTCTCTTCAGTTTCGCCACATCCTCCTGAACTTGCTGCAAAGTTAGAACCAGTTTTTTTCAATCGAGATGAAACAGGCTCATTCTTTACATACTTTCGATTTCTTTGTATTTACCAGCACCGTTAGATCCAGTTCTTTTTTTTGTATGTTGATGGACTGCTGCTACTATAAAATTCGGTTTCCCATTCATAAGTCGAGTGTTTTGATGTTTATTTTTATTCTTACTCGATAATTTTATTGTAAGTGTTATTGTAAGTGTTATTATTATCAAAATGTTGGAATTCCAATGAAGAATATAAAAAAAATATATTATTTTCAGTTAAGCTTTGAAATAAAATTTTATAGTGAAAATGTACTATTATTGTGTAAAATCAAAACGTTAGAAATTTCAACATAACAGATAAACATTCAACTTAATGTAAACAATAAAATAGTTTGGATAAATATAAGGACCTTTCATACTTTTTTATGATCACCTGAACTTTCCAAAGGTAATAACATAAAAAGTAGCAACGAGCTGCACAGAAACGTTTTCCGATGTATTCAATTACATGTAGGATGGTTTATATTTCATCGTTCTCCCGTGTATAATTAAAAGGTTAAGGCCTTAGAGAGAAGTTTTTCGTCGCCGCACGCCTTCTCCACCCATCTTGGGCGTTTTCAATTTACGGATAATCCTGCCTTTCGAATAGAAAAAAAAAACTTTGATTTTCATTAAGATCCAAGTCCGAATTAATTAGAATCTCAGTCTGTAATTATTTTAATAGACGCGCTTTGGAATTGCATTTTTTTAAATGTTGGAAAATTGATGTAATTAAGAAATCATCAAATAAAGTGTCATAAAAGAAGCGTTACCGTTTAGTTTCGACGACATTTTTTTTATGTTGAGATCATGTACATTTTTATTTGACAGTTTTGTAGAGCGGAGTATCGAATTTTATTACGCAATCTTTGAAGTCTCAATGTTATTATGTTAACAAGAAAAAAAATCTTGATTAACTTTACTAGTTGAAATATGTTGCAAATGTTGTAGTCCACTTATTTCGTTTAATAATTGCAAAATTGTAAAATAGACTGTTTTATAAATATGTCGATAATTTAATTAAATAAATTGTTTATGCAACATATTGAATGTTTTTACAAAGTAATTTATTTTATGTGCCGCGAAAGTGAATTTTTGAAAAAAGTTTTAATTTAAATTTTAAAACGCGAATTTTATGGACAAAATAAATTGCTTTTTTTAATTAAATGTTTAATTCGCAAGTATTATTTATATTTAATAATTAAAAGTATTAACACGAGTTTAAGTAAATAATAAATATTATTATTATTAATTAACATTTAAGGATTTATATATTTATTTAGTAATGAAACTGGTTTATGGTAAAATAAACTGTGTTAATCTTATTTATTGTAATATAATATGTGTCGATGTTCAAACTAAATAAACTATTCGCCGCACCGGTGAGTAAATATCGGTAAAAAAAAATCCTTCTTCTAGAAATCACAGCGTATGAATCAATAGATACGAGAAGGTCAACGGATGTTAATAAACTCCGTGATTAAGTGATTACATAAGATCGCCTACGCGTATTTTGAGATATCCGAGGCAAGAGGAAAAAAATCCGGAAAATAATTGTGCGCGAAACGGAAAAGGTTTTTTGATTAATGGATGGACTTAAAAGGCGAAATCAATTTATGGAATCGGGCGAAGAGAACGTTTCATTACGGAACGTATGAAAATGGTTTTCGCAGAATGCATCTAGTGAAAGTTTTCCGATGAGAGAATGCCGCAAGAAGAGGATTGTTTCCTTCAGTGGGAATCGATGCGTTTAAACCATTTGCATAATCGACGCATCATTGCCCAATTGGTACGGAACACAAAAGGACAACAAAAATTCGATACAAAAGAAAAATCGAGGAAGAGAAGAGCCAAAACAATTACTGCCTTGTTGTTGCTGTTAAATAAAACCGTTTCGTGTGGGTGACTCCATTGAGGTTGTCCAGAGTCCGTTCAACCTCTGCTTCATTTCGTTTCACGTGGAAACTAGTCGTACTAGTATTTCTTTTATTTTTATTATTTGCTCAATTGTTTTTTCGCTCCTCTCTTTTGTGTTTTCGCCCATCAAATTCCGACGCCACGCTAATTAAAGCATACATATATACATTTTTTTATATTTTTTTTTATATATTTTGGCGCTAATTGCACTGCTTGATTGTTTATGCTTGATTATATGAGCGCTAATTGTCCGGGGCCTCTCCGGTTCGGAACACTTAATCACAATTTACCGACCATCATCGAGGTCGTAAATTCCGGCGTTGTTAATGCAATGAAATATTACCCGGTTCTCATCCTCCCTCCCAACCAACCACACGATTCCAATAAAAAATAAGAGGAGCAAACAATCATAAATAAATCACGGTTCTTAATTCTTAAGCCTTTCCTGTGCATCGTCATGCATACAAATCCCGAGAAACATAAATTTAGATAAATTGTTCAATTGCTTTGTTTGTCTTTTCCTCTTCGATTTCCACAGCTTCAATCACCAACAGCAAGAATATATACAATTCAAGAATCATTACTACTTGTAAATTTAGTATTCAATAGTTTCATAATAGATGCAAGAAATTTACTTGAAGCATTGTTTATTTTCTACAACGACTTGAGATTTCCTAACGAAATTATTTTATAATTATATTTCTATATTAAATTTCTTAATTTAAAAAACAATTTTTTCTACAAAATTTAATTTTCATTCTACTTTTAAAAAAAATTGTGTAATATATATATATATTGATTCTGTAATATTTGTTGTTAAAATATAAATTAATTGATTAAATTAAAGCTTATTTTATGTTACCACACAGAAAATAAACTATTGAATTAAATGTCAATGCTTTTACGTAATTACGTACCGGTGAAAATAGTACGTTTCAACAGATTAAATTTGTCTCTAATGGGTTTATTTCATGTTGGAATTACGTAAAGCTAAATCAAAACGAAAAGTTTAATTGTCGGTTAGTGGGGTAAAGAGAGAATAAACTAATTGGTTAATTAATATTAACGTTAAATCTTCTTTCAAACAAAAATATGCAGCTCGAAATGTATTTAACGACCCATTAATTAAGTAACGGCTTTGTTTTATTTAACGGATGCATCCATTAATTAAAATTAATATTTCTTATTTTGATTTAATTTAATTTTGTATTTACGTCTTTTAATTATCTCAGTTTTAAACAAATAGTTAATTATTAAATGAAAAAAATATTCATAAAAATTAAATTTCATAAAAAACTACATAGTAAAAATGATCAGAACATAAATTATTATACTTTTTAACAATCAACTAAATTTAAGCTGTGTAATGTTTATATTAAGTAAAGTTGAATTAGTTGAGTAAACAATTTTTTTTCTCAAAGAAAATTTGTTCCGTTAGTGCTGCTGAGATCTTAAAGAAGTCGATTAAACTGCTTTATAATATAATAAAGGATGTGCGGAAAAATGAATCTTACAAAGTTGATTTACATACTGTGAAGGTGTCAAAATTGAGTTGGTCACAATCACCCGGAAAATCATAAATTATTCAGCACCGCCTTTACGGTCCTCAGCATCGGTGCATTCAGAAGAGAACCATTGTAGCTGTAATCCGGATGGATTTATGCGGAACCAAGAAGCGCGAAAAACTGCTGCGCTCGCACAGTATTTACCCAACAGATTAATCCACTTCACGCACATTGATTCCTTCGTATTGGGGTGGTATTTCCAACCCCAAAATATTTCATCCTCTCAATGTAAAAAAGATTCGTATCACGCATCTGGCCCATATTTTTTTTTTCTATTATTATTGTACTCCAATTTCTGGGACACACCTTGTCCCGTTCATTATCAAGTGTCTCCCTCTTTTGTGTGTAACATATCCAAATGTTACTTTTCTCACCCCTCCGAGCCTTTAGAACGCAATCACTATAACGTGTTCATAAATGCGTCCTTAATTGAGGCAACAGATGATTCCGATTCGGTTCATCGCAAGCTTCAAAAGAATTCCAAAGAGATTCTTCGATAAGCGTGCAGGATGTATTAATCTGTAATTAAACGACGCCCCAAAAGCTTAAAATTTCCATCAACTAGGAAGTTTCAGCGAATACAATTTGTTGCCTCCATTATTATTATTATTGTAGTTGTTGTTGTTTCGAGAGCACAGGAAATTTACGGCGTTACGGTTTTCGACACTTCCGCTAATCGAAATTGCGACAATCCATTTTAACCTGATTGCATTAGGGACGTGGCAAATTTAATTTCGAAACCTTCCAGCTATTATTTTTTTTTTGATGTATTGCTGCAATTATTAGGGCATTGGGATTGTGCGGATGGAACAAGGTTAGTGGAGGTAGGGATCATTCATCCGTAGCTTTATTTAGATTCACAGCAGCTGTACCGATACACAAACTACAGCTGAAAGGAGAGGTTGAATGCATGATAATTGACTTTCAGGATAAGGGATCGACCGAAAATAGATTCTCCAGTTTTTTTTTATTACACCCTCAGTATGCGCGCTGCTGGAAGGAAGTTGTTACAATATTTATATTTATATAAAAAAAAACAGGACAAAGATCATTCATAAAACATCATTAGGAACCTAAATTTGTCTGCGGTTAATTTAAGAACGGCAAATGTTTGCGTTTCTTAAACGAAACAAAAAATTGGGACGTGCTTCCTCCTTTCATTCAATTCCTGGAAACATCGTGTATTAAATTTACGATTGATTTGATAACATTAAAGTAAATACAATTATTTCTTAGAAAAGTGTTTCGTAACGTAATCGATGCAACTGATTACGACATTAAGTGTTTAATAGAATCACAATTAAAGCCCCTATTCGTATATGCATTGCGTTAAACGTGACTCACGCTTAATTCGAAATTAATTTCTCAATAAATTTGCAATAAAAGATTCGTTTCTCATCAATTATATCTGTAGAATATAGTTTATAAACTAGTTTTAATTACATCTTCAATTAATACAACTAACCTATTTTTTTTGACACAAGGTGACAGCTGTCATTTCGCTTGAGAAACGCTAGTAAAAACTATATTTTAATATTATATAATGCTAAATAGTATTAAAGTTTCGAATTATTTTTTAGGTACTAAATAAGAAAAATTGATTGACTTAAATATGTTAAAAAAAAATCATTTTTTCTATATTATTTTATATAATTTTGAAGAATCTTTAAATAGAGTCGCATAATAAATAGTTTTACTATTTCTTTTGATAATTTGATATTTTACTACAAATTTAAATAATTTTATGTGAAAATTTTCTGGAAGTAAAGTTAATGTTTAATGAGGATAAAAGGTTGGTTAAATAAAACTGACTTGAAGTTAATATTTTATTATGGAGATTCCAAAGGTGCTATCAAATTTTATGTTTTGATATAAACTGAAGAGAATTATTTAGACAATAAATATGCAATTTTATATAAGAAATATAAGAAAATTTATTAAAAATATTTTTTATAAGAAAATAATAATTTGTTGCAATTACTTTAATGAGTAAGTTTTAGTATTTAATAATCTTAGATATGATTTTCTATTTTATGTTAAAAACTTTTTTGATAGAAATTTCGTAAGAAATATTAGAATTAATAATAAAAAAAAGTTTGTAATATAGAATCGTTCAAAGCAGCATTCATGCGGGCTGTCGACTAGAAAGGATGTTTTAAAGTTGCGTTCGTGCAAATTGAATGCATGCGAATTAGGAAAGTCTGTGAGATGAGGATTTTCTTCGGCGACGAATAAAGTTTCCAAGAGGAAAAGTTGTGAAGCCGGAGTCTTCGTGCACGGTATCAGGTGCAATAAACTACGTAATCGCGGTGTGCGTAGGTCGAGGCGCGTTCATCGGATATTATTATTATTTATAATTGAATTTATGTCCTGAGACTCCGAATATAAATTAAGACCGTTTTGAAGAAGAAAACCAACACGAACGCATTAAACGAGTTCTCTCTACGTATTTTTTTCTTTCTTTTCTGTTTGCTGTTGTATTTATCACCGCGTTTTAATTTCCTCTATTTTTATATTCCTGCTGTCCCTCCTCGACCTCCTGCTCTGGGGATTATATAGGCAGATGACCAACTGTTAAGGGTAGAGACCAGACGCATAAAGCACAACCACAAAGGGCGCAGCGACTGGGCCCCAGACATGTTATGCAAATCGCGCTTTTCAATGTAAAACAAAACGGTTTCCAAGTGCATCTGGCATTCTGTATTCAGCAGAACACACTCCTTTTCCTCCAAAAGAAAAAAACCAATGCGAATCGATTTCTAAAAAAAATAAATAATACTACAGTTCGCAGATGCGTGACGTGGCCAATGCACCTAATTAATATCGCATTTACGAATCCCCTCGAAATCTCCCTTCACGATCCCAAACATCTGCTTCAATTACAGATTTCAAGGTGTATTACAATTGGGGCGATGATCCTGACTAAGTCTGGTAAACCACACTAAACAAGAAATGAAAACGAAACTCGTAGGAGTTTCTCCACTTCCTACGATTGAAATGCGGAGCCGGAGCGGCGGAAGTTGTTCAATGTTTTACAGGAGTCACACGTCTCCATTGTCTGTCTGGGCTAGCGCACAGAAAAATACAAATTAATTAACCGATTCCAATCTAAATTAGTCATCGCGGAAACCTTTTACATTTCACCCTCGGCGAAACGTAATCTCAAAGTTTTTCGAGGTGGATTTCTTTTAGGTAATTTTATTTTTTTGATGATAAGAGCCGTGCAGCACCGATGCGGCTTCTCTCTGAGGAGGAGTTTTTCCGTGTAATCGAGAAGAAACCCGAGGTGTCCGCTTTCCAACTTTTTTTTGTGTGTGCGAAGAGTTAATTACACACGCACGCAAGAAGATTCCGCGCTTCGTTACGTACACTCTTTGGCGAAGGCGCTCATTAAAGACGGATTATACCAGAGACGATAACGTGCTTCGCATCCGGAACGTTTGCAAAATAACCGCCGACAATTCACCGATAAATTTTCCATCACTGACCAATTACTCTTTTAATATTGAAAAATCAATAAAATGAAAAATATTGCATTGAAAATTAATTAAATAGTAATAAGATTTAACAGATACAAATTATTAATCAACTTTATGAAGTAGGAATTTATAAAAATACATTTTGCATGAAATTTTACTTAATAATTTTCAGTTACAAATATTTATTTTTTAAATATTTACAACAAAATGTAAATAATTCCAAATAATATTTAAATATTAATATCTCCGAGAATTTAGTTTATTAAATCAACTAAAAATATGAATTAGACAAATAGAACTTGTTAGATTTACCATAAAGTTTAATTCTTATACTCGAACTCGTTACTCGTTAAGAACTAAAATTTATTAAATTTAAAAATCTGTATTTCTTACTTACAAATTAAAAGAATTTTATTTTATTGATTATTATAAAAATCATTGAATTTTTCACAAATTTCATATAATTTTTATAAAATAAATTAAGAATTTATAATATTACTTTTAATGTTGAATTGTAAAGCATGAATTTTCAAATTGCAATTAATGATGTTATCTATTTTATTTAATAACTGTAAATAAAAATAGTAAATTTTAATGACAAAGATAAATTAAATTAATTATTGTTCAGATTATTACAAACAAACAGTGCATTAAATTGATGTTTTTTTTTTAAACAATATTGTGTAAACACAATGAACAAAAATCAATGAACGATAAATTTCAACCTTTCATAAATGCAAAATAATGAACTCTCCGCGCGTTTTACTGCATTCGAATAAAAGGGTAATTAGCTTTTCAATATACGCGGTTTTATTGCCGCCAGTTTATTGCAAGAGTCTCGTGACAAGGAGGATCTCTTCCGCCGAGCATTTATATTTAGCTTAATTGCTATCCAGCGACACACATACTCACTGTTTATGCCAGATTAACGGAATTACATAAGTGATAAGCTGGTGTTTACGCTTTGAGGAAGAATGAATATTTGATCATCCCCACGGGATTCGTGCGGAGAGGAAACATTACCTTTTTTTATATTTTATATGTGTGTGTGTGTGTATAATCTCATCCCGAGAGTCTCGTAAGCGCAAACTTTGATAAAAATAAAAATGTGAAGGGGGAGGATATGCAGGAAGGAAGTGAAGCAACAGCGGGCCTCGAGTGCTCTCACCAATGTACTTTTTCTCTTGTAATCCTTCAGTTTTTTTTTTACGATGGAGACGATTTTTCAATATATTCTTTATTAAATAAAAAAAGGTGGATGTATCACATGCTTTTTCCATATCTTAAGTGTATTTGTTCGTGAATGAGAGTGGAAAGATGAAGAGACTTTGTTGACCTTCAACATAAAAAAAGAGTACAATATTTGCTTTCCTAGAAACGTGTGAATAGTAAATTGTGAAGTTGAATTTATTTCTTTGCTCGTGTGTGCGTGCGTTGTAAGGAGACCTGGGTATCATGTCTTGGAGATTCCCATCGCGTTTGTAGATTAAAGCTATCTTAGTGTACCCGCATGACGCTGTGTTTCGTAGGAGTGATGATGAGACAAGGATGAAGGTACTCCAGGTGAAACTCGATCTTTGGAGGAGCTTTAAGGTTTTTCCGTTATTTGGATTTTCTTGAAATTCCTTGCATGTGTTTGTGTTGTAGTACGTCTTTGCGGCGCCGCAACGGGCCGCGCCTCCTCGGGAGCCCATATTTGGTCGAAAACGGACAAACGTGTTCCGCGTTTTGCGGCCATATGGTCGAAAGAAAGAAAGTGGAGCCGGGGCACCATCACCGAAGTGCGTAACATTCTTCGTTTTTACGAGGCACCCGCTTTTCCGCCCTTTGAATCTTACGGTTAGTCCAAGCAGGTGCAAGTTTAATGGCCACCTGAAGAACGCTTCCGCCCTCAATTCTAATCATCATAACTCGAAAGGCGTTGGCAGCAATTAAAAACCATCATCAACTTAAACCTCCAGAAACTCCAAATATTCGCGACGATAATTCCATCCGAATTATTCCCCTTCATTAAGTTTCGTGGAGCCGGAATTTTAACCGCTCTTCGCAGAGTGAAAGGGTCGCCCACCCAGGCTAAAAACTCGAGATTCCCACACACAGACAAGTGGTCAATTTTCGATTCCCCGCGTAATCTGATTACCTACCTACTTCTATATGTTTTTTTGTTCCTCGTCCAATTTACATTTCAGTGTCTCAAGGTAAACACTTTACGCCCTATTTGCATTCCGGTTTAAAGTGGGCCAAATGCAAACATATCGTTTCATCGAGTCAACTTCCTGCAAAGAGAATATACGGGGGAGCCCTTGAGCGGGTTCTGCTTTCCTTTAATTGCCGTGACAAAAAAAAAAAAATTTAAAGCCATGCAAATCGTGCGCCTCTAAGTGTTGCCCATTATGCAAATGCAGAACAAATAACTTCGACCTAGTTAGATATCCAATCTCGAAGCAGCGAGTATTCCGATATTGATTAACGTTTCTTTGAAGAAAATCTGCTTCTGCTGCTGCTGCTGCTGCCGCCGTTTGTTTACCATGTCTTTTGTCGTTTGCACAATCGCTTTCCCTCGAGTCTATTACCTCATTACCACCGAAATGTTCACTTCCATTCGTATGCTAATTCGAAGCTACATTCGCCGAATCTGCTTCTGTTTACCGAACTTCTTTGGCAGCTATAATCCCAAATCACTTATATACCAGACCAAACGTAAACAAAACCATGTGTACTTAGTTGGAATGCGCTCAAATCACAGTTTTGCACTTGAATTTAATCATTTCTATATATTTACACACACTTTTGATAATTTGGAAAAACTTATTTTTAAATACTTTTTCACGTTTTTATATACAAATAGTTACTTTAATTGCAAATCAGTTTTATACTGTGTTTCTTCCATTTGAAGATAATTTCAAGCATTTTCAACAAATACTATACAAAACCTGTTGGAGATTATGTGAAGATTATATATGAAGATTATATATGAAGATTATAGGAAAACATGATCAACTTTCATCTCCTCTATTTCTTTTTAATCTCCTAATGAAATTTCGGATTACTCCTATACTCTTTCAGCTTGTTTTGTTTGTTTGTTTGCTGAAAGTATCGTGTTTCGTCACATTTTAATCTGATAAAATGTCAACAAGTGATTTGCACAGACAGGCTTATCGAGCTTTTCAGAATTTTTTAATCAAACACGAACTTTTCCAACGAAATCCTTTTCAAAGCATATTTTGTCACAATATAATTTTGTAAGCAATATTACAATTTTGAATTACAAATTCTAAATAATTAAAAAAAAAGTAGAATTATTGGAATAAATTAATTAAAACTCTTCAGTAAATACAATTATATGAATAAATATATATAATTTAATTAAGGCTGTGTTTAATGATGAATCGTTAACGTTTCGCAATGCAAGATAATATCTTAAGATTAAAGGGAAGCAGCGTGAATTGCGCAAACATTGCTTCATCAAATTACATTCATCCTGTGTTTGTAAGGGATGTTAAACTCTGCGCCATAAACTTTATTATTCTTCAGCAAGTTCGACGGAATGCGGCGCGTCAAAAGGCCGTGCACGAGCAGAAAACTTCTTATTAATTTTTCTTTATCACCACTATAAATCGTATCGATTCTGGTTTAGCTTGTGCACACACGCATTTTTTATATTAAACCGGCGAATTCCACGAAGGAGAAATGAGCAACAATCGATCCGATATGGAAATCAGGTATTCTCACGTGAACAGTGTTTACGCACGTTTTACACATATTTGTTCGTGCGATTTGTTTTCTTTCTTTTTCTTGGGTTTATTGCATTTCCGAATAAAACACAGAGGATTATTTTTGTTCCCAGCAAATATTTACCGCACAAAGATTGTTTGTAATGCATGATCATTACTGCTGTTATCATTTGCCCGAGACCGTAGTTAAGCAATTGATCTCCTCTCGAAATCACGGTCATCATCATTAAACGTCGTTTGAACGTAATTAAGCTTCATCTTCCTTTCCCCATTCACAAGGAAGGAAAACAAAGTTAAATAATACAAAAAGTCACAGTACAGTTAATTATTTTAAGTTTACTGTAAACGCGGCAATTCGGAATTCGTGATGTCTACATTTACTACATCTTGAGTGGAAAGTCGAATTTATAGAATCCAATTTAATTAAAAAAATATCTAGTTAAGTATTGCTTGAGGAAATTTCAAATTTCAGTGGAAAGTTATAGAAGGGATTTTGTTTTTGGAAATTTCATTTTTGTCCTTCGAAAATTCAGATGAAGAAAAATCCTATTTACATTAAAAAATAAATCTTGATTATTTTAAGAATGTGACATATCAGAATTGCTTGAGGAAAGTTACATTTTTAGTTTAAAATTTGTGTGTTATGTGGAATGTTGAATTTATTGTATGTTTTCTTTTCGTCCTTCGAAGATTTACATGAAGAGAATTCTATTTAATTAATCTTAGTTAATTGTTTGAGGAATCTTAGATTTCCAGTGTAAAATTGTTCTATGAGGAATTGTGTGTTATGGGTCGAATTTGATACATGGTTTTTATGGACATGTTTGGTTTCTCTCCGCTTCTCGAATTCCCATATTCGGGACTCGTAAACGCGGACCTCCGAGGACGGTTTGCGTTTGGTTTACATTTAAAAAGTGGCTCGTAAATGCAACGAGCTTTACGAGTGTCGAAGCCCGTTTCGGTATTTGCAATATTGTGCGATTCGCTCGGAAAATATGGGACGCGGATTGGGGCCAATCGGATTTTGCTGGATTCAAGCTCAGAAACATTTATTTCATTCTTTCAAACGATTCCTCCTACCCATAGAAGAGTTGAAGAGCCTTGAAGCCTGTTCCGAACGCCCGCGGCTTCCAGTCTGCTGTTACCCGCAGCGCATACCCTAATCGTTTCCACTCGGTAATTACTGCACAAGGCCTTTATTACCTTGATTCGACCGACCAACCACCCCAAGACATAAAAACATATACAAATAATCAAAGGGTGTAGTAACGTATTTTCTTCCTTCCGTCTCGAACGACGACATTCTTTAACTTTTTTTTGCAGCAGCAGAAGATCCCAATTACCAATGTGTAACGGATTTCCTTCCGCTTGTTAAACAACACGAAACGAGACCCTCAATTTTTCTTTAGTCTGTTCACCTTGAAAGCAAACTCCCGCTGGTTTTTAGCTGCGGTGGTCCATTTTTCGCTCAAATTGCTACGTAATTCCACCGGACAAAACCTAATTTTATTTATATATTCCGAGCACAAAACCTTCAGGCCGTAATTTCACTTAAAAAATCTGGGGACGTTTCTTTCCAAGAACATACTCTTATTTTCTAACGTATATCAATATTCCTGGAATCTTACATTATCTTTGTACCTGTAAAATAATGGTTTGTTATACTCTAATAATTACTTAACTTGTTAATAATAAAGAAGATCAAGTATTTGCATAAACAAGTTACTAAGGCGTGGTTAGCTTAATTTAATTGGATACATTAAAAAATACAGAAAAATATCATATTTAAACAATTTAATGCGCTGTTATCTCAAATCGTATTGATATTGATTAACATTCCGATAAATCCCAAAACTATTTTCCAATCAAAATTCTTTCCTCCAAATTAACTGGACTCGGCCTTCGGGCATTCGATTTTATCCTCTAATAAAAAAAAAAGAACAAGACGTAATAGGAAATTCTACAGTAGATTTCATTGGAAATGCAATATAATAAAAAATAACGATACGTGAAATTGAAACTAAATTCTAGTTAGCAAAAACCGAAACGGCTTCCAGCCGAGTCCAAGTAATAAAACACGATATTAATAAGCAGTAAAGAGAAGCAGAAACGTCGGATTCTAATTATTAATATTTCAAAGTGAAAGATTTCATTGCATCATTAAAACACGTTTCCAGAAATCCCCCATCATTTTTTTTTGTTTGTCCCTTCTTTTCGGTTTAATAGCTACGAAAATAGGAAATGTTGTTTTCAAACGCTAATCAGTGATATGGTTGAAATAAATATATTAATAGCGTCTAATAAAAGTCTTTGTGCGTTTCCCTATCATCTATCTTTAATTTTAGAATTCCACGTTAGTCTTGGACGATAAATCCACGTTTCCGTGCGGTTGTTAAAATTTCGAACGTGATTTATGGAATAACGTGGACTATATGTCCGGTTATGTTCTGCTTTTTGTTTTTACGAGGACGTAAAATTTCGGGGCGTGATGGAGAAAAAAAAAGGATTAGAAAGTTTTCGTCCTCGCAGCGACGACAACGGCGGAACGAATTCAGAGGAAATTACTAGTGTCGATCTCGAGAACAACGCATTCAAATTTTATTTTAAGTCCAGAAATCAAATTATAATCCTATTGAAGTTTTCACCGAAGTTTTCATAGTTATCCCTTTTTTTTCTCGTCGAAATTAGGCATTATGTTATTGGTGTTTGGGATTAAAGAACTAAGCTCTCAGCGTTGGATAATGCGCCAATTATTCAAGCTATTTACCCTTTGTTCGCTTTTTGTTCGTTTGGGGACGAACGCTGTGGGGGAAGTTCTTTTGTCTCAAGAGCTTTTGTCGCGTACTCCATAGATTGCAAAACAAAACAACAAAAAAGAGAATACTACATTCGCGCTAACTACAATTTCAAAAAGTTTCTTTCAGAACCTGAAAATTGATGCAATATTACGCAAGTTGCACATTGGTCAGAAAAGTCAACGTACTTAAATTATTTTAATACAGAAATTGCATTTAATTGCATAAGTAATTACTTAGTTAGTTTTTTTTTTCTATCTGCAAACATGAGAGCGTTTAACCTGATTAATTTAATACTCTGCAAATGCAATTAATCTTTGCAGCAGAGATCTAGTTAACAGTGTAAACAAATGATGAGTTACGAAACAAACAGAAGGAGAAACAAAAGGCACAGCGTTGTATTTATTTGTAAATAGTCTCACATCACTGGCGACATTAGAAATTCATTCGCCCACGCGCACTACCTCCAGGCTTTTTCTCTTCTCTCAAGCCCGCTTGTATAATATTATACAACTTATTCATTTACTAGGTCATACATGTCCCATGCATAATTATCAAAGGAAAAGAAAACTCCATGCTGAAGAATTCGGTTTCAAACGTAAATCGACCAAATTTAAATACGCTTATCAAAGTTTTTTTTTTTTTTTTTAATTTTATTATTATTGAGGAATGCAATACTTTGGATTATATAATGTTCACTTAAACGTAATCCAATACTGGGTGTTTCTTTTGGGAAACCGCGTTTTATTGGTGGTCGAAATATTATTGGAACTAATCGGTGAAGATTTAAGTGGCCATGTGGTAAAGCAATCTGCTTTCTTGTGCTCTCCAGTTCCGTATACACTTGCGTTTCTTTCGTTTAGTCTTCACTATAAAAGAAAACCTAAAAATACGTTACGTTAATCAAAGAAAAAATAATCAATTTTCTATTTTAATTTCATTCCTATTCGACCTTCGATGATCAAAGATTTTTTTTTTAATATAATTTCAAGGTAGATTTCGTTTCTATTTAATCTATAATTTCTCAATATGAACATTACGTTACTTCATTTTGATAAATTAAGTAAACGTGAGCGCAGCGTATTATTTCATTTCACAAGAATTCATTTAATCAATGAAGTAAATAGATTATATAAATGTCATTGCTCAATATAATAAATTAAATTATTTTGATAAATTAAGTAAACTTAAACATAATTAATATAATGCATTTTTTTTTACTAAAACTCATTTCAATAAAGTTTTTGGAAAAAAAAATTAACTGTCAGGTTTATTTTCACATGGGAAAATTGATGGCGTATAAAGATTGCAGCAAAAGGGATTATTAAGATTTTCCTGGTATTATGTGTGTTCGGTCCCTTTTCGAGCAGCGGTGGTTTACCTGTGCAAGAGTTTCCCTGCAGAGTGTGACTAATTACGTGAGAAGGACGAAGGAACTAGTTTTTTTTTTCTCTTCTCTCTAAGGGATTCTTGTCCTACGTGTGAGAGAATCAGGGTTCACCTTGAGCCGCAGGGGATTTACTGGTACTTTGTGGTTCCGATTCATAAGACATTAGAAGAAGGAATAACAATACAATGGGATTTTTTTTTCCCAGCGGATCAATCCCTTCGTGATCTGCCATTGCCGGTGCACTCAATCTTTTCAAAACTTATTTTCATTAATGAATCATTGATGGTTAAATATTTGCTGGGGGTTGATTTACGGGGCGCAGATTAAACGCAGTAAATCATCGTCGCCGGGTAGTTAGTTAGCGTAAAGTTAAAGCGAATTGATAAAGCGATTTATCGGTCTGCGAGGCTTTAAATCTACCGGAAATTAATTTAATCGAATCAAAGGAAAGTTGTTTCCTTCTCCTCTTTATTTTTTGACTTCGTATTCTTCTCGTGCTCTCGGTGAGAGCGAGTGAACGGGATTTATTGGGTCAAGGCAGTGTGTCTGCGCCTCGAATTGAAAGAAGTCTCTTGATTCGGCGCTTAATTAGGGCTTAATTGAACGGAGCACGTGAAGAACATCGAAATTAGAGTCGGATAAATTTGTTTGTTGTTAAGCGTGCAGAGAAAGTCAAAGCAGAAGCAGCACATCTACACATGTGTAAACAATTATGATAACGTGGATTATATAAGCATAGAACATGATGGGACCCTTCGTGTTTCCAACCCCTAAGAGTCTTTTGTCATCGCGGTTTTAATGCGAGCGACGGAGAGAGCAGCGATCAGCTGTCCCGGCTCACCCCTCGGAACAGAAATTCCTCGACAACTGTTTTCTCTTAACCACCTTTGACGGTTGGGACCGGAGGTGAGGACGCACGTTTTCCGGTTGCCAATGCAAACAAGTTTCCAATAGGAAGAAACGCAAGGGGAGAAAGAGAGCGCGCAAATGTCGACGGTTATTTTACGTAATTGCGACGGTTCAACTGGTAGGATCATCAGCTCGCAATTATTTCGATAAATAAAATGCATTCAGCGATGGAAAAATGAACGTCTGATTCAATTTCGTTATCAAAACCCAACCCTAAACAATATTTAACAGCAAGTGTCGAGTCAAACAAAGTGTGAACTATTTGAACAATTAATAATAAAGAAAAAATAACAAATAATCAATCATTTTACTGAATTCCTATTAGTCTATAATTTAATCCTTTGCTGTTTATTATAGTATAATCATCGAAAAAATGACTGAATTTAATAAACATCGTGGGTTTCCATTCATAAAAACTGTAACTGTACTGAAATAGCTTCGAGACGCGTCAAATATAGAAAATAGAGCGATAGAGTGGAAAGGAAAGATGAAAGAAGAAAAAAAGTATTCTAATTTATGTGGTGCGGTTACGCAACACTCGATAAACTTCAAAATTGGTTTCATTCATGGAACGAGCCAGAGAAACCGCTCCGTTAATTATGAAATAAAGATTACCATTCTTCTGATATTGACGGCCTTTGTTCAGCCTTTGACCACCTCCCGCGACAAAAGGAAACCATCAAAAAGAAAATTATTTATGATGCGTAAATCGCTCTCCGCAAATTAATCCTTCGTATTCGGCGCAATTAAAAGAACTTAAAAGGAAAAAAAAAATGGAACGAGATGGTAAGGAAGGAAATGGAAATTTAATTGCTTCCTTCCTTATCTTTTCCGATTAATTTCGACAATTCTTATAATCCGACTTCCCGTCTTCTTTTCCATTCCAATTATGGAATATCATTTACATCCGACGAAGGTGAATTTCGAACGCACGCACGTCTTTAAAAAATAAATTACTCAACGTTTATTATGTAATTGCAACGTTGATATACACGTATTATGTAACGCGAGAGGAGATCGATGGTTTAAGCGAGAAGAACGTTGACCAACGGATGTTATTAATGTGCTCGCATTGAAACATCGATAGAAATCACAACAAGCAATCGGTTTGCGCTTCGTTATGTAAGGTAGTTATTTGTGAAACGCCATTTCCATGATTCCCATATAAATTTCGTAAAAGCCAATTATGAAAAAACCGCTATTTTGTACAATCTGCATAGCGTGTGTTGGTCAAATCAACATCAAATTTTACTTCACGAATTATTTAATTTACAAAACTCGTAGAAATATAAATGATTATTTGTAATTCTAGACTGATATTTAATTAATGCTTATGTAAACATAAATTAATCCTTTTTGATAATATATTACTTTAATATTGTAATGTACCAGTGTTAATGCTCGAGATTAAAATACAAAGTAGTTTGGATTATGCAAGTCCAATCAAGAATGAGTTGTCTATGACAGTCATTAACATAATTAATTAATTCAAAAATAATCGATTAAATAAGAAGAAAATAGTACTGATATAAATTCTATTCTTAATTTAAAATTAACATTCTTTAAGTTGTTGTTTTGAGAATCTACTATATTCAAAAAAATGATCCAAATAAGGCGTAATCATATTCAAAATTAAATCTTTTCATATCGAGGATGCAAATCGGTACGAGAAACGTTTTCTCGCCTTATATAAACGGACAATAATAGTAAGATTTTATTTAGTTTTTTTTTTGTTGTTCAAAAGGATGTGCGTGAGAGTGTGTGCCGGGATGGGAGTTTCCGGCGGCTGTAAGGATTCTTCGTCTGCAGGTAGATTCCAGCAAAAGGTGAACGACGAACTTTCCATTTTGAGAAACGAAATTCACAGCAGAAGAATGAAGTAGAGACAAGAAAGAAGAAGAGAAGCGATATTAAGAGGATTTAAACGTTCCGAATCCGATGCGATGCGATAAGATAAGAGCGTCAGACGGATTGGAAAAAATATTGCGAAGATATCGGAATGCAGGTCGCATCGAAAATTGGGTTAATCAACTTATCGTTGTCGATTTTTTTTTCTTCTCATCTTGCATTCTTTGTTTTCTCCTCAATTAAGATGGAGGAAAAAAAGGTGAATTAAGGATGCGGAAGGCCGGTTCTTTACGAAGCAGTAATTAAACCGCATTTTTTGAATATTGATCATTACTCGTGTTATAAATTAAATTTTATAAATATTCAAAATTTTTCGTAATTAAGATTTATTATTTTCAAGTTGGAAGTTTATAGCTGTAATTGTTTTGTTTTGCACTCGCGTTTGATGCAATGAAGCCCAAGTGGCATTGAATATGATTGTGAATGGAGGTGTTTTTCTTTTTATTTTTGGTTCTATCACTTAAGGAGGTAATTGAGTTTATGATGTGGAGAAGATCGTTGCGTAATGCATTTTCGGTGCGCGGGAGAGGATTCCGAAGACCGGACAACCTTGTCGGTCGCAATCTGGATTTGCGAATGGTGTATAGGTAAGAGCATAAAGAAGAATAAGGTATAGCAAACAAAATAAGACAACAACAACAACGTCGACGAAGAAGAAAAAGAAATGAATCCAGCGTGTGTAGGTATGGCTCGGAGCGAGGTATATAGAACGATTCAAGGACGACGATTGTTAAAGAAATTCCGGACTTACGGACTGCGACTTTCTTGGGATCGAATACGGCGACCTTCTTCTCGACGTTGGACAGTTTCGCGCCGAGTCTCTGCGACCGTTCGGTGATGCCCTTCAGCTGTCCGCCTAGGTCGTTGAAGATGTCGTTGGCGACGAGGACCAAGGAGGCGAGCTGCCTGAGGGCATTGCTCAAGGTGTTGTTGGTCACAGCTTCGAGCTCTCCATCGTCCACGAGCGGTTTGCCATCGGCGTCGAACAGGCTCGTCCTGCTCAGGTACTTCGGCTCTATCACTCTCTGTACGAAAGGCATCTTAGCACCCCATAGCACTTCAGGCACACATTATAATTTCAAAAAATTTCCTGCTCCTCCAACGAGCAATAATAATATTTCTTCTTCAGCACCAGCAGCACTTCTTCGACACTTCAGCACGCATCGCGCAGTTTTTGTCCTTCCGCGAGTTTCAAACACAGCGCGCGCGAGAGCTGTCTCAGTCCTTCCGCACCTGAAACCGCCCGATGAATGGGAGAAAACTTGCGGCTCCGGAGCGCCCGCAGTCTAGACCCCATTCAAACACGCATTCCGGTTCCCTCCGGTCTCTCGTGGCGACCTCTACTCCATCCAACCAACCAACTATTGGAGAATAGCTTAAATAAATAATTTCAACGTTTATATGGAAAACGATTACAATTGGATCGCACCTTGTTTGTGGACCGGATTGCCAATTCCTATGGATTGCTTGAGCCATTATAAACCAACATATTACATTGTATCTCCGACAGCAAAGCGATTTGCTGCAACGCAATACAATGTACCATTATATTCCATAAGACAAAAGATACAACTTGAGCTCGGATCGCATAAACCCGACAGATTCAATATAAATATCATACTTATCATAAATATCAGGTTTCAATTGGCGCTGTTATTCTGCAGAAATATCAGACATTCTTCGAATGCTGTCAACAACTTATCGTTCATCCTTCAAAATGCAGCAACAGCGATTTACAGATTATTCATCCTTTTCGCTTACTCTTCATTTTACTTACCTTCTTCTCTATCAATTACAAATATTCATTTTTTTTAATACTTTCATTACCACATCTTCTTGTAAAACCAACACTTAACAAGTAATTTGACAAGTTTTTCGTAATATTACAGCAGCGTGTAACCAAGAGGATAAATATATCTAATCAGAATTCAACTATGCCATAAAATTGTGTCAATTTTCATAGGCCAACAAAACCTGAATAAGAACTCGAGCTCCTAAAAATCATTGATATATTTCAAAGACTAAAAAAAAAACAGTTTTACGTACCATATTTTTACTACAGCGGTCATTTCATTGAAGAAAAACCATCGTCTGGAACTGATTAACTGTACCAACATCTTCTACCTGTTAGGCGCCGCCCGTCAACGCACATTATGTTCTGAAGGATCTCGTAGAGCAACAACTATAAATATTTATGCTGTAATAAACACAGTTCTTTTCGTTGGAGCATCCATAAAATCCAAGCAAAACCCGAAAAGTTTAGAACCAAAGCAGGTAATATTTTGGAATAAACGCACTTCAAATGATAAATATTTTCATTATTAGATATTATTCAATTTATTTAATAACTAATAATTCATACTTACTCAACTTAACTTTAGTATAGTATAGTATAGTATAGTATAGTATAGTATAGTATAGTATAGTATACATAAATTAATGTTTTCTTTTTGAAAAGTTGTCAATATACTAAAAAATACATATTCTTTTCTTTTGGGTTACTACAGAAAGAAACGCAAAGCCTTCTTAGAATCCAATAATAAACATAAATATACTTACCTAGGGTATTAAATCCCTTAAAAATAGGTTAAAATATTTAAATAATTTGCACTTGATCTCAATTAGATTATTGTGTCCTTAATTAATACTCATATATTTCCTTTAGTTTCAGTATTTAATAAAGGATTTTACTTGCAATCTGTTTCGTTACTACTAAAATACAGCGAATAGTAATTAAATATTATTATAATAAATTTAGGTTATACGAAACCAAAGCAATTTTACTTACTTCCAATAACAGTTTATACAAAATTAATTAGTTTCAAAGCATCTGCTGATGGAACTAAGCAGCACCACTAATTGCAGAAATCTATTCAATTACTTTCCAGTTTTGACCACAGCTTATTCCACATGCTTATTAAAAACGGTTATAGCTATTGTAAAGTATTTAATTTTAGGAAGATTTAGAGTTAATTGGTTAATTTCTACATGTAAATATTAAATACACCTGCTGCACATTTTTTATTTCCCACTTAGATCACGAATAAAATCAAGTTGATCACAAAAATGGTGGATAATATTATAATAAAATTTCAGTTGTAAGAACTTAATATAAGTAATAAATCATTTGAATTATGCATGTTTATTAAATACAGTCTTTTAAATGCGAAAATGTTTATATAACGGATAAATAAATTTGTATAACGTGTTGATAAATTTGTAACGCTTTTTGAAAATGCATTGTAGCTCCATCTATTTAACTTGTTCTTAAGTTTTATAGTTCAGCTACTTGACGACAGTGGCTGTACGTCAATTCTTATATGTCATATTCAAATATAGTTAAATAATGTCTTATATATTCTTTGATTTTAGCTATTTTTCACATAATTTATCATATATTAGCTTTTTTTTTGTTACAATAATTTTATTACCTTTACCAAATTTTTTATGTAAATAATACTTGAATGACTAAAATCTTTGATCAATTTCTAATAATCTCTTATAGAATAAAATATAACAACTCTGCGATAATTCAACATGTACGTGACACAATTGCAATGCAGATGGAAAGTAAAAAATTTAAATTATTCTTTCTCCTCTTGTCTTCATCTGCTTTTACAGTATGTTCTTATCAATGGATTGACATGACCCATGAAATAAATGTTTAAGAATCGGGACAAGGAATGCAAAGCTGAAGACTGCTGCATTAACGACTAACCTTTACCACATCAACGATTAAATACATAATGCAATTCTTGTTCGGCGATTATAGCGGTCACCACTAAATACCAAGGATTTATTTAATACATTTACAGTTTCTGCAAAGATATAAAAAAACGTTTTTAAAGTTAAAATAAGAAAAGTATTTTATTATTATCATACATTTTTAAATAAATTTTATTTACTTAATAAAAGATTAAATTAATTCAACGTAAATCATTGTTTATCCAAAATTGTGTTTTTGGTAAATTATGTTGTAGATTTAAATAAACAACAAAATATTGATGTACAACAACATTTCAGAAAATATTTATTGATCTCAATTTAATCTAAAATATTTATAAATATTGTTATTTGTTTCGTGAAAATAATATCGCGGTTTAAATTTAAAATCTATAGAATTCTTTGTAAATAATTCTGTTAAAAATAAGTCTGTTAAAAATGTACAATTTTGATTCTATTTTGTGGGTCAGAACTGTATTTTTTGAATGTTGATGGTTCGTTTATACTGTTACATAATATTTTCCAGTAATAGAAATATTTAATTTTTATTCAGTTTTTTAAGAATAAAATTGATGTTGAGGATTAATAATATATTGTTATATGTAGCTTTTCTGACTTAGAATTAAAAATTTAACAAGTTTTCCTTCATTCCTATCATTCCAACGATACAGATTCTAACCCAATTCGTGCTAGCATACTATCTTGGACTTACTGTAATGATCGTGGAAATATAAAAGGACAGAGTGCATACAATACGGAGTGCACTCAGACATTACCAAACGCGTCGAAATGATCTCGTTCTCCGTGCTCTTCGTAATCGCAGTCCTCTGTCTACTCGTTTACATATACAATGGTACCAAAAAGAGACCGGACAATTTCCCGCCAGGTATTCGATAATAAAAAATATCTCGTTCGCTTTCATCGCTTTACGCAACGAAATTTAGGTCCGCCGAACTGGCCGTTCTGGGGTAGTCTGTTCCACTTGAAGATGGAGAACTTCAGGTATCCGCACAAGGCTTTAGTTTCGCTGGGGAAGAAGTACAAAACGGATGTGGTTGGCTTCAACACTGGCGAATTCCTGGTGGCCAGTTGCTACAAGTACGACCTGATTAAAGAGCTCATGGTCAGAGAGGAATTCAGCGGAAGGCCGGACACTGTTATCATTCGTAATCGAGGAATTGGTCGATTGATCGGTAAGTTTTGAATTAAAGTTTTAGTTCAAAAGTATTAAATTATTTGATTAGGAATTTTCTTCTCTGATGGTGAATTCTGGAGGGATCAGAGGTGGTTCTCCTTGAGACACATGAGGGATTACGGTTTTGGTCGACGCGATTCCGGGATCGAAGATAGAGCCTCAGATGAAGTCCGCGGTTTAATCGAGTTCTTCACGAGCAAACCGAAACCCTGCGATGCGGTAATCAGCGAATCTTTGAAGCAAAAAATAATATTCTAATGCTTATTAACTGCAGGATATTTGCGTCGAGCAAGGTATTGTTAAGATGCCCGACGTACTCTTCGGACCGGCTCTGAATTGCATCCATCATCCTCTCTCCACGCGCCACTTCGAGGATTATAGGGAACTAAGATTAATCGGAAAAGCCGCTACCAATTTTTTGCAATCCGTCGATAGCACGGGTTCTGCCATCACCGCAACTCCGTGGTTGAAGCACATCGCTCCGGAGTACTTCGGTTGGAATTCTTCGTTCAGAGAGAACAAAATTCTCTTCAAATTTGTCAGAGTAAGTAAATGTTATTATTCTCAATTATTGAACGTTAATTATAATCTGTTGTTGCAGGCTATTATCGAAGAGCATAAAGAGTCTTTTATAGAAGGTCATCACAGGGATTTTATTGATACTTACTTATCCGAAATGAATTATTTAAAGAAAAACAACATAACGGATACTTCCTTTGGAGACGATCAACTCATGTACACGACTTTGGATTACATGTTTCCAGCTCCGGTTGGGATTGGGCATACATTAAATTTCCTTTTCGCTCATCTGATCAATAAACCTGAGATTCAGGTAAAGATGCAAGAGGAAATTGATCATGTTGTGGGTAGATCCCGATTACCGACCATCGATGATCGCAAGGATTTACATTACATAGAAGCCACTCTGCGCGAAATGATCAGGAAGGACCCTATTGTACCCTTATGTATTGGAAGGAGATCGACCAAAGACACAACCTTAGGTGGATACTTTATTCCTGAAAACACGCTGCTTTTACCCAACATCTGGGCCATGCATAATGACCCAGAGTTCTGGGGTGACCCAGAGAACTTCAGACCTGAAAGATTCTTGGATTCCGAGGGACATTTAGTGAAGAAGGATTTAACGTTAGGATTCGGAGCCGGAAAGAGGTTGTGCGCCGGAGAAACTTTCGCCCGAAACACCATGTTCTTAATGGTCACAGGAATCATGCAGAACTTCACGTTATCGATGCCCGAAAAGACGAAACCTCCGTGCACTGATAAACAAGTAAACGGAATCACCGTAACCATCCCCGATTACTGGATGAAGGTCACACCTCGACCTTGAATCTCTTCGAATCAACAAACATCACGTATATATCAAACGGTTTATCTTTATTAATTAATAATACATAAATTAATTATTATTAAATTTTATTAATAATAAAATATAAATACGAAAGTAGACTTAAAATATAAATTGGAGCAAATGGGCGAAACAAATATTTATATGTAAAAAAAAACAAAGTGAGGTAACACAAAATATATATAAAAAAAAATAACGCTTTCAGTCGTAAAATAAAGAACATTTAGAAAATATATATACAAACATTTGATTTCTTCTCGTTTTCTTTTCTTTTTGGAAATCTTATAAATTATAAATTGTACCTGAAATTAATTCGATTTCTTTTGTTTATTTTAAAAGTTTTGTCTACCGACGTTGTAAGAGAGGATCTTGGAGACAATGTTGAGGTCTTCGTTTTGCCTGACGTTCCTCGAAATACCGGATTGGTAGAGTAAAGTGTTCAATTGTTGGTTAACGTTTGGATGATAAGTTTCCGCATTGGACCTGAAAAATCTGTTTTGCGTTTGTTGTTGCTGAGGGAATTGCTGCTGCTGGAATTGCTGGTTTAAGCCTAAATTGCCGGTGGCGGGTTCGCGTCTGAAGACGCGATTGCTTTGTCTTTGGGGGAAGCTTTGGAAGGAGTTGAAAGATTGCTGCTGTTGCGGCTGCGAATTCAAATGGTGGTAAGGCGGAATGGTGTGGAAATCCACGGCGTTTCTTATTGGTAAAATCTGGGCGTTTAAAGGTAATTGACTGGTTTGGGTGTAGGTGATGCTTGGTTGCAAAGAAACAACCGTGTTTTCCGATCGGAATTTGTTGGTTTGAAACTGGTTCGGCAATTGCTGCGTGCTTGCGAAGCTTTGCACCTCGTTCTGCACTTGATTAGGTTGCTTATTGTTAATCGGATGGAAAGGTTGACTATTCTGTTGCTGCCTTTGCTTTTCGGCTAATAACCTTTGCTGCTGAATCAGAAGTTGCTGCTGCTGCAAAAGATATTCCTGCTGGTACCTTTGTTGCTGCTGCAAGTTGAACACTTGCTCCTCCAAAGCCCTTTGCTTTTCGTGGAAAGAAATTTGAGCTTTAACGTGCTCCTTTTTCTGCGGTTTTGTTGGAGGCGTCTTGAAGATTGGCTCCACCTTCTTGGGAAGTCCTTGAGCGTCCTGGTGCACCGTAAAAGCGGCAACCAAAGGAGCCGAAAAGAATTGCACATCTTCGACTTTAGCTTCGCTCTCCTCAGTGGTCGTCGTTATAGCTGTTGTGGTTTCCGGTTTGGGTGTTATCGAAACGCTTTTAACGCCTGGTGTGAACCTCTTGTCGTTAATCGTAACGGCGTTTAAATTTATATTGGAATTCACGAAGCTGCTGGTAGCGCTTGTCACGAAATCCTCAGGTTCCGGAGTCGTAGCTTGAAAAACTGAACTCTTCTGAATAACCACAATCGGTTTCACAGTTGTCGTAACTTGAGCCTCGGTCACGTGCTCGTCTTTAGTAATGATGGACAGCGCTGAAGCGGATGCCCTTTCGATGAATCTATCCCCGGACCTTTCAGTGGAAGAACCAGATCTTCCCTCTGTCGCATCCTCATGTTCCAATTCGCTCAACGCCCGCAAAAGAGCTTTCCTCAAATCCGAATCCAAATTAGGAGTGGAAGACGGAACGCTGATGTCGTTCGAGAGATTCGCTTTGGCTTCCGCAGCCGCCAACACCGAGCAAACGATAGCAATAATCACCTGCAAACAAAGATACAAAAAAATATGAATAACCAAACATTTCTCAAGATAAATCCGAACACAATTAAACTATTGTTACTACTTGCGCATGTAAATTACACGGATGAAAGTGTGCTCAGTCAGTCCACGCATGAGAACAAATTTTCCTCCTACTCCTTCTTTTTATTTGCGGTTTCGAAACGCGAATTGGAGAGCAGAAGAAATTCATCATGCATCGTCATTACGGTTTACATAACGTGATTTATTTATTTATCCGCCAGACACTTGTCTTGCCGAAGAAGTCGAAGACGAAATATATTAAAAAAAAAGATTATCAAAACGGGTCCTGCGTATATATGCAAGGTGAAAAGAAATTCGCTCTCGAGGAATGCAGTTGAAATTGCATATGGGGCGGAGGAGAAGACGCGAAACACTTTCCTCCACTTTCCACTTTGCGAACTCTCAAAAAAAAAAAACGAAGAAATATAAGTGGAAGACGATTCACATAAATTTCACTGCGAAGTCAATTAAAATTTAATGCTTCTTGAGATGAACAAATTTCAAATACCAATGTTTGTTATGGATAGACTCGTCATTATTGAAAGTAAACATTGAATTAAGCAACTAATTAATGAACAGATTGCAGCTTACAGTAATGCATCTTCAATGAACAAAAATACAACAATATTACTTTCTATTAAAGAACCTGAAATACGAAAATTGCAAATTTCATTAACAAATTTATAATTTAAAACAAATTAACAAACGTTTAAACAAATTAACGGTAATAAATATTTTATTGTTCTTAACACCTCTTAACACTTACGCGAGTTTCGCAACAAAGATCTCTTAAGAAATGCGAAAAAATGATTGATGTTAGAAACTTCTTAGAGTTAAGAAATAATATAGACAGACGAACGCACACGCCTTTTCTATTTGCAAAATATAGAAAAACGAAAGTTTTTTTTATATTTTACCTTTTATTGCTCGCAAATGGAATTTATGCAAATCGGCTGTAAACGATTTTGTAATAATAGCAATAATAATGCAAAGAGATGATCTCACGATGAAAATTTCAAATTATTTTCTTTCTAGGAGAAAGTTCTTAGATGCTTTTTTTTTGGTTTCTTCTACGTATCTTATTTAAATAGCAATTTATCATATTGTTCACTATTTATATTCGTTTCTGCGATTTGAAATCTGTGATGTTGGTTTTGATGGCAATGAACTTTTATGGTTTTTAATCTCGAAAAATTTCGAATAAATTTGTATAATATAAGATTTCTTAAATTATATAAAAATTTACAATTATATTATTATTTCAATATTAGCGGAATTAATTTTCAATTTAAGATCTACCAGTTTTGATGCTCCAATTAAAAATTTCAAAATTTATTAAAAAATAAAAGTTTTCTTACAATTATTATTTAATTATTTCATGGATGGAGAATGTATTATTTTCTAGATTAGCCATTCTCAATATATAAGTCACAAAATGACAGGTGACAGCTTGCGTCAAAAAATTATGTCATAAATAACTGGGTTGCTTTAACTACAGAAACGCTGTTGTTGGCAGGAAATATCTTTATAATCTTCACACTTTGTCTTCTTGATAATACATTGTAGACTCTTTAAAATTTATTTTTATTTTTAAAGTAAAGTAATTATTTTTAATTATTTGATGGATGGAGAATATTTCCTATTTTGTAGTTCAGGTATTCTCAATCTATAAGTCACGGAATGACATGTGACAGCTTGCGCCAAAACGTCAAAAAATGTATGAGTGACAAAAATATTGAAAAACGCTGTTGTAAGCAGGAAATATCTCTTTCATCTTCATACTTTGTCTTCCTAAGTGGTTGAATGCTTTTCAAAGATGAAATGTCACAATTAGCAACTCAATTACATAATGAACTTATCAATTAGGAAGTGCTAACGTTTATTGTGCATTTAAACCGTGGATTCACGAGGTGCGTTTTGCAAATAAACAAAGCAACAAAGGAGTTCCCTCGAAAGGAACTGTCGTGCCTCTTGCGGTGTGCCATTAACGCGTTAATTTTCTATTATTATCCGTCCGTCATCTTCGTCTCCTTCATCTTCTTTATTTGTCTATTTTTTTTTACTCGTCGGTCATCTTTTGGAAACGAATAAAAATGTTAAAGACGTTCGAAAGAGGCGCGCGAAATCGGTGAAAGTTTTCAAAACTCATATGTGTATGTACGACGAAATGTAAACAATTTCTTCTTCATCCTCTTCTTCGGTTTCACCAAAAGAGACGCTCCGTGGAGAGTCGCCTCGGGGACATCGTTCGGTCTTCTTTCAAGTTACATAAAGAAAAGAAAAAAAAAAGATTCGCTCGTTTTGCAATTACGAGAAATAATTAATAAATACACTTTCTCGGATGTAAAAATGTCATGGTTTATGAATGAATCTGGTCTAAGTGTAAGATCTTTGAATTAATGCAGAAAGTCAATTAATAAATTTAGATTTACTATACAAAATTTTTGTAAATTATTTCTAATAATCAATATCAAATAAATATTAGTTTAAGATTTAAAAAATGAGCAAAAAAGCACTTAAATAATAGTCTTTAGAGATACTTTTGAAATAAATCAAAGTAATTATTCTAATACTAAATTTATGTTTAACATTCACTTTAAAGTTAAAATTAAGATAAAAACGTAAATGTAAAGGTAATAATATCTTTTTACAAAGTTTAAAAAATTAAATGTAGGAAATTAATCAGAGTAATTTATTTTATTGGTAATTATCAATTTAACATTTACTTTAAACAGAAGATTAAACAAGAATTGAATTTCTTAATTTAACTTTTCTTTAAATGTAAAGGTAAAATCTATTTAAAGAGTTTAAATTATTTAGAAATGTAAAAATAATTTTATGAATATACGAGTATAATATTAATATTTGAAATCAATCGGAACAATTAGTTTTAATGCTACTTTTCAGATTAACATTCACTTTAAAGTTAATATTAAGAGAAAAAAAAAGATTTTTTGAATGCAATAGTCAATGATGAGAAAAACTATTTTCAGATATAATTTGGAAATCAAATTAGTTTTATTGATAATTCTCAGTTTAACATTCACTTTAAAGTTGAGATAAAGAAAAAATGAATTTCTCAGTTTTACTTTTCGTTAATTATGTTTCCAATAATCAATACTGATTTTTAATGTAACAATTATTTTGGTTTAAAATTTGAAGAATGAATATAAAACCACTTTAAATACTTTGTGAATATACGAGTATATTAATAATATTTGAAATCAATCGGAACAGTAAGTATATTGCTAATTATCAGTTTAATAATCACTTTAAAGTTAATATTAATACATTAATCAATACTATTTTCAGATATACTTTAGAAATCAATCGGAACATTTAGTTTTATTAGTAATTGTAAGTATAACGTTAACTTTAAAATTTTAACATTAAGATTAAAACGAACAACGTTTTACTTTCCATTAGCAAGGCTAATTGCAGCTGTGAAACTCATGACCAATATGAATCAATACATCGATTTCCTTTCGAAATCAATCATTTACTTAACTGCAGCTGACACAAAAGTTCATTAACACGTTGCAATAACTGGCGAGGTTGAATTAAAGATGATGTTACGCAAGTGAACGGTCTGGTGAACGAGGCAAAATCCGCACCGTTCTGAATTTGTCGCAATTCCCATTAGATAACGACGCTCCGGCATTCCAATTGAATGTAATTATCCCAAGACGTTCACGCTCTTCGCTTGCATACCAGAAGGAAAACGATTCGAAAAGAAAGTTTCGCTCTCCGTTTCAATGAAAGAAAAATTAAACGATTCCACTACCAATGCATTTATACGTAATTGCATTGAAAAATGAAACAAATATGTATGAATATACATATATTTATATTAAAAAAAAGAAATAATTGTGTAGAAATATGGCACGAAAAAAATATATAATTGACGAAGAAGCGCAAATAACAGGGTTTATTTTTGTGGGAATTTTCGACGTTAATTGCCGGATGGGAAAAAAAAGCAAAGCAAATTATTTCATATAATTCTATTCTCCCTGCAATTTAATTTATTCGTTGTTTCAATGTTGATTTACTTTCTTCACATTTCCAATCATTAATTAACACAAACATATAAAGAATCTACTGTTAAAATGGCATTTTTTCAATTTTATTAAAAAAATAACAATAAAATTTTTTATTCGACATTTTTAATTATTTTATTATTAATATTATTTGATTATTTATGAAAATTACATTGTCCTCATTTTTTTTAAGAAATCTTAGTTTTTTTTTAAATTAATTAATGCAAAGATTTATAGTCTACAAATATTTATTCATAAATTTAAATTTATAAACAATGTTAACAACATTTATTTATTTACAACAAAACATTTGATTTATTAAAGATATTAATTTTGAAACGAAGTTATTTAACCAAAATAATCTTTTTCTAATTCTACTTTTTTGTAAATAATTTACATAACTGAATTATCAAATTTATTATTAATCTTAACTAATAAATTATAAATAAATATAAAACGATAGATACAACAAAATCATCTTTCCAATAATAATTGATTTACAGGTATTTTTACTACGTGTGTCATTGTTATTTATTGAATGGATTTATAGACTTTCTTATTTATATTTATAACTACATTCTATAAGTCTTTCTATTCTTTATCTTTTTATATATTTTAATTAATTATTTAAAACTTTTAAACTAGAGATAATTTCGTGACTGAAAGAAAACAAAAATGAAAATCATATTCTGAAATGGTTTTGAAAAATCTCAATTTAAAAAATAGTTTTCATAAACTAATTGTATTTTTATTTTCTTATTAAATAGAACAAAATTGTATTTTCTGTTTCTACTAAATCTTCTATAAATTCGCATGAAATAAAGTTTCTTAAATTTATGAAATAAATGTAATTTGTTGTAAATAATGTTTAAATTTTTATGAATGAGAAATTTTTAAATATTAAAAATTTTCTTGGTAATAAAAATAAAATGTAATTGAAGGTTTTAAATAAATTTAATTTGAAAATAGAAAAAAAATTAAAATAATATTTGCAATAATATGTTTAGATGATTTAAATAATATTTTTGAAATATAAAAAAATTATAAGTAATTAAAATATAAAGTAATTTATGAATGATTGTAATTGAAACATACCCAATTCATTGTGAGCGTTGGACGTAATTTGTTGTGTAAAGGCGATTTCATTCACGTATCCAAAGGCTTAAAAGATAATAAAAAATGGACGAAGGATTCACTACGCGTTGCGTTCGATGGGACGGATCACGATGGTCTGTGTGTCCGCTGTTCTTCGCGCCGAAGAGAACAACGAGATGATAGTTCCTCGCATCTATCTGGTGTTAAAAATGACCTGGATGTCGGTCAGCCGGTGGAAGGTGCAGCAGAGTGGGACTCCCATGAGCTGAAGACGTCGTCAGAAGAAGAGATGAGAGGACGTGCCGCACCCAACACACATCTTCCATAAACACCATGGCTATAACCAAACAAACAAACAGTGAAGACCCGTGCGGATTTCTCTTCGGCAATTAAACAATATCCGAAACAGATCTCGCTGGATTCCTCCATCATGTTTATTTAACACTTCAACTCCAGTTACGAAATACAGTTTTGCTTCATTATATCTTCATTTTACTTATTTACACATTTTAACAGATAAATATACTCGTTATGTTATGATTTCTTAAAATTTGAATTTCCTTATATTTAAAAAATACATCAAAGAAATGTGGAGTAAATTCAGCAAAATTTTCAGATTTATATATGAAAACACAACTGTACAACATTTTAGATTTTCAAATAATTATTATGAATTCAAAAAATTCTGAAAAATTTTAAGAAACTTTATATATGAAATTAATAAAAGGAGTTAAATATTTAAAGAAATAATTTATACAAAAAAAAATTGAGTTGATCTTTTAGTAGTAAACAATTAAATAATAAAAATTATGTATGTCAAAATAAACACACACCAAAAAATCTCTATTTGGGCTTACTGAATTTCTCTGGTGGATCTTTCAACAGGGAAATGTCGCAACTCATCTGACATTTTGATATAAATCTTAATAGACGGAATCTCGTTAGAAGATTAAAATGCTATCCGGCCAGATGCTCGATAGAGAGGTATGGACATTGACATTGAGCAGATTTGGAACGTTGATGATGGTCGTTCTGTTGCAAAACGCAGTGGGAATCGAGCGAAAGACGTAAACGACTCGACGTTTTTTATTTGTATTTTTTCGCAACGCGTTTAATTAGCAGTCAAACGTTTTGCGCGTGTCTCCTCTGTATACGTTTGTAGTCTTCATGTCTTCATGGATGCGTGTCTTATTGTATGGTAATAGCTCGGATCCGAGATAGCCTCAATACAACAATATACAGGTAGAATTGCAAACCGCAAATGCACACAATTTCCGTAACTAATTAATCTCGTTATATCTTCTCTCATAATTGATGAAACTCTTAATATTAAATTTCATCTCATTGCTTTCCATATATATATAAAAAAATATATATAAAGTTCAATCTACATTCAATAAAATTTATTAAAAGTGTAAATCTTTAATTTAATGCATTTACAAATTAATATTCGCAATATATTTTATTAATGTTACTAACATCATGAAAAATATCAGCATTTTTCTATTTTCTGTGGATTTTTATTTATTATATTTTAAAAACATTTAACACATAAATATTCAAAATTATAGCAACAAATGGAAATGTTATTTGTTGCCATGGAGTTATTAAAAGGCAATAAAATATAACTACAAAATCTTTGAAATTGCTGAAAAAACGTATTTTCTTATAAACATTAAAAGGCGTTGATATTACAACAAAAAAAAACAAGTTTATATTAACTTAATATACAATAATGTATTTTTATCAATGAAAAGTGTATCCATAGCAACTAAAAATATTTACAAATGTATACAGTTAAAATACAGGAAAAGTCGTGCTTAGCAACGATAAGTTGTGTTTATAGAAACTGCAATATGTCTTTAAGAATACAAAAAAAAAATGAACATCTACTGCATTCACAAACAATTGAATCCAAGGCATGATATGACTTTAATTGAAACCAAAACAACAGTTGCATTTTAAAGACAGAAAAATTGCTGCACCTGTCACAAATTCAATTTATGTGAGTAGTTTAAATTTAAAAAAATGTTTAACAAAAAAATGGTTTTGTTATGTTATATGGAGTGAAAATGCATAGTCTTAAGGTTTTGTTGAAGCCTCTAAAGGTTATCTTGTGAAAAGAACTGTGAAAATATCAATTGGAAAGCTGAAACATTGATATTCCAGCCATTTACGATGCAATAAAGAAAACAAATTTAGTGGTATTGTGATTGTAAGAATGGATATGCTAGTGACAGATGATGGAAAAACAATATATTGGTAGAAATGAAAAGAAGTAGCAACAGGCTATTAAAAGATATATAAATGTGCGAAGCTTTCTAAACAATGGCAAAAATGTGCTTAGATTTTTAAATAAAGTGATTAAAATCAGAATTAATTAATTAATTAAAACGAGAGAAATGTTTGTCTTTAAAAGATTAATTTTTAATTAATTAACGTTCAGTTTGATTAAAATATTTGAAATTTAATAAGGAAATATAAGAATTTTTATATAATTAAATTTTTATTAATGAGATTTCAAGTAAGTAAAAATATAGTTTTATAAAAATAATGAATCAAAAATTAATATTTTTCATAAAAAAATCAATTAAATTATTGTATTAAAAATATTAATTTTCATTAATTCTTGCAAAAAAAATCATTTTTATATAAATAAAATTAATGAAACATTCAAAATATTAATTTTATTTATTTAGAATTAAATTTAATTAATTATTTTTTTATATATTATTAAAATTAATGAGATTTGTAGTAAACAATGTTATTAATTTACTTGAATTGGATTACAGATTAAAATAATTATATGTATTTAAAAATTCCTAGAAAAATAAATCTTGCATTGTTTTGCAAGAGGTTTCGAGGAATTGCTCGGTGCGCAACAGATATTTCATTCAATGGCATCTGCGACGTCGATAAGAAGGAAGAAAAAACTGAGGAAAGAAAGAAGCTGGAAGAAAAAAAAGTTGCTAATGCATATCATTCCACAAAACTTTCCAACGGCCGAGATGAATATTATAATTATTGTCTATGAGAGTATTGAATAATAAATTTAATTACCTTTTCAGCGCTCGAGTTCGATTTCAAAATCGTAGAAATCTTAATTAGCGGAGCGGTAGCCGCAAATTAAGAGGAGTTATGCAAAAGCTGAAAGAAACTTATTTAGCGTAGATTTATTCGAAAATATAGTTGAATGAATATATTATGTGTTTTTACATGAGATGACCTCTCGATGTGGCGACCTTTGTATCAGATAGAATTAAACGTCGCGTCCTGATTTCCTTTAATGTTTCACTTCATTTTCACTTTCCGTTAGAATCGTGAGAATTCCAAGTTGAAAAATAAAAGTATTTTCATTCGGACATTACGCTTTTTTTAATAATAATTGCGTTACATAAGGAAGGCAGAAGATTCGCTATGGAATTACCGATAAAACCAGCTGGTTTTGGTAAAAAGAAATTTTTCGATGCAGACTTCTGAGAACCTGCTGACCCACAAAATAAACGTATGCGAAATGATATTCCTTCTTCAGCGGAAATATAAATAAGTGAAATTGCTGATTAGATTCAGTGAATGCAATTTTAAGACGAAGAAAAGATTTATTTTGAGATTTGCACCGGTAACGTTCGTGGAACGAATTCATTAGTTCATCCATCATACAGGCTTTAACGCGCAGAAAGAAAGTGAAACTCTTCTCTTTTCGCTGTTGTACTAAGTAAAGAAGAAAATTGTGTTTGTTGTGTTAATTTGCACTAAGAGCTAAAGTTTCAAACACTAGAAAAGGAAACGTTTATTCAAAGAGACATAAGTACAGAGAAACAATATAGCTTTAAGCTATGTAAATTGAAAATTATTTATTACCTCTTATTTAGTTACAAGATAAAATATAAAATTAATAATATAGAAAATGTACAACGAAGCTTTATTTTATTATAAATCTTTTATATTTCAGTCTAAATTAATTTATAGCAAATGTTTTTGCAATTGTCGTAATCCACAAACCTTATCCGCTGTAAATAATGCGAAATCAACAATATAAAACGTCTTATTCGGAAAGCAGATTGCATTCAATTTCTGTGTGATATTTACAAACAAATAACAGAATAATATCTTGGGTAAAAGTTCAATCAATATTGATGTCTTGAATGAAACAATAAATACAGTCCAAATAATTAATGGTTTTCAAATAAACGCTATTAACAAGTATTAATTTACATCTCAATTACGTCAATAATAGACATAAATATCAATTTATGTCTATTTAACATTTCTTCATGAATAGAACGTATTAGTCTTGAAACAAGTTAGATTTGCTAATACAAATTAGTATGGAAATGGGAACATTTATTGGAATTTTTTTAATTTTCCTCTAAACTATTTTTATTTTCCAATGTTTAACATTTTTGGGTATCTAGAATGATGAGTCTGCGATTTTAAATGAAATCGTTGAAATATTTCAACGTTGGGGTTGTCTGGTGAATGTCATAATTGCATTCCATGAATTCACACACATTTACCAACAGAAATTTGCAATTAATTAGTTTGAAATAAAGTTATCAATTTCTGTCTGCTTTCTAATACATTTTACTACTTTTTTTTACTAATTAATGAGCCGTGAAAATTTTTTAATGGGTCAAAATAACAGCTGTCAAAAAGTTATAAATATAGTACAACTTCAGCTAAATGTTGGGTTGCGCTGAAAAACGGTTAAGAAACGCTGATTTATACTAAATTTTGTCTAATTTGAGATTTAGTAGTCTGATAAAAATAAGAAAAATTAGATGTACAAGAATTAAAGATAATTAAAGATTTATTCCAAAAAAAACACAAATTACATTTAGATAAAGAAAAATCAGAATATTTAATAGTTTACACAATGTTGCTTCGTTGCAAAAGGTGTTAAATAATTAAATTGCTCCATGCATGTTACATTTAAAACTGAACGATTTGCTACGGTGCAGGCGACGAAAATTTCCTCGTTTTCTAAATGCCACGCGAATTAGAAACCAATTTTCGTGCCTGCAATAATAATGAAAAGTGCATAACGACGAAAGCGATTGCACATAAATTTTTCGTTTCCGTTCTCGAGAAAATTCCGCGCACACCTACGAAAAAATTTCAATTTTGCATTGCTTCAAAATAAAACAATATTATTTTTGAATTATTACGTCGTAAAATTTCACTCGACACACCATTGTCACACATTCAATATTAGGTATTCATATTTTCTCTTTGTGCCATTTCATCTCTCCATTGACAAATTTTATGTGCGTTAAAAAAAGAACTGTATAAATACGCATATCAAGATACATTACAAATCAAATAGATTCTTTTTTGGGATGGGCGGAATTCGTGATTGGATTTCACCTGGTAAATTGAATTAGCAAATATTGAAATAAAAAAAAAACACTTTCTTTCGATAATTCGACAAATTCGGAGGATGAAGATTCGTGTATAATTAGAAAAGCGGACATTGACTGGACGTGCTTCGACATCTGTCGTTTATTATATTTTATCTAATATAAGTTGCGTAACGAGAGATTTTCTAATTTTAGCAAATAAAAAATTGCAGTTTATTAAGCAACGAGTAAATTAAGAACAAATACAAGCTACAATTTATCAATAATATTTGTTGAATCTCATTAAAACTTTCGATGTGCTTTTACGATTTAGTCAGATACATTTTCACCAATTTCGTGTAATGCTTTGTTATTGCAAATATTAATTTTCGTGATGTTATCCCAGATTACGTATTACTAATCCTGACTTTCCTCAATTAATCATTAATTAATTATAAGCGACAAATTTAATTTAAAAAATAAGTAAAATTTAACTTGTTCAAAATTGCTTTCTTCCTGAAGCAGATAAAAATTAATACTCTGGTATTCTCTTGCATCTTTTCAGATCTTACAGCAAAATAAGATAACTTTGTTGTATCTCGAGTTTAAGATTTATCCAGCTATTCTCGCTGTTCACTTTAGTAATCAAAAAAAGTTCTACTCAGACTGTTGATTCATGTTTCTTCAATTGCTCAATATTGGTCTGAACTCCTAAGTTTTGGTTATCTTGAAGACATCCAATCCAAGCCTAAACTAAAATATAGTCATTTACTTTGACATTACCAAGTAGCACATAAAATATTAATCTAAAATCCAAAATAACAGTAATCTCCTAAAATACATATCTAAAACATTTATCAACAAAATTTATTTTAACAACAAAAAAATAAGATCAAACAAAACCTAATTTTTCTTCGATTTCTTAAGTGCTACAAACTCATCTCAATAAGAAAACGACTCTTTTTCCACCTCATTAATTTTTATTATTCACAGCCAATTTAAATAGATCATAGAAGACACACCTTGCATACCTACATACCTAAAAATGTTACAAATTGAAACCTACACAAATTAATTGCATAAACCACATTTAGTTAGAATTAAAAAATCTAAACTTATTAAACAATAGCGTTATTGCCCACAGTTTAACAAATTCAAATCATTTAACTTTCCACTAAGATTTAATTAAAATAAAGTAAATAATTGAAGACTCTTGACATTTTATAAATATTATTATCTCACTTAAGGATAAATATACGGAGCATAACAAGAATGAAAAAAAAAAAATAGAACTAGAGATAAGAGTGAGGTCAATGAATTTATGAATGTTTAAAATGCATCTTCTCGTTCATTATCGACTTTGTTTATATTTTATACGGATTATAATTTTCACACAATTTTAATGAATTAACAAACCGTTAATATAGAAGAAATAGATAACAAGTTAGCTTATTAAATTTATATATGATTTTCAATTATTTTTTTTTTGGGACATTATACAAATAAGTACAAAAATAATAAAATTTATTAATTCAATAAATTAAAGTTAACAATTCCTAACAGTAACATTATTTTGCGCCTTGTAAAACTGGGTTAATACTTGAAATTGTTTTAAAGCCTTATCTATATCTTCTTGGAATAATTTCGTGTAACTTCTTATAACGTTCTGTAATATAAATTGGATAATTAGTATCATAATTAGTTTTAATTAGTGCCATAATTGGTTGTAACTTACATTCATTTCCTTTATGTTATCGAATATTATTTTCGAATATTCCTTGTAACATTCTTCGCATTCTTCCACAAAAAGTTCGTTGTTTTTAACGAATTCTTTATATCTTAAAAATTAATAATATTAATACGAGATTGTTACTTAATTGCAGTAATTTACTTTAATTTGATTTTAGCTACGTTATCTTTGTAAAGACTAATTTCCTCCGTGCCCTTCTGGATGCCTTCGTACTCGTTCACGGAAGCCAAAATCTTCTCCCTGATCACCTCGAATTTAAGTTTACTCTTCTCTTGGATCTTGCACTCTTTATCGTCGAGCAATACGAGATAACTTTGACGCATCGCAAGCTTCAAATCCATCTGATTATTCTCCACGTCCAATTTAGCAAGTTCGCTTCGTTCCGTTTCAGAATGTTGCATGATTTTTGTCCATTTCCCTAAGATGCTTTTAAAATCCTGAAATTGTTCACGTCTTAAATTTAAGATTAAATTACGTAAAAATAATTACGTCAATGATATCGGGTCTTCCAAAACCAGCAGTCGGAGCCATCAATTCGTGAACTATCTCAGAATTCAAACCCAAATCTATTATATAGTTGTTAATGTTGAAGATCGAAGATTCTATCTATTAATTAATTGAAAATTTAAACTGTGCATAAATTTAGTTATAAATATTTACGTCTCGTTTAATCTCAATCATGTCTTTATCCAATTTACTGATTTTATTCATATTGTAATCGCGTTTCTCTTGAAATAGTCGCAAAGTGTTAACATCCTCGGTAATTTTCTTTCTGAGATCCGGCAAATCGTTTAATCCATTTGCTTCAAGCTTAATCTTAAGTTCACTATTGATATCATTCAAATTCTCCAAATCTTCATCTAAAAAAATATATTATTTTATAAATATGCTTGTTATTAATAAAATAATTCAATAAACCTAAAGCATTTTCAGTCTGCTTGAATGATTGGAAGACTCCATCATAACAAGAAGTAATGCTTTCAAGCTCCGCTAATTTTTCGCGCATTTTGTGCTCTTCATTCTCCATAGACAGCTTCATTTCATGCAATTCCTCATTATTCAATTGCTTCACTTCATTATCTTTCTTCAATCTTTGCACTTCTTTTAGTGATATAGAAATATGTTCTTCATTTAATTCAAATATTTGATCTACAGAAAAATAATAATTCAATAGTTTCTTTTTATAGTAAAATTTTACTTACTTAAATCGTCGGTTACAGATTCTATTTGTAAATCAGGGTCAGTCAATGAATTAATGCAATAATTCAAAAATACCTATTATAAATAAAATTATTATATATTTATCAAATTATTATTATATGAACTTACTGTTCCTTCAGTGCATTTATCAAAATGTTGGGTGTTCACATCATTGTTGCAAGATTCCAAATCTAATATGAAGAGCCACATGGCTAAAATTGCTGGCAACGAATGTGGCAAGTTGGGATGCTTCAAGGTGGCAGCAGAGAAAGCAGTTGGGTATTCCACAATGTTCAGGATAACAGGCAACTCTACCTGATAATTCTCTTTAGTCAATTCAATGGTATCATCGACTATACTTCTCAGTAGAAGATTAGTTGCATAAATAAACATTGGTGTTGAGAGTGGAGTCAGCTTGATTTCTGGCTCTAATTTATGCAAGTATTGTCGAATTCTATTCAAAGTGTTCTTCTGCCATTCTTTATCAGTCAATGGTATCTTTTTCTTGCGATTTGGTGATTTGTTTCTCATGAATGCGCTGAGTGATGAGACAGTTCCTCTTGAGACACTGCTGGCACGAGAACTTGAGGCGTCCCATCTTGATGTTGTTGGTGTTAGAGTGTATCTGCTTGATCTGTAAATTTTTTTTAATTTAATACCATTCTACATATAAATATACTTATTTATTTAGTACTTACTTCGGTAATGGTAATCTACTCTTCCTGTCAGACATATCGCTAATTATCTTCGTGCATCAAAAATAAAATTTATTTAAACAAATGTACTACACTTTTTAACGGCTTTTGAATTCTATTTTGTATTTAAATTGTTTTGCTGTTGTTAGGTTAGGTTTAAAGTGTACATTTGGTTACATATAACATTACTTCATAAAATTTATTATAAAAAAAGCTAAAGTTTCATCAAATTACTTAAATATTTAAAAAAATATTACAAATATGTATTTATTATATTATTAAAATAATTTAGAGAAGCTTAATGTTCTTCAAATAATTGTATGTTTCTTATGAGATTTAAACTATCAAATATTTCTGCTAGAGTTTAGGTAGTTGTTATCCTATAAAAATATTGTTATTAGCTTTTTGAAATCTTTACTTAAATTATAAATAAATGTATGAATATTGTGTTTTGTGGGAGTTTTAAACAATATTTGATAATTATTTTAAGCCAATTAATAGAATTATTTAAATCTAATGATTAATAATAATTGTATATTGGGGTTTATAACAGTTTAATGCAAAGATTAATTTTTAAATACGTTTTTATTGAAGACATTGAAATAATTTATTAATTCTTCATAACATTCAGTTCACATTTATAAAACATCGATAAATTAATAAAATATATTATTAATTATTTGACACATAGTATATATAAAACATCGAAAAATTATTTGTTATATAAAAAATAGCACAAAGTTTGTACGCTCGGGTTTCATTTAAAGATCCTCATCAACCATAGTACAATTCAGGCAAATCTTCCTGCTGCATTCCAAGCAGACAGGCCTCTTGCAGTTGCAGCATAGGTAGCAGGTCTTCCGCCTCTTTTTTGCAGGACAAACGAAGCAGATCTTGCGCTCCTCCCTGGGCAACTTGTCCAGATCGACGTCCCTCATTTCGATGGTCACGCCTAATATTCGTTGTATGGTTGTGCGAAGTTCGCGGGGTAAATTCGGATTGGTCATTCGTGTCTCCATGTAGGGGGTAACCAGCTGCTTGGCCAGCGTCCTCATGAAGTCCACTCTGGTGCTCTGTCTGTGTTCCACGTAGCTTTGGTGGATAATGTGAGCGTTCACAGCAATCATGTCGATAATCTTGAAGAAGACGGACATGGACCACCTTCTTGTTCTTCGGCTGCAGGAGTAGGCGGCACATTTAATGTCCAAGTTTTTCACGCCTGATTTTGTTGCGTTGTAGTAGGATAAGACGTGCTCCGGTTTGTCGTCTTCCTTCTCTGACCGATGCATGGATGAGAGCAGGATCACGGATTTTCCTTTTTTCGGGACGTGCGAAACGATCACGGTGTCTTTGTTCGATGAGTAAATTGCTGAGCCTACGGGTCTGCTCCTTGATGGTAGGAATTGGGTCGGGATGTCCGGACTGCTCTTTTTCAAGGTGCCTACGCATGTTAATCCGTACACCTTTAATACTTCTACAAGTTCCATTGATGTGTACCATGTATCCGTTGTGACGTTCATGTCGGTCCCTATGATTGGTTTGCAGAGCCGTATCGCAGCTTGGGTCGGAGGGCTGTACAGTTTTTCATCGGCGTTCAAACCGAAACCGTCGCTTCCTTTTCCTGTATACAAGTAAATATTGTAAGCGTAGTTGTTTCTGGCATCCGTTAGACATTGCATCTTCAATCCATATTTGTCTCCTCTATTAGCCATGTACATTCTGAAGGAACAAGGTCCGTTGCATTCGATGAGCATCTCGTCGATGTTGGCGCAAGAGCCAATGGAGAAAACCGCTTGGGAATTGGCGTTGAAGGTTTTGATCAACTCGCTCACTGCAGTTCCTTTATCCAGCAACTTTCTCTGCTCGCGGTCCTCGAAGTTATCGAAGCGCAGACAGAGGAGTAATACTTGGAATCTCTTTGCTGAGAGAACGGCTCGGAAAATGTCGCGGCCAGTTCCATCGGTTGCGAATAACGCGGATATGTTTTCGCAGTTCGATCGGAAAACTCCAGAGTAAAGCAGAAGTCCCAAGAAAGCGCGGATTTCAAACTCGCAGCAGTCTCGCAGCTCCGTTCTATTCGGATTCATCGATTTCTTCCTGGTCTTTGCCAGTTTCCTGTTGGTGTACAATATGATATTCTTGAGCATATCATCGCTGAAGATAAACTCCCAAGCGGTGATTGGTTCTATGTACACGCCGAACTCTTTCGCTGTGCCCCGAAGCCCTGGTTGTTTAAGCTCGAAATCGATGTGGGGTTTCGTCACGACCACCGGCTGCTCCTCCGTCCATTGCGTGTTGCTGTAATAACCCTCCTCGCTACTTACTGCCGTTGGTTCATCGTCCTCGGACTGCTCCGATCTGCTGTCGTGATCGCTGTCCACCACGATGTCCACCTCAAAATCGGAATCGGAGAAATCCTCCTCGGAATTCATCAATAAATCGACCTGCTGCTGCTGAGTCTGCAGCTGCACGGACGGCGGCGTCGGCTGGTAGAGGATCTCATCGAAGATCACTTGCGAGGAGCTCGGATCATCCATCGTTAGATTTTATTTTGCGCGCCCGAATTTGTTGTTGTTATTTGGGAAGGAAGGAAAAAACCGGAGGTTTGGAGGAAGCCCAGCCCTGAGGGAGGGCGGCGGCAGCGGCGGTGGAATAACCGTGCAGGGACCTCTATGCGTGCAAGTAACACGGGCAGCACATCTGTTGCACGGGATTATTATATATTGACTTAGTTAGACGCTCTGGAATCGCGGTGGCGCTCGTAAATATTGCGGCAGCCGCCGCCTCCGCCGTCGATCCAAATAAAACGCGAGAAGCGGTTTTTGATTTATTATATAAAATATATTCTCCTAAGTATATCACAATTAAAATACAAAGATATTCGTCTAGTGGGTTTGTATAGTATTAATGTAGGTAGAAATTACGGGGAGGTCGCCCGTACACGTTGGATGGGAAAAGCATTATACTATATAAACTGGAGCGCCGAAACGAGGATCAGAACCAGGCTAAAAATAGTGCCGTAATTGCACGGGGCGCCGTTGCCGCCGCTGACGCTTCCACCTCCTCCGTTTTCCAAATCATTGCTGGAGTCGGCGGAATCCACGTGCTCCAGGATGCTCATCCTGATCAAACGGCCGTACAGAGGTTGCGTGGGTCGGAAGTTGTGCGACATGTTCATGCCGTGCTCGTCCTTTAACTGTCTGAACACCTCGATCTGAAAATGTCATCAAATCCCAACAATTATTCCATTATATTCATTTTAAGTGATCACGGTCTTTACTTCAATTACAAATTTGTCATTGAAACGAAAGCTTATTAAAAATAATCAATAACTTTGCTCCTTTCTATGACATAATTTCCATGACTACTTTTATCACTACTATATGAATAATTATTTACTTAATTATATTCAACACAATAAACAAAATGACTTAATGACCTTTTAGATATGGTACACAAAATCATACATTTTTAAAGAACTAATCAATTCTAATAATACTTACTAAAATTAACATTGTTTTTATTGCTTCCAAGTGTTCTTTCCTAATTATTAATATAAATATAACATAGTTATGCAAACTACATTGTTGTTATAAATAAAAAAATCTAATTTAAAAATTTTTAGAAAGTATACTTTACATTTTGTTTATACTCGTTATTTGCTAATTTAAAAAAAGCAAACATGAAAACCTTAATTCGTAGGAAATAAATATTATTTATAATTATAAAAAAAATAGATGATGTTGATTGAAAATATAAAACTCTAGCAATCAATCTTGAAATTATAATCATCAATTATGAAGCCTTAATGCGAATTTATTAAGACTACATAAATCTTGAAAATGTACGGAAGTGTAGAATGTATTTTTTTTTGTAAATAAATAAAAGGTTTGTAATGTGTAATAATAAATCACAGCTATTTTTGGACATAAAATAGGAATTTTAAAGCACGATAAGAATGTGCAATTAATTTAAGCTACAATAATAAACACATAATAAAAAAGTGCAATTTGTATGTATATTTAGTTTACGTTTATTTTCCAAATAATGAGTAGTAAAATTTTATTTATTCATAATTCGTTTTTTAATTATTTTTTTAAAGTAAACTTAAGCACTTATTTTTTCTATGTGAATACAACTTTAATTTAAAGATTTGTAAAACAAAATTTAGAAACATTTAATAGAAAAAATTATTTAAAAAATTGAAATTCATTTCTCTAGGAAAAATGATGCAAATGATGAGTTTTTGATGAATATAAATGTATTTTAGGATTACCTGAGAATGGGCTAAGGGAATGGTGTTTTTGAACTCGATCCATGTGACCACCTCGGAACAAGGCGGTGTCGTCAAAGAACCACCGTACGTGAAGTAGATGGATCTATTCTTCATCAGCATCTGGTCGAAAGTGGGCATATTCGTCATCGTCATCGATGTATTCGCCACTTCAATGTCCGGCAGAACTTCAGTAATAGCGTTGTAGTTGCTGTTCTCATCTTCAGAATTCTGCAAAACCCATAACCCAGATTATACAACAGCGAAAACCGCAAACACATCACTTTTAATTAAATTCTCTCCGATAGAAAATCTCATTACAATCGACATAAGAATTCAAATTGCATTACTATTTTGATTAAGGTTGCATCTTCTACGTCTCGGAATATATTTAGAGAGAGAAAACACAAAAGTATCAAGAAGTTTGTATAGGAAAGACATATGCATTAATTGATCATTAAGTGTAGTTGCGGTTAGGATTCGTTAATTTGCGGTCACTTTACGCCAAAAAAAGAACAATAATTGACGACCTCCTGCATTGTTCTAATACGAAATCGTCCTTTGATGAAAAGATATTAATACAAAGCGGAAAGGACACTTCGTTCCTTCGCATGAATATTCTGTGCACGCTCTACTTATCATTCAATTTCGCCTTTCTTCAACTGCGACGGCTCTTTACCATTAATAATATCGTTACGTATTCGAATGCGTATTAAAAATCAATTATTGCTCGAAAGCGAAACACGACAAAAAAAATATTAAATAATATTGTACACAGCAATAATGCGACAACGTACACGAAATTTCGCGTTACGTAATACGTATGTAACCTTAGCCTGGCTGAGTGTGTACTTAGCGAGTTGAATAACTGAAATTTTTCCGTTTTGTTCGATTCGCTCGGAGCGTGGAGGAACAAATACATCATCCTTCGTTAGCAATGCAGATTGATCAGGAAAGTTTCTCACACCGCCTCTTTGCATAAGCAATACAAGTTATCCGTCATTAACGCCAATTACGGGCGATTATCAATGTGTATGCAAATGTGGACTTAATGTTTTTATTTTCCCACTTTTGTCCGCTTCGACTCACCGAGTACAGGAAGGATAAAACGGTCAAACCGTCCGGATGATCGATTGCGTCTAGAATCGTCCCGTAAGCCCTCTGGAAAAATACCATATGCAATTCCATAGGATAACTGCAACAACAACAAAAAACATATAAATCATTTACATTAATATCTTTCAATTAATTAATTAAATTACGTTCACTTTATTTATTAACATTTTTTATAATTAATTAAAAGCATTACAATCTAATTTATTAAGAAAAATGCAATTTACTAAACACATTTAGAATTCACTTTAACAACTCGTAGAATTTCCCACATAAACATTTTTGTCATTCAAATAATTGAATTCACAACAATAAAGAAATTGAAAAATTAATTAAAATATTTAAGTGATTTATTATGAGAATCATTATTGCAACAATTGTATAATTGTATCAATAATTAGAACCATAAATAAAAAAAACATTTTATTTCCAATAAATAATTTACTGTAATTTTATTCACGATTGTTTTTAATTCAAATTTATAAAGCTTTTAATCTTGTAAATTGTAACTTTAATTAATGTTACTTAAATAAATTAGTTGTTGAATATTTATTTATTTAATTAAATTTTAAGATTGATGAATGCTTAAACATTCATTTTAATTAATTAAATGCGGTACAATTACAATCATCAAAGAAAATTTACGTTAATTACAATTAAAATATTTTTATACCAATAATAATGATGACAATAATTTAAAAAATAATTACAGTTAAAATTATAACTGTTGTAATTAACCAGTTTTTATAATTAATTATATTCAGTACAATCTAATTAATTAAAACATTATTTTTATAGTGAAAACACGTTTTTCATATAAACCAACTTTATTGTCTTGTCGATTTTTTTAAATTTTTTATCATTCAATTAAATAAATTAGAACAATAAGGAAATAGAATAATTTTTGAGTAATTGCATATTTTTGTAAAAATAATTATGATATATAAACAGGTTTTATAATAATTAATTAAATTCAGTACAAATTAATTTAATTAAAACGTTCTTTCTCTAAAACTGGATTCAGTAAAGAGAAAACACATTTTGTATGAAAGCACGAATCGCAACCTGTTAAAAAAATTTAAATTATTAATTAAAATAATAATATTAAAAAAAATGTGTTTCGTTCACTTTTTGAATCAAGATTATTTTGAGATTTATCTTGCAGTTAAAAATTATGTGTAAGCTGCAAGTGAAAATAATAATAAAGAAAAACTTATGTATAAAAATGTATTTTTGTTACTCGCATTAAACAATAAATTGTTGCAACACGAGAAACATAAATATATTTGCATATTGTGAATACAAAATGTAAAAAAAAACGTATCATTTGCAAACACCTTTATTGCACCTTCACCTTGGCCAGTTTTACTTCGATGTACACGCATTTCCCAGTGACTATGCATAACTTTATATATAATTGAAAGATACATGTTATTTTTAGCAGAGATTAATTTGCTCCAATTAAGCTTTTACGAGACTAATTGCTAATCCAAGTTAAACATTTTTTTTGTTCGCTTTGCATGGAAATATTGCGAAATCTTAAAAAAATTTGGGATTTTACAGATGACTTTGTATATTTTTATCGACGTTTAAATTGATGTAATTTTCCCTTTAATTAGGTCGAGTTATTATTTTCAAAGAAACGCATGGTCATTGAGACTGGATTCTTTGAAGAATTGCGCCGATCCAAGGATTTATGGTGATTTCTTTTTCTAGTTTAATATCGTTTTTATAATTACATAAAAGGCGAGGTCTGTCTGCAAAGTATGATTTACGAGAGATTCATATTTATATCATTTCAAGTTTTTTTTTGCTTTTGTTATGAACATCTGCTTTCACGGTTATTTCTTCTTTGCGTTTGCGACAAACATTTACTTAGAAAGCAATGGAAACGCAACTGTTGGTAATTACAATTGTTTTCGTAAATTTGGTTAATAAGTAAACCGCAAACGTTTATGAAACTTGTTAAGTTTTTTTTAATAATAGTTTTTCTATTACAAATAAAACTCTAATTATAAACATATTTTTCATAATTAAGAAACAAATGTGTACTTTCTCTTTTTAAAAAAATATATACGAAGTCGTTTTCTTCTTCATTAGTTTAGATTACATTCACATTCAATTAACTGGTGAAATAGATTTTTACATTTATCTATTTTATAATTATATTACTTATTTCTTATTGAGATTTTAATAAATTTATTTTACCTAATATTCATCAATAATTTATTCAATTGGAAATATTCTAGCAAATTATCAAATTTATTTCTGCATCTATATTAATTTAAAAACGTGAAAAAAAGTAGAAACTAAAATGAAGAAAATCAAAATTATTATTTTTCTAATCAATGTTACAATAAAATAATTGATATTATTTGACATATGTCAATTTTTGGTATATTTTTATAAAATATTATTTGACATATGTCAATTAGCTAAATTGTTCAATAAAAACTAAAAAATGTATTCATTTATTTTATTGTAATAAATGTCATTACTTTAATAAAACAAATATTTGACACAATATTTGATGTATCGATAGATGCGTTTTTATTAGTATTTGACATATATCAATTAATTAAAATATCAATAATTGAAGTATAACAAATATAATGAAACACATATTTGTTGACAGTTGTAAATTATTATTTGACATACGTCAATTAACTAAAATGTTAATTTGAATGAAATCAACGTTACATTAGCATTATATTTTTCTGACCTCAACCTTGGCCATCAAAATGAATTAGAAATTCAAATTTTTTAAAAAATAGTTGATTATGGCATAGCAATTGCAGAACATCAATTAGTTGGATGTAATTATTATATAGTTATTAAAAGAATGAAAAAGAAAAAAAAAACGTAACACCAACAATAACATTTTAATGCAACAGTTCGAATGCACTTTTGAGTGAGGTGTAATTAGAAAGGCCACATCCTGCTTCAGAAAATCTTCAAGCGCCTTCCACGCCCATATCGAACACAGAGAATGTATGCACGCAGCAAACTTCTGGGAAAATTAACGCCCAGATTTTTTTTTTTAATATATTTATTAACGAACATATTTCTTTTTCATTCTTCATAATTATGTACGTAACGTTATAAAAAAACCGTTGTTCTTTTCCCGATGGTAATGAAATCTTACCTGCTATTGTTGATCTTGTTCTCGGATCCCTCGGAATCGTCGGAGCCCCAATGGAAATGCAACTGCGCAAATTGATATTTACCAAGCAAAGGTCCTCCAGATATTAAAGGCATTTTTGTAGAATTTATCGTGACAATAACTGAAAGAAATTGAAAATAAATTAAAAAAAGTAATCTACTAATAAATCACTAGATTCAATTTGCCTTAGGTAAAAGTAAAAGTTAAAGTATTGAGTTATTAAAGTAATGTTAATAGTAAAGATTAAATTATAAATCGTCTTTATTGCGAGTCGGTAAAACGGTTTCGGGACGCGAGAAAGTCCACTCCTTTATTTCATTTATTTTTCCATCTAGACTGGACTCGACTTTCCAATCCTTTTGTTTATTTGTCCTCTTAGTCTTAGCTTAGATTTTTTTGTTTGTTTCCAGTAAGCGCGATTTGGAGCGAAGTGAAATCTACCGCAGATTTTTCTCTCAACGATTATATAATTATCGTTGAATGCAAATGAATCTGAACGATTTTCCAACTGTTGCAGTAACGCACCAAAACATCGAAGGACGTGCATTGTTAGATAATAATAAGGTATTGACAGTATAAGCGATAAAAGCAATTAGCTTCGGAGTTGTTTTTTACAATTATCATCCTCTATTGAATCATCGACGTCGGACATTATTCGTGACACTCCAACTCTCAATTTTATGTCTTTTTTATCAATTTAAAGAAAGAAAAACATGCATTACGCAATGAAAGAAATCATTTTTTTATATAAGCGAATTTAATAAATTAAATTATTTTCTTAAGAATTGCGAATCCATTAAAAATTTTATGAGTTTATTGATCAATTACTTAATGGATAGACACATCCTTCAACAAATAAAAATTTAACATTTGAAAGTGTTTAAAAAAAATAAAAAAATATACAAACATTCTCACTTTTAATATTTTTTAATTTAATTTCGTTCGTTAATTAAACAATTCGTTAACAAAAATAAACAAAATTTATAGTTAAAAGTGTTTAGAAAAAGTTAAAAGCAATAAACTAATTTGGTTTTGTTATTTTTTCGAAATCCGGATGAGAATTGCAGCAGTACAAACATAAGTATTAATATCTTTTCTAGATAGCTGAGTGTTGATTTCTTATTTTACACGATACTATTTTTACACGTTTTTACGGGGCCATTGGTTTCTACATTTTCTTTTTGTATTTTACGTAATGTTTAAATTCTTTTTTAAATAAAACGCATTTTTTATATGATAATTTTATAAACTTTAATCAACTTGTAAATAAAGAAATTATGAAAAATTTAATTATTTAATCAACTTTTTAATTCATCTTATTTTGGATTTATTAAAGATTATAAAAATTGTTATTTTTTTTAAATAATTTTGTGTTTTAAAATTTATGAACTTATAATTAAAATTAAGAATCTATTTTTTTTAATATTAATAAAACTACACAAAAATAATATTTACTATATAATAAATTTATATGATAATTTTTCTCTTAATATTTGATTTCGAGCAACAGATTTAGAAAATAATTATGAAATTTATTAGAAACGTTGACCGAATTATAGAAATGTTTAAAAAAAAACTCTCTAAAGTAATGTAATTTCATGCGAATTTTAGGAGACGACATTTGCTCATTTAAATGGAATTTCAACAAAAAGTAATAATTATGTTGTTCAAAGTTTCACTGAATTTTTAGAATTTCAACAAGAATTATATTTTTATTATTACAAAAATTATCTTTTTTTTTAGTCCAAGATGTTTAATTTTTTATTTCAGTTTATTTGCATTTTTCATTAAGATTATAAATTCGCAATCAATATTTTTGACTGAAATTTTGAAATATTCAATTGAAATTTTCACTATGTAAAATAAAGTTGAAATTCAACAATAAGAAATCAAAGGTTTTAGATTAATATTGTGAACAGTTTACTAATGATGTTTCTTTTGCTGTTATGTGAAGATGTGAAGTGAAGCAGCAATTACAATACAATTTTAACTAGTAATGTTATGTAACGCCTCCATGAATTTGATGATTGCATATAATTCGAGCGGTAACATCATTAAATCTGGATTCGGTTACGAAACGGCGATATCGGGATTGAAGTTTAGCATTGAAAGTAATCGGATGCGGAACAGCGCAATCAACAAAAACAATTTACCTGTGTGCCCATTATTCTTGATCACCGCTTCTTCAGGCACGAAGTCGAAGTTCTCGAATTGCATGGGAAAAAGCTTGACCATTTCCACGTTATGCTCCTCAATGTTGATCGGACTCTGATGCTTTCCAATGCAATGATGGTACTTTTCACCCCAAAAATTTGGACCTTAAAAAAAACCAACAAACATAAATTAATACCACAATTTTGATAATTTCATAAATTTTTTGCTTTGAAATTATTTGTGTTTGAATTTTTTTATATATTATTTTGTAAAATATTAATGATTTATTTAATTTTAATGAAAATATAGTTGATAGCATCAAGTTTCATTTGATTATAATAAATAATTATTACGTAATAAAAAATAATAATATTTATGACAAGATGTTTGATATTTGTTTTACATAATGGAAAAAAATGTGGTTTTAAATATGACAGTTAAAAAAATTATTACATAGATATTTTAATAAATAATTTGTAAATCAATTTAAAATTTTAAGAATTTTAATAAAAAATGATTTATTATATTTATTACATTTATTATATTTATTTTACATGAAGTTTGATATATCCATAGTTCATGATATTATTTGACATATGTCATTTTTAGATAAATTGACTGTTGCTTTTTCAATATTATTTGACATATTATTAACTAAAATGCTCAACTAATATTTAGTTTAATAAATAAAGTGTAAAGAAATTTATGAAAATTTTAACAATTTTAAAAAATTCATTCATTTTTTGTAATAATGAAAATAATTCTACAAAATTGGGCAATGAATGTAGCCCTTGAAACACAAATAAATAAAGTATTATATGCTAAAGTCCACGAATTCGAATGTAATAAATAAATAAATAAATAAATAATAACAGGATTTGCGTGCTTCAAATTGTATTCGCTCTTCTAACAAAAATTTTTGGAACACCGGAAGCGAATTACCGCGTGAAAATTGGGTGCAATTGGATTCGGCACAAAATGTTGATGCCACGTGGGAGAGGATTATTTTCATCGTTAATTACTGTTTTTTTCCGCGATGTGAAAGGACAGTTTGTAAATCAACTAACGACGTTCTGTTCGGAAGATTTATGCAAGGAACAAATTTGTTTGGAACAATGCGACTCGTGCGAATCTGCTTATGCAAATGATCTTTTGTTGCTAACTCACCTACGGTTCCCTCGTACCCAAAATCCTGACCGGAGCCTGCAACATAAAAAATATAAATTTCTCTTCTCAAATATAAATTAATATTATAGCATTAAATTTAATAACGTTTACACACGATAAAAGCGAAATTGTTGGATGCCGATCGAGAAAAAAAAAATGGAAAATTATGCGTTCGTAACGGACGCGGATTATTTCCCATGCAGATAATTTTCCCGATGTTGTCATTGACGGAATAATCGTTTATTAACATTACCAATTATTCGCTCATCTTTTAACTAATTCCGTGCACATTTAAAAAAAAAAATTAAAATCATCAATTGCGATCGCGTGTTTCGCAGACAATTCGCATTCATTTGAAGAAAAAAAAATGCAGTAATTAACGTTTAAAAATAGCTTCGTTTTCGGATACGGAATTGAAAAATTATGTAGAAAATAAACATCGTATTGTTTAATTTCTCGATGCTACCGGATTTTCATTAATATTTGTAGAATTAATTATGGTGCATGATTCAAGACTATTGCAAGAAATTCTTCGCAATTCTCAGCAATTCGTATACAGTTTATTTTCTTTATTAACAATGATCTGAATAATTAATCTTCTTTGAATTGGAATTATGCAATACAAAAAAAACTTTATTACAACGAAAATTATTACAATGATTTTAATAAAAAAAAAATAAATAAACTTAAAAACTTTTAAAATTTAATTTAAAATTAATTAATATTCTTTTAATGTAGATTTTCATGTCTTTGGATAATTTTAATGTAAGATTTCTTAGTAGTTTCCCATTATTTAATAGATTCAAACAGGATTTGCAATATTTATGCTCATTAAATATTTATTTTCTTTTTGATTTCATGCAAGTATTTCCTAAACTTAATTTCCACTTGTGCTTATTTCTTTAATCTTTGCCTAAATATTGGATGATAAAACTGAAATAAAAATAGAGAACATATTTATTTTTTTCCTGTATTTTTGTAAATAATTTAATCAATTTCTAATAATTTACATTATTTGGTTAAATAATCTTCAAGTTCTTAATTACGAGCATCTAATTGTTGCTAATGAAGAAATTGTCTTTCGAAAAATTAACGTATTTCCAGCGGAAGCAACCAATAATTGATTTACTAAATAAAGTGCTGTTTCGCATGCGTTTCTGAATGGGCAAAAATTCGCAATTACATCGAAATCTCTTTTTAATAAGCGCTAAACCAAAAAAAAAAAGTAATAAAAACAACTGAGAAAAAAGCAGTAATTTACGAGCAATAATAATAAACATCAAATATAATTTTACATAATTATTAACACTCATTTCGCGTGTAATTGCAATGATTTTAATGCTACGACCAGTTTCGGTGCGGTTTTTCCTTCTTAACGCATTAGAAATTGATGAGTTCGTTTTCTTCATTGGATGAGACCAACCAACAAGGCTGTAAATTATATCCAAAATTATATTTTTTGGATAATTACAGTAATTGGATTTGCTAACAAATCGCGTCAACGTTCTGCAAAACATAACAAGCAGGAAGCCTCGGGCCAAGTACAAATTAACTATTTTCACGTGATGTTTATTTACAGTTAAAAACAAATAAGATATTATTTGTTACATTTAATATGAATTCTATTTTTAGATTGATATCTTAATCATTAAGTCATATTATCTGAGCAGGAAATTAATTAATCGTTTAATGAAGAGACGAGTAGTTTTACTTAACAATTTTGATAATAACATAATTTAGATAAACTTTATTAATCAATATTAATCATAAATTTAGGTAAAATCACATGACAATACTTTATTTAATTAATTTTAAATTAAACTTTAATTAACACACAAAAATATTAACTAAATAAAAATTAATACTTGGGATATATATATATATATAATATCCTCATTGCAAGAACATTGGCATTTAATTAATTAATTTATTCCAAATGAAAGGATTTACACATTCCATAATTAATTTACAAGCCACAATTAGTATATTAATAAATATGTTGATCAATTAATTTACAAATAATAAATAATAATCGTTGCTCTGATTTGTGGTCAGTTTATTTATTCTGATCGTAATTCTACGTACAAAACGTTTTATGGGAAAATAATTGATTTATAAATTTATTGTAATTAATGAAAATATGTTCAGTAATTTTAATGATATTATTAATAAATTATTACAAAATTTCATAACGCTTCTTAATCCTTAAGGTATGAATTATCTAACTTTAATTGACAAATCTTTATAATTTTTGTTATTATGTAAACCTAGTTATTTTTAATGGATTATTATTATGTAAATTCACTTTTTCACTTTTTTTTAATTAAATAATATTTATTAAAGCATTTTCAAATTAATTTTCTTAAAAATTGCTACAAATATAAAATTTCAGAAAAATATTAAAAAATTTCTACTTTTTTAATAAAAATGTAACAAAAAATATATTGTTAAATTTTAGCAATATAAATAATTATTAATTTTATCGATGTCTAAAAAGTAAAAAAACGTAAATATAAGCGTTGAATAATTTTAAATAAATTCTTGTTCTTGAAAATTGCAGGAATTCTAAAAGTAATCGTGAAATAGAAAATGCGCTGCAAAATGTAAAAAAAAAATATTGTTAAATTTTAGTAATAAAAATAATAATTATTTTTATCAATAAATAGTTTAAAATTTGATGTCTAAATATTGAATTTTATTATAATTATAATATTCTATTTAAAACGTAAAAAAAATATTTGTATTTAATAATTGTAAATAAATTCTTGTACTTAAAAATTGCAGGAATTTTAAAAGTTATCGTGCACTAGAAAATGCACTACACGCAAAGATAATTGAAATTTATAAAAAGTAAACTCACCAGTTGATAAAATTCCGAAGAAGCAGTAAATAAATACCAGAAATTCAGAAGCGACCCTCATGTTTGGTTATTTATTTATTTATTTATTTATATATGTTGTTGTTGTCTTCAAAATAGGTTTGTTTGACAAAAATATCGTCTCTTTGGATGGAAGAAATGCATCCACTAATCCGCAACTCCGAAAGCAAAATAAAACCAAACTTGCCTCTGGACTAGCGCACTGACACTAACACTATTTTACCTTCCGCAATTCTATTTGGTCGATGCAAAGCCAAGTAAACGAAGCAGGTGTGTGTGTGTGTTTGAGTGCGTGGAGTGTGTGTGCGTTCGGCATAGTCTGCACGTTTTGTCCGATCAGAAATTAAAGCAATAAATGAAATGTGCTTTTACAATTAGCAACGTTTCATCATCACAAATAAACATTAAACGTGCGCTGTTCTTTATTATTCTTTGTCTTCGCGAAAATCGGAATTTTATTTTAAACGTAAGATTATTAAACGTTCATTAGATAACAGATGTTTGAGTTATTTTTTCTAACTTACTTTTTGTGTTAACAAAATTATTAAAAAAAAAAACTTTCTTTAAATGCGAGAAATTGTAAAGTAGCGAGTTTTAATGTAAATATGGGGGAATCCGATTACCGAACGCGGATATTGCACACACATGCATTGCAGAGATTACTGGAAATGCAAATTGTCCAACGAAACCGATCGGATTCCATGGGACGAATATTTCTTTTTTCGTCGTGCTCGCGTTTCTAATTCCGAAGCTGCTGCAGCATCGTCCCATTTGGATTCCATCCAGGTTTAACATGATGAAATTTACCTTTGCAAGACATATTCTCAATTTAAATAAAAATATTTATTAAATAGATTTTTTTATTATAAATTTACATCACTTTATTATAAATGTATCTAATTAACATTAATTATTTAATAATATTATTTGATTAAAATCCCATTCATTATTTCGGTTTGTTTCTCGTAATTGACTAATTTAAAATAATGACTTACATTGCAATTGGAAAATAATTTAAATGTAATCCTTTTATGAATTTCCGGTTAAATCAAATAAATTCGTCCATATAAATATAAAAATAATTTCCAAGTAGAGAAAACACGTGCATGCGCGTATTTCTATTACATTCGATTATGTTCCCCGACACGTTTTAATTGTCGGAACGGCGCAATTTGCATACAAAACGGAATCAAATCTCAAATAGGAAAACATCTTCTTACACCGGCTCGGCGAATTGTAACTAACAGATTTGCTTGTATTGCAGTCTCAGGAAGTGATTGATTACAGTTAAGTCTATCAACTGAATCTTTAAGTGAAGTTAAGTATGCGAGTTCAGAAGTCCATTAAAATCTGCAACTTTTCCGCTCATTGTTCATTTCGATTTTTTTCCACTTTCATCATCAACCAAAAATATATTTCCATCTTCGATTTTAATTTTTGGTCCAAATTGAAGTGTATATAACTTTGTGAATAGTTTCAACATAATCTAATCTTATTATTTCATTAGAGATTATTTTAAATTTTTCGCTAGTTTAGAGTCCAAAATGTAATCGCTGTATTAATTTAATCAATGATATTTTTCTATTTGTCTTTAAATCTATTGCATAACTCTATTACATAACTCTCGGTGATTCAATAAACAACATTGTTTGGGTTCTTGAACCTTCTGGTTGCAAGAAATGGATGAGGATTAAATGACCTCGAATAATTATAAATGCAGAGCATGATTAGTGCGGACAAACTCCTTCAGGTATTAAAAATGTTTGGTCATGTTTCTGGACTGACCTTTTCTATAAGAAACTAAAGGCTAAACTAGTCGATATGGACTACTTATTTCATTTTACTTGTCTCACTCCATTAAACAAACCAATATTTTTATATAATTCTAAAAGTACCTTTACACAAAATTTGTCTAAGTTTTTATATAATTTATTTTGCGTTTCTCGGAAATTTGTTCTATTTATAGTTTGAAATCTTTTCGTTTAAATTATGTCACGTAGAAAGTATGACTATATTTGAAAATTAATGGTAGCATGAAAGAGTGCAGAAACTTTTTTTTTTATAGAATAATAGAATAGAAAATTCGTGATTAAAATAAAATATTTTTAACGTTACGTAATAGAAATTATAACATTTTTTTTATATAATTCTTATTTTTTGCAATTATGGAACTAAAGTTATATTTCTAAACTGACAATCAAGTTTTTTATCCTTTTAAGAAATAGAAATAAAGACAAATATCCTGGTGCCAAATACAAATTATTACATTTCTTTGTATAATTCTTATTTTTGCAGATTTTGCATTACAAACTGACTTTATACGTTTACATAATATTAAAATATTTAAAATTCAAGATATAGAATTTCCTTCATGTGGAAAAAATAAAAGCAAAGATCCTGGTGCCAAAAAAATATAAGTTTTATTGCGAAAAATATCTAAATTTACTCAAATCTAATAAATTAGAGAAAAAAATAGAACTTTGTAAATAGTGAAAAAAACATAGAAATTACATAAACTTTGGTAGTTTCAAAAGTTGTTTATTGCTAATGTGTTTTCAATTCGTTGTGTTTACACTGAATGTAGAATAATAATTGATGTTTATAGCTCGGTTTTAATTTAAGTTTGTTGTTTTTAAGATTCGTTTAGGAAATGTTTTAAGATAAACAGTAGAAATGAGCAGTAGCTGAATGATTAGTGATGTATGATGGGAAAGATAGAGAATTGTGCGGTTTTGATGAATAATCCGAGCACGAAACAATTAAGGTTTCGTAGAAAGTATTGAGTAAGAAACTAATACAGAATGTGTACATATATGGTTATCCAAAAGTGATGATCGGGTTCAGGGGAATGTTTCCATGCGTCATGTGAACTAGTATTTACATTAGGCATTCCGTAATATAATAGGATATATCACATCATTCAAACAACAGTAATAAAATCAAAATAATTATTAAGATTGTGTTAGTTGATGCACAATACACGTTATTCGAGTAACTGAAAGTTGAAGAGTATAATTAGTTTATGATTGAAGTTTGATGATTATGAAAAAGATATAATTCAGTTTTCTTGAATATATTAAGATAATAATAAAATTTCCAAGAATTTGAAGATTATGTAATTTTCACTTGACAAAAGGTACAATTCAACCTTTACTTTCCCTTTACAAATAATGATAATAATATGGTTGAATGAGAAAAGTGGTAATAAAAAAAGTTACGGTGAGGAAAATTCGTGTTAACTTAATTGGTGTTGCCGAAAGAAATGTTAATTAGAAAAAGTAGTAACGGCGGTTGACTTTAATTGTTTCGGTCTATGTATATGCATGAAAAAAAATGTCTATTAGAGGAGGAAATACGCTCGTGTCCGTTTAATTTGCGGCTGGTTTTCGTTCCATTGTCCGGCGGCATTTTTGGAATTCCGGAACCCGGTTACGTAACCGAAGCGCAATTTGCACTTGCTCGGGCCGCCAAATTTGAAGAGCAAACACGGTGCAAAGAGTGTCACGACGAATTGGGTCAGAAAGGAAATTGTCGTAAAGATCAAAATGCGTTTACTTTTTGTATATATATATATTTTTTTTTTTTTTTATAGTCATATATTTCGTTACAGTAATTTAATATATAAACACGCGTTAATATATGCATGCATGATTATAAGAGCTTCAGCGAATATCATTTATGAAGAGCGCTAATGATTAGAGACAATGGTTATTTTATCGTTTCATCTACATATAATTTTATCGATTAGATATAAGAAACCAACCGCGCACCGGTTCGAAGGCCACTTGTATTTTATCACTGCGAGCGCGGATCCTAAACCGCAACCATAGACATGTTAGATAAATAATCGAAAACAACGTTAATCACGGAACTAACAGCCTGCATTAAGTGCTTGGACAAATCGATGAATTACGCATCCGCATAAAGCGCCGTATTTTCCAAATACTTAATTCTAAACATATAAAATAAGTATTACAAATATATAGAAATGTTTACAACACTTCGAACTTGATGTCGCTCTTGACCAGCTTCTCGATCATCGAGGTGCGGGCGAAGGCTGCAGCTGGTGGATAAACTCCCCCGCTGAAAAGAAAAAACAATTCATTAATCAATTCTAAGAATACGATGAAAGTGGTTTACTTGGAAGGCAATTTGCTGGACTCGTTCAGGATCATTATACCGGAAAGGATCAGCATTACGTTGGTGGCGTAATATCCTGGGTTCCTTCCGCTGATCCTAACCTTGATCCTCTTGTTGGGAGGAGTGGTAAATTGGTCGTCGGCTTCCGTCAAAGTCTCATCCCATCCCTCGCCCAAAATTGTTATAGAGAACAAAGTGTGCTCGACCTTCTCATAAGTCGGACCACCTTTGGTGACGAAACCCATTGTGAAGATGTGAGGATACTAAAACGCAATTAATCAATTGATTATAAAAAAAAAATATTAAACTTAAATTTACATCGAGCAACAATTTCCTTCCAAGCTTGAACTTGCAGAGAAGTGAGAAAATTAAACCCATGATTGCCATTCCCACGATGGTCAGAATGGACTCCACGCAGAAATACGTGTTGATCTGCACTGGGCGTTTCTTTTCCTCATCGTAGAAGTATCTCTGGGAACGCCTCACCACGGAACGATCCGATCCCATGAATGGTAAAGACCATTTGCCATTGAAATCATTCTTGTGCATTAAGCCTCTGAAAAATAATCTGTGTTCATCCCTCATAAATTGATTAAATAAATAAAGTACCTAGACTTTAAAGTAGGCTTAAACTTCGGTAGCTTAGTTGGATAAAGTTTGGATCTCAAATCTTTAAGCTCATCGGCGTGGGCGAGACCGTAAACGGCAGATTCCCAAGTGCCGTAGTTGAGGGTCGGTCCTGGCCACGGTCCACCCTCCTCGCTACCATCCATATAGGTTTCTACGGAATTCAAAGTTCCTTCGAACTTCTCCGAGGCGAAGCAAGTGCCCATATCACACGGGATACTGTCGTAGCCGCAAGCCCCCACAATGTAAATGCCCTTTTCCTGAGCATCCTTGTGGTATTTCAGCTGCATCTTCTCCAGGAATTGAGGCTCTCCGCTGATATCAACGTGATGCGTTCCAGTTTCAATGCATGCTTTAATCACCGGTTCGCCAAAGAAACGGTACGGACCGCAAGCGTTCAAAATGATCCGGCATTTTGCAGTCATCTGCTTAATGGATTCCTCATCTTTAACATCTGCTATAATGATTGGCACCTTGGAGAAATCGTTGTCTGGAACGAAGCAAGAAGCAATTCCGTGTATGCGTTGGAGTTTATAAATAGAACGAATGGACGTCAATTAACGTATATATTGAGTATTGACATTTAAAGGGTTTATGCACACTCACCACTGAGTTTACCCATCTCCTCCAGGACATCCTTCAATTTCTGCTCAGATCTTCCAGCAACGCCCCAGGAGAGGCCCCCATTCTCCTCCGCAAGCTTCTTCAATGTTCTCAGGGCGTTTTTACCAGTGAAACCGGTGGCCCCAAACAAAATCATATCCAGTTTAGAAGCCATTGCAATACCTGTACTCAATATGCAAAATAATAATTAACCTGTACACACACATTAAATGCGTTGTGGCTATTCAACACAGATAATGTATATATGATAACTTAATAAGCATGAAGTCCAAAGATTATTTGCAATTAAAACTGTTTTCGTATCTTTATTTATTTACAATACAATCATTTACATACGAAAAACAACTAAATTATTATTACCAAGAGGCGTACTTACTTTTGCTTCGTAGTATTCTGGAAATCAGTGGAACAAAGTGGATCGAAAGCCGGTCTACAACAGTTTAAAAAATTTGCGTCGTATCGCTGATGGCATGTGTCAGATTCAGCCCTACTTTTTTGTTTTTAACATTGTCATCATAGTTAATAATTCTAAAAACTATAGCGAACTTTACAGTAATTTCTCAAATTTATTAATATTGCCGCCTCTTAATACACTATAAACTTTATTTTTGTTTAAACCAATACATCTTCTATCAAAAAAAACTTAAATAAATAAAATAAACAAATAAAGAATCAATATTAATTTATAGACAACCAAATATACATTTACTTTAACAAAAACTTTATTTTTAATGTATAAACTACTTTCTATAATGTATCTAATTGTAGATAAATAAAATGTGTTTAAAATTACTAAAAAATCTTTGCAATTTCTGTTAATTATTAATTAATTTCAGCAACAACTAAAACGGAAATTATTAATAGAGTTGTTAAAAGTTAAGCGCTTTATTTTGAAATTATATAAATATATAATTTCAAACTAGAATTGCTTTTATACAATTTTTTTTAAATTAGTAAAATGATTTATTTGAATTTGCAATAATTAATTAAATATTTGCTGTATTACAAATAATTTAGAGAAAAATTAATAAGACTAGGTTTATTTATAATATATTGCTAAACGGACGTTGTCTACTTTCATTAACAAATATTATTGTCTTGAAGATGGAAAACTACAGTAATTATCTTAAGTCTATTGCTTTATTTTATGATCTTTTAATTTTAATCTTTACTACTTTTACATGTGGATTTTCTTGATATAAAGTAAAACGTATTGTTTTCATAATTTCTTTTAATGATTACGTATATTAATGATACAAAGCTTTTCTGATATTTTCAATGCAATGAGCCGACTTCTTCTGCAGGTGTTAAATATTTGTAGTAGTTTACGTATCATCTATACATATTTATTAAACGACAGGTATTTACATTTTCTTTAATCTATAAGGTCCACAATATATCTTACACATTTAAAAAATAGTTATATTTTGTATGTTCTTCATATGGAAATATAAATTTTAATATATTTTTCTGTTTGTTCGTTTACTTGTTAACCCAACGGCAACTAATATTCGAATGCACGTTTTATTTATTGGTTTTGTTCTTCATCTTATTTTTGTTTCGCTCTCCGAAATGATTATTTTTACGTTCTTTAATATTGTCTAACAATACGCTCCATATTTTATGACATCCATTAAGTAGAAAGAATATAGAAAGTGAAAAACGAGAAATAAAGAAAATGATAAGACAAGAAATCGTTTATAAAATGCAAATACAATATTATAATACAAATAAAATTAATAACTTTCAATAAAATTTATCACAAAAGAAATACAATATAGTTTTTTTATATTTAATATCTTACTCTCACACACATCAAATCAACGATTAATAAATATAATATGCAAAGTATATAAAAAAAAAACAAACACAAAAAGATATTGTTAAAATAATTAAATAAATTAATTGCACGCGTTTGTTAAAATACTTGAAAATACTCATATAATATTACACATATAGGTTTCGATAGATTTTTTTTTCCAACTACATTCGCTAATATATATTTTTGTATAGCATTAGACATCTGATTATATACATAATATTTAAAAAATAAAACGAAAAAAATACAGAGTTTAATACTAAACGAATATTCTTTCTCTTCTTTTACATACATATATATTCCATATCTACAGGTCAATACATTTAATCACGATTATACATTTTTTCATCAATATTTAGATATGGAGTTATACATATTCATTAATTATTTGGATTTCTAATAGTTGTTTTCTTGTTTTTTTTTTGGCTACTTATCTGTTTTTAGTAGGGCGTAACAGCTTTGGCAAACCCTTACAGGTTTCAGGATACGTAAACGGGATATTTCGCTTTCGAAGCGGCTGCATTTGGAGCAGAACACCTGGCCGCAGTTCCTGCAGTGATGCTTCCTTTCATATATTGTAAACTTGACGTTACATCCTGCGCAATAATCTGCCCCTTCATCCTTCAGCCAATGGTCTGCAGCTCTTCCCGGCACTTCGCAAACGCTCCAAGAAAACACCCTTCCTCTTGCATCTCCCACGTAAACAGTGCGATGATCCCTGAGAAGATATTTTTTAAATTAAGTTTAACTAAAGTTTTTTTTTAGGCTTACTTTGAGACTGCTAGGGCTGTAATTGACGCTGGTTCGGCGTTATCCTTCCGGTCGTAAGCCGTGTGCATGGTCAACTTGCTTCTAAATACAAGTTGTCTTTGCCATTTGAAGCCGGGGCGGAGAGCGTGTAAAGGATTTGTCGCCTTCTTCTTAATTTCAGAGACCACTATGAACGAATCGGTGAGGCTCGTATCGGATTTGCTTGTTCTAATGCCGGATCCATCATCCACGTCTAAACTATCGTTATCAGCGCTGTTACCACCTGCAAAAGTACACATATTAAGACTTAATTACAAGAAACTAACATTAAGCACCTTCACTTTTCGTAAGTCCGACGTGAACGCGAGATCTGCGTCTTCTGACCGGAATCGGTGGCTTAGACGCCTCTTCGGTATCACTGCAAGTCTCCTTCTCATCCTCCAGCTCGGTCCTCCACTCTTTAGAACTGCAAGCGTCTAACTTCAATTTAGGCGAATCAGTTTTGCTTCCATCCGAAAGACTGTTCTCGGAACCAGATTTCGTCAACGAACATGAATCGTGGAAAACGTTCACTTGTTTCACGAGCCTATTATGCAACGGCTTATGCTCTTCCGAGTTTTTGTGAGTGGGTGTACTTTTCGCGCTGCAAGCCGTTTCTTTATCATCTTGCGGTACTTGCACATAATCCATCGACCACATCTGAAACTCGCAATTTAAAGTCCACTGTAAATAAAATTCTATAATCGCTTACCCTAGCGACTCCATCAGTTGAACCAGTCATGATGACATTAGCTGCGTCCCATTCATGAGTTTGCGAAAAGGCGACGCACAAGATTTGCTGCATGCGATCGGCAGTTCCAACGCAGGTATTAACGCAAGCCAATTCATCCCCGTTTATACTCCAAACATGCAACCAAGTTGCGGCACAAGTCGCAATATCTCCCTAAAATTACAATTAATAATATTAACTTTACCTAAAGTGTAATAATTACTGTTAAATCATTAACGGCCACTGCGGCCACGGGTCCAGCATGACCTCGCAATTGGCGGACGAAGAGTCCTCTCGACAAATCCCATACAATTGCTGTGCAATCGCGCGATCCGGAGATGATGACATTGTAGACTGGAGAAACCGCGAGGCAAGTGACTGCTTCGGTGTGAGCGTATAAACTGTGCTTGATGCTGAGCTGCTTCTTGCGAGCCTCGTATTCCCAGATGGAAACCACCTAAATTAAATAAATATGTTAATTCTGTAAAATTTCATAAATAAAAAGGTTCTTACCGAACTCGTGCCTGCTGTTACGATCATTTTGGATGAGGGACAGACGCAGGCTACTATTTCTCCGCTGTTTTGAACAACAGATTCGCTTACAAATATGGCTTTGTCACTGTCGTAATGACCAATGCGTAAAGAGTGATCGGCGAAACCCCAAGCGACGTATTTGTTGTATGTCGGTGGGATCAGCACTTTGTTTTGTTCTACAGCCAATACTGTTTTATCCATATGCAAAATTTGTCCTACCGGGCTTTTTACCTCTGAAAAAAAAAATTAAATGTATATAATAATAAAGTAATTGTATAGTTTACCTTTAATTGGTTGTAATGAAGGCCGAAGATTGTCCAAGTGATGGAAGAACAACCTTTCAGGAGGTGGTAAACTGAAAGCTTGGACTAAAGCGCCTGTATCGATGACGGAGCTCCGATTGTTTCCGCCTCCCATTTTCTTGGAAGGATGCGGCTTCTTGAAAAGCTGCTTGGGTATTTGCCCGAAGTTATTTATGAACCCAATGGTAGCGTTTTTCTTCAGAGGATCGTCGATGCTAAATGCGAAATATAAGTTGAAAAAGATAAAAAATTAATTAATATCCTCACTTGTAAATATCAACGTTGCCTTCGTAGAATAAATGATGGAAAACGTTAACAGCGTCGACTGCTTGCATTCCTTGCTGTTTGTACCCGAAGATCAAATCGATCCAATGGTGAAGATTTTGCGAGACGTAATCGCATTCCAAGGCCATTCGATGAGCTCGGATGAATTCGCGAGGATCTTGTTTCGCCCACGGTGGTAAAACCGTGTCTCCAAGATAGACTCCACTTTGCTTGGAGCCGAGATCGAATTGGTTGGAATTGACGAGAAATTCGGGTAAATAGAAGAATTCCGGGATTAGTTCTTTAACGTCCGCCATGTTGTGCTTCGAGGCGGAGTACCAAGCTTCTTTAACAGAGTGGAACATCCTATCGGCAAGATCGAAGTGTCCTCCTTGTAACCTCAAGAAATGTTGGGTGAATGGTTCCATTCGCACCAGGTACGAGCAGACAATCATTGCGCTCGAGTAATGCGTGCCGTAATGGTAAGGCGGCGTTTCTCCGTGAGGATCGTCCCATTCTTTGAATCTCTTCTTGAATTGCTCCAAACGCTCAGGGCTTTGAGCACCCATGGGTTTGGTGAAGTCGCGGAATGTGCTTGGATCGTTCAAATCCAACTCTTCGCTATCATAATCGGCTAGGATCCAGGGGAAGACTGGATATTGCATCAAATCGTTATAAGAACGACCGGCCAAGGTGTTCAAATGCATTAAATATTGGAAATTTGATATTTCTCCACGCTGAAAAAATCATACATTATATCACACGATTTAAGGAAATATTTATATACGAAAAACTTACCACCCATCGTTGAGTAACGCTAGTTTCTCCGATCAAATTCGATAAAATTCCTGTTGCTTGTTCAACATTGGCGGTTCTTTTCTGCCCAGCGACGGATTGCTGTGCGTTATCTGCTATGCCCGTTGCGGTTGCCATGAATCTTTGATAGACCTTGTTCCTGACCTTCCTAGGGAAAGCCAGTAAATAATTCCTTCCGTCACGCGAGAACACTTCCAAAGCCATAGGTTGCAACAGATATCTCCTCTTGTGCACCTCCCTGCAATCAATAACGATTTATTTATTTACATCTCAACATACCTATGTAAACCTTAACCTTATGTCCTCGTAGGAGAATTTGGAGCATTGTCTCATAGACCTAGACCTTCTCGGTGATCCGGGATTCGGTAAAATCGGTTCGTATCCGTGCGGCGCAACAGCTTCGATATCCCTGATCTCTCTGCTCTTGAGCAAAGTGAAACCATCCACCACGTAGCAATGCTCTTGTCCAAAGAGCAATAAACCTTCCATTGTATCTAAACCTTGGATGCGAGCGCATCTGAACATATAAGAGATCTTCTCGTTCTCTTCGAGAAGTCTCAATACTGTTTGGATATCCGGAGGCGGTTGCTGTTCCTCCTCTGTTTCGGCGTCATCTTGTTGATCATCCGGATCGGATTTGAGACGAGCCAAATGCGGCAACGTTTGCATAGTCGGTATAGGACTAGCTTCTTCGCAAATACTATCGGAACGTTCTAAATCCGACAATCCGCTAACTCCGTGCAATTGCCGTTTCTGTACAGCCGTAAAGTATTCTTTGCTGTGATGACTAGTCGCAACCTGAGAAACAAATTGAAATTTAGGGTTTACTTATATATAATGAATAAATATGGAATACCTTATGTTTGAGAAGTCCTTTTTCGTATTCGGGTCTGTATGGATAATGAAGGTAAAAGAGATCGTTTTTCATGGTTTTCTTACGCATTCTATGAGGTCCTTCAGTCATATCCAGCATCCATTTGTCTAAATCGCACGGAAGAGGAGATCCCCACAATCCTCGTTCTCTGGTTAACTCTGTTTCTGTTTGCAGCCATTCTTGGTGAACGTATCGCTGCATGTGCTGTGCCATGGTCGTATGTTGATTTCGTCTAATTTCCGCTAATTCTCTGCGAAACGAAACGTTGAACTCAAATGTTAATTCCAATAAAACAATATACTTACTTTATTAAATTGATATGAGTGAACACTGAAGACATGGCTCGTTTTCTATTTACTTTCACTGTAATCTTAGCGATATCGTCTTTTCGAACTTTGGTCCTGCTAGCTAAGCGTGTTAATCCGCCTGTGACTTTATGGATTTTCGATTGTATTTGGTTTTGTAGTTCAGATGGAACCCTGTAGCTGGCTTTCCTTTCTGACTCGATGTAATTGAGCCAAACTTTCATCGCTGGTTCAAAGATCTGTTCTCTAACGATGGTTAATTCAGGAGCTTTAGCGGTAGGAGAGGGAGCTACCAATGTTATCTTGAAAACTTCCTCAATCGCCGGTTTCTTGCACACGTACAATTCCTCCCAGACTCTTAGAGCCGCACCGGCCATCAAATTTCTACCTTGATGTGCGTTCAATTGATCGTCCTGCGATTCCAAATCGCTGCTCGGATTCACGTGCCATGTAGTTCTCATATTAACATCTAACATAATTTTCATGTCAGCGGTTAGCTGCAATAAACAATAGGACAAACACCCGACGAAATCCAATTCGTGATTTCCTGCTCCGAAAACGGTGAGCCTATTTGTAGTAAGTTTGTGTAAAGCCTCGAGCACGGACATCTGATCGGCGATGTTATCGGTGGGTCTGGAGAGTAAGAAAAGAATGCTGCGATTCAAGCAGTGATAAAGGCATTCCAGAACTAGGTTTCCGGACCGCTGCTTCGCCTGTCCGATAAGTTTAACGATGAAATCGAATACTTCGTGCGGGTCTTTATTAAGAATCCCCTGCCACAGTTTATCAACGATCCTGGACGTCAAGTAGAAGACGTTCGGGGCGACGTGCTGTACGTGAGCGTTCGGTAACGGTACAATCGGAATCGCTGCTTGATCCCCAACCAGCATATCGGCAGCCAAGAGATGATCCATCAAAGTTACTAAAATCTCCGTCTGATACGAAGATTGCTGAGTGATGGAGGAGTTTTCAGGATACGCGTCCAACACTAAATCGATAACTGCAGACTTCCCAGACATGTTCAGACTTAGAGAATCCACTACGATTACCCGGATGAAATCGATGACGAATTGCCTCGCGGGATGTGTCGTTAAATTTGATGGTTCCGTAGGTGATCTAGGTACCATTACTATCGCCTCGCATTCGTCGGGAGTTGAAGCTCCACTGCTGTTGCTGCTCTCCGGATTCACTGGAGTGAATATTACACCGGCTAACGCGGAGAGGACTTCTGCAGACATGAAGATGGGCATGAATTCCGGCATGTTGTGGTAGAGTTGGAACAAAACTTGGATAATCGATATAGAGTGGTTCTTCAAGGGGAACGGTAGAACGTTTTGGTCGCTGTGTACCATAGTTCTGGCCATCCCCAGAAGAGCCACAATGGCTTCCGGACAAAGATTTACTCTGGGGGCGATGCTGCTAACTGGTTGGTTATTAACAGAAGTACCCCAAAGAAAACTCCAAACAGTATCCAAATCGAATTTGGATTCGATGGGCAAATGCTTGGCCGGTTGCCCCATGATAAGCGCAGTAAGCAAATAGTAAATTTCTGAGATTTCAACGTGGGATGGTAGAAGCCATCCCAAGTATTGGAATCCGGGCACATGCAGCGTTTCGGCTTTAGCATCATTGGAGGAAAACGAAGAGGTCTTTATCTGGTAACCCAGCATCACAGACATCTTGCTGTGCGTCACGAGTTCCGTGTGTCGTAACCAACCACCGTTACTGTTACCTTCCCTAAAACTGTTGAAACAATAATGAATTTTTTTCTTTAATAAGAAAATTATCAATTTACCGATTGAGCAACGCCGGAACGGAGCACATGACCACAAGAATGCGCATTCCTAAAATGACGGTGCTGGAATGCAGATTGGGCTGCAGGAAGAGCAGAATCCAATCGTAGCCCAAAGTTTTGGCCAATTCATCACATACCATCAAGCTCACTGCATTCTTGCTAGTGAACAGGATTGTGTGTATCAGCGTTAAGCATCTGTTTCGCAACAGAACGTTTTCATCTTCGATTTCCCTTTCAAATCGATCCATAGTTTGTATGGGCAACGTCGAGGCTACGAATTGACCGTACCAAAGAAGATCGCTCTGCTTAGGTTGTCCGGTCAACAGCGTTGTTAACAACGAAAAGAGCACTTGGCGAGTAGCAAAGTGCTTAACTTCTGGCGTTATATGCAATAGTTTCGTTACCAAGTTCAGATCACGCATCATCCAAGTATTGTTTCTCTTTTCGCTGCATTCCGCTGCCAATTCGTACAAATGCTCCAAGTGAGAACGTAGCAGCTCTCCCGGTGCTTCGTGCCATACATCAAGATCACATAGAAGATCCTTAGAATAACATTCATTTAAATAATCAAATATAAAATCTAAAAGTGGGGATTTACCTGGAAAGCTGGTAGATTCGGTATAGTTGAAGTTTCGCGTCCGCTATCAACTGTTCCGACCAAACTGAACGCCAAATGCAAGATGTGCGAGTTCAGTAAAGGTTTCTTGCGCCTCAGAAGCATCGCCAAAGTCTGATAACCGCGCCTCTTGTCCATTTCCGCTTGAGCCACGGAATTACTCCGAACGACGCACACCAACGCCTTGACACTGGCGTAGAGACTTTCTATATCTTGAGCCATGGCTATCAAACCTAATAAAACTGAACAACCACCCACAGAGTCAACCTAAAAAGAAAATCATTTTAATCACAAACAATAAATTATCAATTAAAGAGACATACCACAGTCACGACCGGTCTTGGACAAAACACTCGAACTCCAATATAACCAATAACAACACCTCCTAAGCTCCTCGAAGATCCGGCTAAGTGTCCAGCGCTGTTGTGCAAGATCCTTATTGGAGTTGCGTTTTCGTGACTGGACATCCCCAATTGCTTAGCAATTGATTTATTATCGGTGCGGCTGTACACTTTACGAATCTTGCTCAAAGTTAATTGTGAAACAGCTTTCGCGTTGAGTCCGAAGATGACCTTCTCTTCACTGACAAATTGGATGAGCTCAGAGTTTGATCCATTCGAAGGCGCTTGAAATGACCCCATGTAGTGTGGTCCCAATTGATAGATTTGGTTAACAGTAGTTGGATTCAAAACCTGAGGGAATGAGATTACAATTGAATGTATTTATTAATAATTAGTAAGGGATTTAGTTACCTCTTCGACTAAATGACATGGACCTTGCTTCCAGCAGAGCTTTGAGTAACGTCTCCAGGCGGGCGGCGTTCCTATGAATCCGTAAACAGAAGTTGCCACCGTTAAATTTGTGCTTCCTCCTCCGGGATTCTGCGAGATGTAATGTAGCTTATGCGACTGCATATGCTGTCCATCCAAATACAATGAGAACGACGAATTCTTCAGAACAGCTCTATTGAGAACTACAACTAGGTGATGCCATTGGCCTTCTTGGAGGATATCCGGACACCAAACTCTAGCACCGTGTTCTCCCGAACCTTCCGGTTCCCATTCTCCAACATCTGAAATGATAATATTTATATAACTTTCTGAAAATTCGTTATAAAATCATTTTTTAAAAACGAAAAATAAATTAACAAAACGCATAGTAATAGCATAAAATGTTTGTAAACCAACATATAAATTGATAAATTAATTTTCAATTTTCGCTAGGTAGATTTATTAAATTTCTACAAAGCTTATCTTTCTTGTTATGCATAAAACTGCAGATAATGTTATCTATAAATGGAATAGAGGATGAAAAGGAGTTCGTAAGTGTTAAGAATAATGTTGACGTTGAAGCAATTTGTACAAGGAAAAGGATGAGATTGAATTACATCCCTCGAATTGATGGGCAAAGGAAACTTAAAGGGCAGAAAACGATCATAAACATCGAGTAAATCGAAGGTGTTGCCATTTACGAAAAACGAAAATGGGGTTAATAGATACACTGAAGCGAAACCAGTTAAAAGCTATAAATAAACCGGGCTCCTCCGCAGAAAGAGATAAGGAAGAAATTAATGATTGAATTGAAGATATACATTTCCAACAAACTTATTGCTGCAAGATATAACGTATTTATTTTGGAAGTAGACTTTAAATAGGAAAATTAATTAAAAATAAAATAGATATACAAAAAAAAAACAGTGAATAAACATAAACGGCTTCATGGATTTTAATTAAAATACACGACAGCAGATTGCAATTCAGCTAAATGAAATTTCTAGGAATTCCAAAGAAATAAATGTGAGTTCGTCAAGAGAAACCGTGGATTCATTTTGTGTTAATATTAAATCAGAGTTGTTTTTTTTTCAATTTGTTTAAAATTAATGAAAATTTATATAAAATTGAATTGTATGGCGGAAGGAATTTACATAAATGCAAATTTATTGTAATTTTGCCGAAATGAATATTAACGTATCATTTTATTTGGACATGTATATATGTATTATTGTTTTCAATTGAGGTAAAGCAAATATGTAAATGATTTTGATATTGATTAACTTACGGTTAGGTATGTGGGTCTCTTGTGTTGAAACAATGATGGCTTTATCTCTGGCCGAGAGGACAATGGATAAACAAACTAGATGATCATCTTTGGCATTATTTAAACTCCTCAGCAGAGTCAGCAATCTCACGCAGTGAGGATCGGTGCGGGGATCTGAGAACTTGTCGACGCAGATCCACGTGGAAAACGTGAGCCCCGTTTGCGGTGGGAAGATCCTGTCCCCTGTAATGAGCGTAAACGTGATTAGTGTTAATTAGTTCTTCCGGACGTAATTGAAGTCGTCATTGTACCTGCACCAATTCCACCCAGAATAGCGCTATCTATGCTGACTACGCTTGGGGCGTTCGGAGATTGCGGAGCGATGCTGGGCAAATACAGACAACCGAAACCTTCGGCGCTCATATCGAATTCCACAAAGGGCGGTAACATGCATATGCTTTGCGCTCTAAAGTCTTTGGGTGTAGTCATCGATACGATCGTCTTGATGCGGGTCAAAGGAACTGGACCGCCTACCGCCACAGCTGAACTCAATGGTAGACAGGAGAGAGGATTCCCGAGACGCAAGAAATTACGTAAATCCGTAGGTTCAAGGGCTTGTGCCGCTAATCTTTCCAACATATATTGAAGCGGCGAATGCAGCGGATGATTCTCATTCTGCAGAGGAACGGAGCCGATGGTAAGCAGATGGTTGACGAAGCCGCTGTCGCACATGATTTGCTGGTTCCTTTCGCTTCGCACCAACGACTTTATGATCTCTGCTACGTAGTACTGAAGTGCCAGGCACTTTGATGCATCCTCATGAGACTGCGAAATTAAATTTGCAGCAGTTCGAAAATAACAGTTAAACTAATTATGAGTAATACCTCGAGGCAGGGCAGAAGCTGCAGCATGACGACAACGACCCCTGGATGCACGATAATCGGATCGGGCGTCGGCGGATTTAAATTCAAAGAGTTCACGGCTGAACGCTTTCCGTAACCTGAGCTGTTTGACTGGAATTCATAATGCGTTTAATAATTTTAAATTACTTTTAAAGAAATCAATGCTTACTCGCTCCATGGATACTTGCTTCGACAGCGAAGGGGTTTTGGTCAAGTTCTCTGCGGATAAATTTGGTTTATCAAAAAGATCTAATGCTACGTCGTAAAGTAATCGAAAAATCATCGTAGCGTACGCCAAAGTACAGGGTATTTCGTCCGGAATTCTTAAAATAAAAATCGTTTAATTATATACCTTAAAAGCAAATCAATTAAAAACTGTATAAATAATTACTCTGGGTTGATGATGTTGCCTACGAATAGATTATGATATAAATCCTGAAAGTCCGAGTTCGGAGCCTCCTCCTTGCTATCGCTGAGTTGATCGACTTTGTGGGTGGTAAAACACCCGAGGAGTCTCAAAGTATCACAAAGGCTTGTCATGCATATCTCGTGGTAAAAGAACTTGGCGTTCGCCGGTTCGAAGCGCATCGCTGTGCTTATTGTGTAAAATACAATGTTCAAGAGCGTTAATATCTCGATGTTCGGTTTCCTGATTGTCAGCTTTCCTTCCAAAGCCACCAAAACGCTCGTAACGTAAATGAATCCGTTCACCTAAATACAACCAAATGAATCATTTAAAAAAAAAAACTAAATGATAAAAGAAATAAAACGAACCTTTCTGAAAACAGTTCGCGTTCTATGTGAATCCCTCAGGCATAATAAGAGAGCTTTTAATACGTCAGTCTTCAACTGCAATTTGTTACGCGACGTCGAGTGCAGAGTGCCTAAAAGTTGGCTCATATCCTCCTCTCCTCCAGTCGAAACTACGAGTTCTCTAATAATACCTGCAAATACGCAAAAACTGAGTACTCGGTTTAATTGATTCATTTGGATAAATACCTAAAACGTTTTGCCTGCATTCAGAGTACGTAACTAGCTCGTGCAGACATTGTGCTCCGCCGGATTCCCGCAAAACATTAGCATTTGCAGTGTTCGCGCTCAACAGCGTTGTCATAATTTCTATCACCATTGCTCCAAATTTCTCCTGCTCAGTGGATAAGTTGTATTCATTTCCACAATCGTGGGCTTTTCTACGGATCTTCAGCAAATCCGTGTAGCGATTCAAACAGGTCACGAAGACCTCCAGCATTCCGACCTCACGATACACATCTTTGAAAATCGCGTTGTGTTTCAGCACGTTCATCAGTACTCTGATGCACTTGATGCTGCAGTCCACGTGGTTGAGGCTGTGCGTCTTCAGGAAAATCGACATGGATATTAACTCTTTACAGGGGACGAAGTTCAGTTGAAAGACGAGAAACTCGATTAGCTCGAAAAGTTTCTCCTGGATTTCGGGGGATTTATAATGGATTTTTTCTAAGAATTGGCTGAGAGTATTTTGATTCTCCAGGATAAAATAGTTCGCGTTGTCCGAATGGTAGATGCTGGAGATGGCTTCCAGGATTGAGGCGCACAGTATCGGCGAGGATGACTTGATGAAGGTGGTCTGAAGGACGTGAAAAGCCTGTATGTTGCGGACGCTCGTTCCACGACCCGATGGCTGTGGTAACGTGAAACCGTGCATCTGGAATAAAGAGCCTGTGGAGGCCTGAGACGGCTTCAACTCCATGAAGCCGCACATGCAGAGAGACGTGACCATTAGCACCAAATTCCTGATGGCCTCCTGCGAATCGGTGGCTGCTTCGTTTTCGAGTCTGGAAGCATTTGGTAATGTAAGATTGGTTGTAGCGTGATCGCCGGTTTCGTACTTTAATAAAATATCAGATAGAAATAAATATCCTTGGGCTTGACGGAAATCGTCCAAAAGAACAGAGGACACTTCGCTGGAGTCCTTGAGGAAGCAGAACACCGTGACGAACATCTCGACGAGCTCCAGAGGTGCCAGATCGGGCATACCTTGCATGTTATCCATGCAAATCGCCACGCAACCTTTCGCTGCAAATGTAATTGATTAATTCCAGCAGCGTAAGCTTCTTTAACCCAATTCCACTTACAATGGATGTAGCCGACGACTGGGGGCGAGAGGCCATGGCGCGAGAGAGTCATCAATACTTCGGCGGCGCTCTTCCGCCACATGAAATTATAGTGAGGACAGGGAGAAGTTATCGCCGAAAAGAGTAAAGTGAGATCATCCTTCCTGGCCAGTTCCTCAGCAGGAACTTTGTGACTGCACAGTCGAACCAAAAGCTGCACGAAGATCTTCTGCAACAGGATACGACGTTCCTTCGGGGTGAAATCGCTGTTGGCATCCTTCCTGTTCGCTTCCTCGTCCGGTATCTCGGCCAAATCGAAGAATAGATACAAGCATTTCACGAGAGTCGACGGCACCGAGACCTCAGACATGATCTGCACGAGAGTCGAATCGCCTGCAGCCAACAGATTTAAAGTGGATAGAAGCATCCAACCGTTGCTAGATTCCTCGCAGTTTTCGATCTCCAGGAATTTGGCAATGGCGCTGCTTGCAGCTACGGTGCTCTGGTTCGACGCTCGCTTCCTTATCTCTGACACCATCAATAGCGAGACTTGCAGACAAAAGCCAAGGATGTCCCAGAACTTTTCGTTCATGTCGCAGGACGGACTCGACCCGAAAACCTAGGCACAACGTTTTTTTTTTATATAAAAGACATTCGATTTCCTTTCTGCGTTTCTTTCTACCTTGCAGAACAGGGGAAGCATATTGTAAAGCTTATCTTCCTTCTCGGCTTCCGTCAGGGGATGGGGTGGATGCGTGTACTCCGAGAATAGCTTCTTCAGATGCATCATTCCTAACTGGGTATGTGGCGACGTCGCCGCGCTCTCCAAAGATTCCTTGTTAGAGGCGGAGGATGCGGCGTTTGCCACACCTCCCCTCAGTTTTCGCATTATATTCATTTTGAATTTATTGTATCACCACCTAAGATAAAATTTTATAATACAACAATCTTATCATTTATTATGTAACAAATACTCTTCTATACTATATGAGTGAAAAGGAAAATCAGCGATAATTTATACTTAAAATAATCGTGAATATCATAATAAACACATAATGAAAAACCAAATAAAGTCAAAGTTTGTTTATAATGTGCATGTGCAGCAACGTCGTTGCAAAATACTCATTACGTTAGCACGGAGATAAAGTAGAAGTATTACTCATGGATCGGGTCTTCAAAGCGGAAAATCCTTTTACATCAACTGTCGCAAAACTATTTCAGCAAAATGTTGTTCCTAACGAATTACTGAAACTAACAAAGCCCTAACTTATAATGAAATTTCAATAATGTAAAACTTTGTTCAGGAACAAAACAAAGAATTAGGATAAAAAATAGGCAAAGCAAAGATATTTATAACTTATTTAAAATATAAGTCCAATAACGCAATAAGGCGAAATCGTAAATATTTATAAAAGGTGGCATCAAACTTAACGATAATGCAGGTTGATCAAATAAACATTTGATAATGAAATACACGTAACAAGCTTCTATGTAATAAATTAATACAAATTCAGTTTTTTTAATCGATATTATTAATAATCATATAAATTAAATTAAATACAAAATAAAACAAACTGATTTAATAATATCAATGATTTATGAATTTATTTTAATTAATGTTAAATAATGTTATCTTTACCATGTCAGTTTTAATTGAAACATCGAACTTTTTTTACAAATCGCTAGAAAATGTGGTTAATTTAAGTGAATCGTAAATCTATACTGAATCATATTGAATATTTTGCAGTTTCGTTGAATTTTATCTACGAAACTAATGACAGCGATTAAAAACTTATTTATGTTCCAAATCGTTCCGTAATTGTATGCGCTTGCATAATTAAGTGCAATTAGACATGGTAAAAGAGAAAGTCGGAAAGCGGTAGACAAAATAAAAACAAACTACTTCATTGTAGCGGAGAATACAATAATCGTTAAGGAATTAAGTAAATCTGGTTGAGGGCGAATGGGATTAGCGATAACAAGTGAATCGAATGAAGGCAATTGTTTATGAAAGAGGACGGATTATTTAAACAAGTAAAGTTGAAAGAAGGCGGTTGATTGGATTGAATTGGATGATGATATAGACTGGCCGACGAATTGGAGTGTGGAGAACACATCCGCCCACGAAAATAAACAATGAATGAATTGGATAAAGACAAGCGGCGAATCGTTTTGACGATGTTGTATGTAGGTGAACAAAAGCGGACGGGAGAACAGCCTGCTGGGGATTTCATGCACATGGAAGCGGGTATTGATTTTGATGAAGAGTTGACGAACTGAAAATTCACGTTAGCGCCCCTGGGTATATATGTCACCAGGAGAGTAAGAGGTGTATTTGCACCTACCATTCCAGGATTCCCTTCGTAGTCTTCAGTGGATCCCGGCCAGAACAGCTGACGAGACACTCCGCTTCATCCCGGGCTGTGCCCTACCAGTCCTCGCACCGTACACTGATTTCAAGAATCCATCATCCCCCATGACCTTTTCATCCACCACTACTGCACATCCATGTACTCTATATTTTGGATTCTCCGCTACCCGCACGCATGAGCAATAAAACGCGATTCAACAAATTCTAGCCGCGATGATCCTTTGCAATTAATTTACATAACCCCGACCTCTGATTCATTCTGCAGTTTTATTAACAATAATCGCCTCTATTTATCGACATCTCTATCTATAATTGTCAACAATCAATTGCAATGACCTCAGCTCATCGCCACTGTCAACACTTGACAGTTCAATCGATTTTTTGACAACTGTCAGTTTGAAACTTCGCGGCAGGCAACCAAACGTACACCTGTGTTGCGAAAATGAGCATAACTTAATAATCCAATAAAAAAATTATTTACCAAAACTTACTAACTAATCAAATCTTTAAAGATAATTAATTACATAATTCTAAATTAATCAGTATTATTTTTATATATTTTATCAATATTTAATTACTGTAATATATATTTAATATTCTCCAAGGAAGTACTTTAAATTAACAATATTATTTTTATACTTTATAACCATTTATTTACATTTCACAAAAAATATTATGAATTTCAACTTTACTTAATTATTTACTTTCAAAAGCAAAATTTACTTTAATAGAATTTAATTAAATAATCCGTTAATTGCAAAAAAATAAAATATACAGTTTTAATAATTTAATTAAATATTCTGATTTTATAAGAGTAATTAAATTTTGCTGTAATCAATTACTATTTTATATAGAAAAATATATAAAATATTGTTTATGAGATTGATAATCTAGATTAAATTTTGCAAGTTAGAATTTCTTTAAATATTATAAATTAGTAAGAAAATTAATATTTAATGCATTCAAGATTTTTAAAAACATTTCACATCTGATTTTTTTAAGTCCAACTAGAATAATATTTATTAGATTTTAATAGATATACATTATATAAGTTTATTTACATTGATGTTCTACAATCTTAAATCATGAAAAATTCATATTAATAATTGAAAACTATATAGTTTTTATACGATTATTTTTAGTGAGATTAAAAGTGTGCTTGAATTGCTAGTTAAGGTACTTTATCTTTTGATCTAATTCTAAGTCCTTAAAGAGGCATTAATACTTTAGAATGTTAATTTATGTAAATGCAATTAATCGATTTTTGTTGTTGCCATTGAAAGTTTTAGATGATGCACGTATAAGTAATCTATTTATAAAAATGGTTCATACATTGAGCTTTGGGTTATCAATATAGGTAAGTGCAATGTAATCTCATCGAAATTAATAAATTTCCTTATTGAAACTTGTAGTATTTTTGTAGATGATGTAGAATTAAAAATAAAATTATTGATAAGATTGTTGAAAATTATTGATATTTTTTATAGGATATTTATTTGTTATTACGAATATTATTTGGGTTGAAAAGACCATAAATCTAAATATTTTCACTGTTGAAAGTTATTGTTCATAAGATGCATAAATCTCATGGAAATTAATAAATTTTCCTTGTCTAAAATTCTTTGTAATTTGTATGTGTCATGCAGAAATGGATAAGTTGATAAGATTTTATGGATTTTCTTTATTGAAGATTTTTGTTCATTTTTCTTGATGATGTAGGAATAAATGTAGGAAAGCGCTTTCTGTAAATTGTAAGTTAATAGAATTTCCATGATGAAAGTTGATGGAAATACGTGTTTGATAAGTATGAGCTTTGGGTTGCCAATGTGTTGAAAGCGCATTCGCAGCGTATCGCAATCACCGAGAAACACCACCCTCAGCGGGTGCCCGCGCACAGGTTTTTAGGGGTTGGTTTTGGCTCGGCTCGCAGCGTATCCTGCAAAATCCGCCACCCCGCTAACCAAATAGTCCTGCCGCGAGTCCTCCGAAGCAGCTAGTTTCATTTCACCTCCTAAGTCCTATTAGTGCTAGTCGCCGCTCTATTCCGTTGATTCTTATTCAGTTATTCCATAGCGTTTGCGGATGCGAGACGTCGCCGCGCGCGTAATTCAGACCCACGACGACCAACCACAACAACAAACATCAACCAACAAACAAGCAACAGTAGTACTACAGTTTTCATATGCTAATATTATTAAAAAAAATATAGATTTAAAGCTTGCGAAGCGAGCTTATCCGGTCGGCACTAAGCAACTACAACACTACTATCGCATTCACACATGTGAGTATCCTGTTGTTTGCTCTTCTGCTCTTATTATTTTTGATATTTAATAAATTTCGACTTTTTTTTAATGTCCATTTTGTGTAATGTAAAATTATGTTTTTCGTGGATTCGGTAAGCGTTGAATCACTTTCGCGTGATTCAATATACTTCTTGTTAACTATTAGCTCATCATCATCATCATCATCCGCAGGAATGCGGCAATTGAGTTACCTATCCGCGGGTCGGACCGGGGTGGCCCAGGTGACCCGACGAATGGGATGAATGCTCACCGTGGAAATAACGAAGCAGGAGAGCGAATTCCTGCGTGCTCTTGTAACCAGAGAACAAGCATTATTCGCATCAATGCCACGTGAAGCGCGGCCGCATTTTAATTAAAAGACCAGTGGACCGAATGCCCCACTTGCCTAATTAATTTCGAAACACGTATCGGGGGGGTCCAACCTCGTCCTCCTCCTTTACTCTTCAGAAACGTAACGTAGATCAAAGGCAACTCTGCTCGATGCTCGGTGATTCCTTTCCGATGCTCGAATCCGTCGTCATCGATCCTCTCGGTTTTGGTATACATTGCGGTTTCGCCACTTTCGTTCTTGTTTGTCGCGCGCTTTTGCCGCCCCACGTTCTTCGCCTTTACTACCCCACACCCCCCATCATTCCTTCTTAAATTCTCGACTTCCGAAAAAAGGTGGACGCACGATAATGTCCTGCAAAATAAGTATTACATGTCCCATCGATCGTATGTCAACCCATTTTTTCTGTACACACGCAGCAGGTCAAGGATTCGCTTCCGAAAAAATAATATAAAAAGAACCAAAAGCGATTCCAACCCTGATGTCAATAAATAGCATCGGAACGGGTGATGGGGTTGGAGGGGTGGTTAGTTTCGGAAGCCGATGTTTCTGTTGAATACAAACATTGGATAAGGTTAGAGGTCGAGGTGCATTTTAATGGGGCGGCGTCACGCGAATTTCGCTTCCCTTTCTTTTGCTGGGCACCGTTTCCTTCGGCCTTTATTTATGATCGCATGTCGCCTTTGCCGAAGCGTTTCTATACCGACGACGACATTGGAAACATCGACTTTGAACTTCGTGGAAATTATGGATTTTCGCGCCGCAATAAAGAACGAACGAATAATAAAACCAGAATAGAAATAAACCGAACACTCACTCAAGAACAAAAAAAGAAAGTAAATAAATTATGTGAATGCCGCACGTGATTCGAATCAAGTGGCTACTTAACCAGGTGGATTGCTTAACGCGAAAGACAAGACCCACCATTCATCATTGTTCTTTCTACCATCGGGAGATGATGCATTTGATCCGCAAAAAGAGACGAAAAAGAACCGCAAACGGCACGCCAGCTTATAAATCTTCGGCGCGCAGAGCTAATTACGTAATTGATTTTTTTTCCTCCTCCGGTTTTGCCATTTAACTAATTAATTGCTTTTTCCAGACTCCGGCAACTAAGATTGCTTTTACTTTGCCCGAGCGGTGGCATCGCCACTGCTCATCCTTTTATTTCTTTTACTTTGCTCTTCTTTTATTCTACTTCTTCTGCTTCATGTTTCAACTTTAATTAAGTCCAGCTTTCCTCTCCTCCGAGAGAGAAACAAACGCCGGCTCTGTTCTCCACTTTTAAGTCAACTTTTTGTTTCTCTCTCACTCGCCTTTACCACTTCAAATCTTATTTCTTAATCGAATTTTTGGTTTTAAAACTAACTTATTTATGCGAATTTGCACCTCATTATTTTTCATATCCTTCATTTAATATCCAATTTATATTAATATCTCTTGTGTTCACATTCTTCAAATATAATCAAATTACTTCATTTTGAAATTATTTCACAACTATCCATTTTCAACATAATAATAAAGTAAATCAGAAATCTTACCTAGAAAATATAAAATTTATGGAAATAAATGTATCTTTCATTATATTTAGATCTATTATTTTTGAAATAATATAAATATTTTTTTTACAAAAATTGTAAAATACATCTGTTAAGTTAATAATATAATATGATTCACACTATTTGTATTTACTGCATTTATACGGTTTTCTACCTGGAATAAAACCATATGCTTTTCGTCTGTCATGTGGTTGATGTGGAGTTACTTAGAATATTTTAAAGCCTCGTTTTTATTGTAATATGTAAACTTATAATATTTTACTTAAAACCGCGATAAGACCATTTTTTTATTATCAAATATTTAACTTATTTTCTGTTCAATATAATTAAAAAAGTATTAAATAAAACAATATTATTATTAATTTTTAATTTACTAATAATTTTAGATCTTACTACTAAAACTGTTGTTTCCATAAGTTATTATATTTCTTTGATGATAATGATTATGTTATGTATTCATGCGATTATTATGCCGCAACGACTATCTTCAACCTGTTTTAGTATCCAGTGCACATATAGTAAAAAAAATAAGAGAACAACTAGAAGAATTGCGTCTGGCGTTTCCATTCTAGAATATTCCTCGAATCTTTTCTCTCGCTTAAACCACATTTAATGAAATTCTTTGATCTACAAATAGCGTTGCATTCGACCAGTTTTTCCAATTATTCTCCAGCTATAATTAAGATGCCTTTAATCCGTGCACCGGAGACACGGCGCGGTTTCCACATTGTGACTTTCTTCATTCTCCATTCTGCAGCATCTCCTAGAAAATTGCAAAACAATATAAAATTTTCCGCAGCAAATCTTTACAAAAATTGCTATTACATGTGCGCTATGTCAATCACAAACGTGCATCGATTTGTCCTAACAATTGCATAACGTGCGCCTACTCCGCTATGCACGTTCCATTATTTAATGCATGCACGTTACGAGTTATCCATTATATATGTGTCTCGTTCGAATCATTATGCGTGCTCGAATTATGTATGTATGTAAAGATATTGCGGATTCGGTTGCAGATCTGTTTCGGGATTTCATTTTAAATGTCACTCATGTGCTTACGCGTGTTTCATGCGAAATATTATCTAAACACATTGTTTCTCTTCCTCTGTATCTCTTTGTTTGCTTATTTTTTCTATTGATCCGATCCTGCGGCAATTACATAATTTATTATACAATGCGATAAACCGCGTTATATTGGGACGTGACCCATTTGTACCATTTTTTTTTATTGTAACGTACAATTTTTGTTTATTGGTTATATCGAATGTTTAGCTACGAGTAATTTGTTTATAGATTCGAAGAATTTATTGATTTCTACGTGACTCAGAATCTATTCAAGTAGTGAATAATATTTACAGTTTAAAAAAAAAAAACATTCGTATTGAAGGAAAGGTGACTAATCTGTAATGACTCGTTTCAAACTAAAAAAAAAAAATATTATTGATGTATATATTATAGAGTTATTATTATATTATAGACACAATTACATAGACTATTTTTTGTGAAATTCGTTTTACGTGCAAAGTTGCAAACGTAAGTCGAGTTGTGAATAATTGTGTCTAGTTGAGGTAATGAAATGAAAAGGAAGAAATTTGTTTGAAATATTCATGATTTTAAGGATAATTGTTTTAAACACTTTGAATAGTAATAATTGACTTATAGACGAAGAAGGAGCGTTTAATGACAGTTAAATGCGTGCATTTATAGTAGTACAAGGTATACAATTATGTTCTCTTCCTCGGTTTAAGTATCAATCAAGAAAGTTGTGCGTTTCTGGAAAGCCTTTTTTAATATGCAAGCAGCGGAGACGTGGAAAATAAAACGGTGTTTTTTTTTGTGTGTGTTTCGTCCGATGACGTCCGCAAATTGCCGGTCTCCATTTAAAGTATCACTTAAATAATTATAAACAATTTTTCACCATTATTGAATTGTCCTTGCTCCCAACTGCAAATTGCCTGAAGAGCGACTCTCGGAACAAAGAGAGAAAAAGTAAAATACAGCGAACGATCTTGTTGCAGCGGTCTCAGTTAATAAATGAACCTGCCCGACCTATACGCCAGATTTGCATACGAACACGTCGTCGTATCCGAAGAAGAAGCGGCTCCGAAAAAAAAATCCAAATTTAGCGCGCGAACGACCTTCCTTCCATCGAAGCAATTATGGGTCCTCGAAGGAAGTTCAAATACGGTTGGAACTTCCTTTAAGAAAGCGCTCCCCTGTTACGAGCGAAGGCCACAAAGGAAGTTGCAATGCCTGTTTGGGCACGCGACCGTTAAGATAGCCACCTGGCTCCTCCATCCCCCCTTTGCAGAACAGCTGCTTCCAAGATAATAACGTGCGCGCTCCCGTGCCAAAGAAGGCCTTAGTTTACTTTGGATCAGCTGGGAACCAGGACCTCGATACTACTGAACTCCGAACAAATTCGCGCCAACAGAGTAAGTCTTAAGCATATTCGCTCCTCAATTACTCTAAAAGCATCGCCGATAAATCAACTTAAAACTCCATTACGCGTCGCTATCAATTTAATGGAAACCATCCCATAAAATCAGTTATTAAATAAATTAGCGTCTGGTAGCTGCAGCCATCTTCAAAACAACTTATATATTCCTTCTTATTTTGAAACCTAGATTATAAAAATTGCGTCATTAATTACTGATTAATTAAATTAATCTATTCTTAACGAAATGTATTTTTCATCGAGCTATCATCTTCATGGATGGATGATATTAACATCCGAGTTATTGATCGTGCGCGTAATCCCATTCGGAGCTCAATTTGCAACAAGTTGCTGCAGTAAATAATCATTATGAATTATTATCGTTTTACCGGTGAGTAGAGGCCGGTGCCCGTTCACTAAAGCCGGAGGATGTTGTTGTTGTTGTTGTTCTTGCTGCTGCTGATGATGATGGAGCAGATGGAGAAGAAGGACTTTTACTAGGCGAGTTTAATAACGAGAACAATAAAAAAAGGACTGAAACGAAATGAAACGTTGATACGTGACGTGAGTTGTTAATGGTGCTCTCTGTGAGTGTGTGTGTATGGCGGAATCTTGGCTCTCGCTCTCGTGGTGACCTTATAGGAATGCATCCCAGGCAACGGTAATCATAATTTCAAAAGGAGGAAGATTCCTGGCTATAATTCAAATCCAGACAAATCAGCGAAAAGTGAAACATTTCAATTCAATTCCATCAAACGTTTGAAAGATTTTCTACCTTTTCGAATGCAAACAATTATTTAAAGGTCACCGAATCATACATAATTTTTACTTGTCAAAAACTACATTTACAAAAAAACTTTAATTGCCAATAAATCTCACTTTCACTGAAACATAAATTTATATATTCAATTAATTAATTATTATATAACGTATTTATTTGTAGTTGCACTGCGAACTAATTGTTTTCAAACTTATTTTATTTTGAAAAAATAATTACGTACAATTTTCATCTTTAATTGTAAAAATAATTACATTTATAAATGTAAATCGAAATTTTAATTATAGTGGAAAATTGTTTGAAAACTTTTAATTGAATGCAAAAAATAATTATATTTATACACTTATCATCTTTAATTCCAATGTTGTTTGTGATAATTACTGATTTCTAACAACGGTTTAGCTCAATTAAATTTGAATTATGGGTGAGATAATCACCAGTAATGAACGGTTGTCACCGGGAGCCTATACATATATTTCTGTTCATTAAGTTTTTTTTACATTATTACACTCATTCACAACTCGAGCTTATGAAAGCATATATAATATTGTATTACAGCTGCTAATTGGAAATTACTTATTTTTATTTCAACGAACGAGTACTTTTATAAGTCACTTGGCAAATAATGCTTTTCGAAACTACTCAATTTTGTAATTCTACCAAGTTAAATAATTTTAATATATAAAATGCGATTTGTCATTTAAAGAAATATTGAATTACATTAAGTTTTTAAAAATTCACATTTACATTAATCAATGCAAGTAACCATAATGAAAAGTTAATAATTTATTTTAAAAAAATGTAATAATATTTATATAAAAAGAAATATAAATTATTATTTTTGAGAAATTGAAAATAAATAAAATAATTTTGGCGATTAGCGTTCGGCAATCGCTGCTGCTGCAGATGATTCACCCGCAAAATCGCCTAATTTTTATTGTTTTCTGCGAAACGCACTATTTTCGTGCCCAAATAAGGGTTGTTTAAACGCAGCTGCAAGTGCAGGTGTTCAATTTTTATAAATAATCTCATTTTTATTACTTTTTTATCGCATACATTTTATGTTGGATTTGTTGCAAATAAAAATTAAATTGAATATATAAAGCGATTTTTATTATTTTTCTATAGTTTAATTATTTTCATTTGTAATTAAAATTTAGCGAAACAGAGCAATATAAATTAAATAATCCGTAAATATACGAAATCATTTATAATTTTTATTAATGAATTATTAATTACAATATTTACTATTTTATTTAATTTAATTACTTGCTAAGTTTCGATAAGCGTTTAAATAACTTATGTTTATTTCAACGAACGAGTACTTCTATAATTTACTTGGCAAATAACGCTTATAGAAGTTACTCAATTTGTAATTGTACTAAGTTAAATAATTATAATATGTAAAATGCAATTTATATAAAAAAATGTAATAATATTTTTATAAAAAGAAATAAAATTTAGTCTTTCTGAGAAATTGAAAAATAATAAGTTTTAATAAAATAATTTTGGTGAATAGCGTTCGGCAATCGCTGCTGCTGCAGATGATTCACCCGCACAATCGCCTAATTTTTATTGTTTTCTGCGAAACGCACTATTTTCGTGCCCAAATAAGGATTGTTTAAACGCAGCTGCAAGTGCAGGTGTTGAATTTTTATAAATAATCTCATTTTTATTACTTTTTTATCGCATACATTTTATGTTGGAATTGCTTTAAATAAAAATTAACTAAATTAATATATAAAGCGATTTTTCGGTAATCTCACAATTTTTATTATTTTTCTATAGTTTAATTATTTTCATTTGTAATTAAAATTCAGCGAAACAGTAAAATATAAATTAAATAAACCGTAAATACACGAAATGATTTATAATTTCTATTAAGTAATTATTAATTACAATATTTACTATTTTTTTAATTGATTGTTTATTACTTGGCAAGTCTCGATATGCGTTTAAATAACTTATGTATATTTCAACGAACGAGTACTTCTATAAGTTACTTGGCAAATAACGCTTATAGAAGTTACTCAAATTGTAATTGTACTAAGTTAAATAATTTTAATATGTAAAATGCAATTTATAAAAAAAAAAATGTAATAATATTTTTATAAAAAGAAATAAAATTTAGTTTTTTTGAGAAATTGAAAAATAATGAGTATTAATAAAATAATTTTGGTGATTAGCGTTCGGCAATCGCTGCTGCTGCAGATGATTCACCCGCACAATCGCCTAATTTTTATTGTTTTCTGCGAAACGCACTATTTTCGTGCCCAAATAAGGATTGTTTAAACGCAGCTGCAAGTGCAGGTGTTCAATTTTTATAAATAATCTCATTTTTATTACTTTTTTATCGCTTACATTTTATGTTGGAATTGCTTCAAATAAAAATTAACTAAATTAATATATAAATTGATTTTTCGGTAATCTCTCAATTGTTATTTAATTAATAATAATTGTGATTATTATATTTTTAATTAGTACTTTTATTAACTAGACTATGTGTTTGTTTTAAAAGTAGTTTTATAATGAGTAGTTATTTTTTAAATGACATTTGTCGCCTTTTGTCATAACGACAAACATTTGGCATTTTGTAATATTTGTTATTAAAGAATTATGTGACAGTTTTTTTCCTGAACATACAAATGTCACAATATACTTTCAAACTAATATTGTGCGGCAAAAATGTTGATTTAATTAATTAATATTAGTAAAACTTCAATGTTATATTAAATTAATAAAGCATTTTAGATACTTTACTACGCATATGCGAATTGAAATAAACAATCTTTACTTGACTTCTAGTTGATGAATGAAGTCAATCTTAAAGTGTATCAATTAATAATTAATTGGAATTTTAAATAAATGTGTCACGGTCAATGTTTAAAGTGGGAAGAGATGACGTCCCACTGATTCCCTCTTTCTACTTCATCAACCATTTCAATAAAAGAAATACACTTTTCCTCCGATTTACACGGTACTATTATTTACGCGATTTCGATTTAACACGGTTTTACATAACAGAATCCACTATTTTAGTGTATTTATACCTTTATTTAACTTTCAAGATATAATACTTTTATACTTTTTATTCAATTATACACATTTTAGTTTGATTTCGATTTACACTGTTTTACGTATAAAAATCCACATTTTTGGTTTACATGGTTTTCTGGGGAATCTATTTTCAGAGTAAAACTCACATAAATATTTAATTGGTGCGACGAAAATAAAAATTGTTTTAATTCAATTAATTTAGATTTCTATTTTACACTTTTATGTCTTTACTTATTTATATTATTGTATAATTGCCGCAATTACATAATCAAATAATTCCTATAGTGACAACTTAATTCGTTTATAAATAAAGTAATAAAATTTATTTCAAATAAAAAAAACTTTAAACATTAATTTGTTATTTAGTCAGTAAATTTAAATTTTTCTCAGCATTTTTTTACAATTTAAAAATAAATATTTCATAATACTAACTAATATATTTTGCTTTACTTAGTATTTTTCAATGTTTGAAGGATTTTAATTCTTAATTGTTTAGTCAGGAAAGTGCTTTTACTCATTTAAAAGTGTCGTTATGTTTTTCTACAAACTTTAATATCTTTTTGAAACTTTGAATAATTTTTCTTAAAGTTTAAAATTTCTTTCACAAAGATAGAAATTGTTTTTAATATGTCGAATGAACAAATATGACATTTTGTCTATTTTATTTCCTAGGAACTTTTATTTTTTTGATATATTAATAAAAATATTAGAAATTTATATTAAATTTTAAAATTAATCAAAATTTTTAAAGTAAAAGTGACATTTTGGAAAATACAAATCAAATTTGAAGTGAAATTGCTGTAATTTTATGAATCAAAATGTGTGGTTTTATTCAAAAAAAGTGTTATGAACAAAATTTTGCATATGAAGCAAATAGGTTAATAAAGAAAGGAAGAAAAAATGAGAAGCAATAATGCAGTAACAAGCAAAACTGTTCCCTTGGCCCCGAGGACCTTAACCATAATAGCAGTAATCTCACTTATAAATGCAAATTTTATCTACATTTAAGCTCGTGTAATTACGGATTTTAATTAGAGATAGGACGGCACGAATGACGAAATGCGGAGAGAGAATGACGCATATAATTTGCGGAACTTCGCATTCCACGGTAACGCATTTAGGGGGATGAACATGATCGATAACCGGAATCCACAATCAAAAAATCCTTCCAACTGAAGAGTTGACAAGTAAATTAGTAAATTCCGTACATTTCAATTTGCAAAGTGCAATTAAGTTGTTTGTGCATATTGCATGAACGCATATTTTGCGCTTGTTTTCTTTTCTATTCGTCGCTCTTCCTTCGTTCGTTGTTTATTATAAATAATGATGCGTTTTTTTTTCTTCGATTCGTTGGTGAAATGCAAATGCGCCCCGTTTCCGTACACGGGAAAGGTGTGCTTTTGTACTGTGTTGGCGCGTGGGGCGGCTCGAAAATGCCGCCCCCTCTCGACGGCTTTATCGATTTGGTTGGTTTGGGGGCTGCGAGGGGGGCGCGCAGGAACCTTGGGAAACGTTTTGTGTCCGTCGCGACAAACTATCGCCCCATTTCACATACATTTACACACAGGGTTCTGCTGTAAACAAACCGAAATTATAATGGGATTGGATATAATAACGCACGTAACGTGTATTGACCGGTTTGCAAGTCTAAACCTGACCCAGCTATTATACAAGTCTTCTACTTGCCTACATTACACGCATATACACATCATTATTATTTCTCCACTTGAAGGCTTTCCAAAACAAGCAATAACAGCTTTCAAGTCCATACATTTTCTGTTCTTACCTAACATAACTCAATTTCATAATTAAACCAAAGAGAGGTACTTGCCAAATAACATGTACAAATATTATCAAATAAAATATTTGTAGACAATGGCTATTACAAAAAAAAAGGAAAACTTACACTTGGATACTTTTATACAATTTCACTTTATCAATATGCATTATGCAAGTACTATCAAATAAGGCATTATTACCAAAATTTTGTATTAGCTATTACCAAAAAAATTGTCTTTTAACTATTGTTTTATACTTGTCAAGTAACATGTACAAGTACTGTAAAATAAGGCATTGTTTACTAGGTTTGATCGGTTATATATACCGCAAAGTCCAAAGTTTCAAATACTACATATCCATTACCTTTTACATTTTCCGTGGTACTTGCCAAGTAATATTTACAAATACTACCAAATAAGGCAGCAATTTTGAACGCTTGATTAAAAAAATAAAATCAAAAATTTTAAAAATTACACAATAAATAAATACCAAATATTTAATTAAACGATTGAAAACAAACATAATGAAAGTAATTTTCTCCGAGATTATAATTTACGTAACTTCTTTACGTAATAATTCTGCAATTAATTAACGAATCAAGAAATAAACGTTGACAAAGGCAAATTGATGTTGTTATGCAGAGTTTTTAACAGGTTTTTTTTATGTACATTTTAATTATTTCCGAGAATGTTGCAACGCATAAAAATATTGGATGGAAAAAGAAAATAGATTTTAATTGCACAGAAATCGTAATGATGCTGCGACTAGGAATCATAATTACGGCCGTATTTAATGAAGCGTCCTCAGATCTAGGTCCGGTGCAGATGGCGGAATTTAATTTATTACGTGTTCTGTGTAATTGCGCCCTCTTATCCAAACGGGAAAATACAAACATTGTTTCCTGAAACGTACTGAAGCGGAAACGAATTCTCATATATGTTTTATTTAAATACGAGTTTTATTTATGTAATTTTGCTTCAAGCATTATGAAGAAATTTAGTGTTAATATTAGAAAAAAAATATTGTATTAAACGTTTTTGTATATTACTAATTCATATTAAGCAAAATATTCGTTTTAAAACTAAAAATTTGAGATTTATTATAAATAAATGAACTTAATTGTAAAATTTGTTTTCAAATTTATTATTTATGAAAATCGCATTTTTTTTAAATATATTGTTATTTTTCTTGATGAATTGAGTTTTGACGTGGATTTTTTCTTAAATTCACCTATATAATTCTGTGGAAGAGTTTCGCGTACGCAACGGGTAAATCAATGGCACTGACGAGTCTAACGCATATAGACATGTCTTCGTTAAAATGCCACCGGTTCAGACTCTGCAGAAATTCAATTACATTAACGTTGAAAGCAATAGCGAAAGCATAACGCGAAGGGTTGAGGATGGGGATATGTGTGCCGCGCAAATTATCCCATTAAATCCTCTCCTGCCCGTCGCAGAATTGCATCATTCGCTCAATTAACAATCCGCTTTGTTTTGCGTCTGTGCGCTCCTCTTTATTTTCAGATATGTCCGCTGCTTCTGGCTCTGTAATTCCCATTGCGTCGCCATCAGCCTGAAAACAAGCCATGACGACGATCGTCGAGCTCGAAAGTTGGGTGATTTATCAATGCATTGTCACCGAATGCAGCGACTGTCTCTGTAAGTGCATTTAACTTATACTTTTGAACGGTCGTTCATTCATTCATTAATTTTTGTAAATCGTTTTTTTTTTTAAATTTCTTTCCGAAGAGCACCGTACGAAATATATACTCGCACACAACTCGCTTACCACCACAGATTATTGCTAAATTAGTCACGAGCATGAGTCAAATACAATTTACGTTCCACACTAAATTTACGTATTGCTATTTCGATTATACGATATTTATTTATTTTACTTTATTTTTACTTCATTTCGTTTTATTTTTTTCTCTTATTCTTTGTAGGAGCAGCATCCAAATTTTAAGTTGCTTTCATTTTGTTGTATCTCACCCAACCCCCAATTAAATACACTTAGCCAGTCACAAATGTTGGAACCAGGTATGTTTTTTTTATTTTCAGTTTCTTCATCTAATCCTAATTATTAACACAACCATCACTAACACTAACCATAAATGTTATTTAGAAAGTTGCTTTTTTTTTAAATTTAAATTTTGATTTATTGATTATTATGTAAATCATACTAAATCATAAATAAATAGAGCAATTAATGAAATAATTATACTTGTAAATAATATCTGACATTTACAAAATCAGAAAATTTTAAATTTATTATTGGTTTTTTAATTGCAATTCAAATACGGATTATTTCACTATTATTCTTTTGTAATGTGGGAAAACGCATTTTTCATCAACAAATTGTCTACTTTAATTCATAAACGCATTCACATAAAAGAATAGTTTAATAAGTTGTGGAAATTTTAAGGTTTTTAAATTAGAAATTTAAAAACTTTAAAGAAATTCTGAGATACATAATGTAAATAAAGTTTGTAAAATTGCATTATTAGAAAAATCTTGTTGTAAAAACATTATATTTTGATTGCAAATAATAATATTTAAATATGATATTTTTTTATTAAATAACGAGAATTTAGTAATAAAAATTGTTTGATTAATGGAGAGAGAGAGAATGTTAGTTCAAGGATAAATAGAATCATATGTGTTCGAGCATTCATTGCAACAACAATGCGAAAACTCGTTTCGAATTTGCTGATTATCTGCATGTCTCATACAGCACAATCTATGAAGAATGTGGTGGATCCAAGTACAATTATTAAGTTTCTTGCAAGTTTTAAACGTAATTGTTATTACGTAAAGAGAAATAAGCAATTCTTTAACAATTTTCATATTATTTCAGTTTCTCAACTATATTTATTAGTTTTGGTGATTTATGTAATTATTCATAATGTAATTAAGAAGGAATGTACATATATTAAATCATTTGTAATTGCTCTATTTTCGTGGTAAATTTAGTTTAGCGGGAAATATTTTTTTTGTTTAATAGTAAATTATCAAGTATTAAAGGAAATGCTTCCGCCGTTATCGAAATGTAATGCATGAAACGGTTTGGTTTATTTATTTGAGGACAATGCCTCTTGCGCTTTAGGCTGGGAAGCATCTCAATATAAATAAACAAACTGTTTTCGGTTTTGAAGGGTGGTTCGAGGCCATTAACTCCTCGTTAGAGAACCATTACCTAAACAGAAAATATTGTTGTGGGGTTTTTTTATTATCAATTGGGTAAACATTTATTAATCATCGGCGCGTTCATCTTATCTGTATTCCCGAGACGTTATCGAGTCGAATTCGTACGGTCATTGTATCAATTAGTGAGTGTCTCCGTTCTGTTTCGTATTGCAGTCATGAGCGAAAGTGCATTCAGGGCTCGCGACATCGGACTCCGCGCCCAGAAGAAGATTCTGTCGCGGATGGCCAACAAGAACTTCGCCAAAGCCTTCATCGACGACAACACCTCATCGCTTCTGGATAATCTCTACCGATTGGTGAAGCAATACGTAAGTTTTTTTTTTGTAAATTTGTCTTGGATGGTGCTTTGATGTTGGTTGTTTTTTTTTTAGTCGAACAACAAGAAAGAAGCGGAGAAGCTCATCAAGAACATCATCAAAGTTGTGATTAAGATCGCGGTGATAGGGAAGAACGAGCAGTTCAGCAACGATGAGGTGATGCTGGCGGAGGACTTCAAGAAGAAGTTCCACAAGGTGGGAATGGCAATAGTGTCATTTTACGAAGTAGATTACAGCTACGATCAGAAGTTCCTCGTATCTGTACTGAATGACTCACACACGTGCCTTAATGCGATCGTTTCGAAACACTTAACGGACAAATCGATATCGCGCATCGACAGTGTGTTCAACTTCTTCACGAACGAGCAATTCCTGGACACCATCTTCAAACCCGACTCGGAGTACCGGGATATCCTCGGGCGTCTCGTCACGGACCTCAACAGGGCCATGGAAAAAGGAGATCTTTAGTGATAAACAAAGAAGAAAAAGACTACGCTTACCAAAAATTAAAAAGAAATCGTTACTTTACGAAAGTCGTTGTTACTATTATCAAAACAAAAAGGGGGAAATCGTTTTAGAACTTTCTTTTATTATTATTATTATTATTAAGTTTGTTATTCGTTGACTTTCGGTGTGAATGCTGAGTGTTTTTATTAATATTTTTTTTATATTGTTTTCGGGGGTCCAAATTTCTTTATTTGTATCGAGGATGTACTTAATAATCCAAACATATCTTTTAGTTACATATGAAGCATAAATTAAGCGAACGCCTTATGGAAGTGAAAATACTGAAGTAACAGTAATAATTATTTATATATGTAAATATATATATATTTAAAATTACCAAGAAAAAATAATTAAGAACACACAAATGAGATAATATTCTAAATCTAAAATACTCGATTATTTAATTGTATTGACCGCTTCACAGGGTTTTTATATATATATATATATTGTATAGACAACAACAAAAAAAAATAATAAAGACGAACGTAATCAGTCAATACTCGAAGATTTTTTCTGTCAAAATTGATGTTAAGAAAAACGAAGGAAGAAACGGAAAACTGTTTTAGATGTATTAGCGACAATAATGAAAAATCTGTCCTAAAAGCAGCCGCAGCCACGTGGATAATGCAAAGAAAACTAATAATGTTTTCGGCCGCGTCTGCCCTTGTCGCTTCAGTTTATGCACATACACCAGTGTTTCTTCAAATTGTTTAAAAATAACCTTCACGTTTCAGAATCCCACCCAGAAAGCGCTTTGCAGTAGATGTAATTAACAAAAAAACATGAAATAAACTGAAGCCCTAAATATATACGTGGGCAGACGCGTATGTGTATGTGAACTAGTCAAGTGTACAAGTGTTCATTAAACTGTAGTACATATTTTAAGGAGCAAAATGATGTTTGTTCACTTGCGAGAAGAAAGTAAACAATTATTTATTTATACATATATTATATATTATACATACTTAGCAATATGATGTACACGCAATTTACAAAAAGGAAAATGTAAAAAAAAATAAGTAAATAAACGAAAATTGTATTTATATATTAAAAATGGAATTTCCGAATCGTATCGATATATCACTTTACGGGCACAATTTACTGTAAATTTCAAAAATTTTAAAATCGTTGTCACACCAGTCGTGTAATAGAAGTATGTTGGACGGCGAAATTATTATTGAACGTTGCATTAATTTGAAGCTCTGAAGAATTATAAATAAATATATATATATGTAATAACTACCATATTTTTGTTATTCTAAATTAGTTTGTAGGTGAACCGTTAAATTATTTGTAAATTAAAAACAATAAATATATATACGAAAAGTGACATGCCTAAAAGTTCATTTAAATTAATTCCCCTCCCTGTGTCCCAACGGTACTATTATATAACGTTTAACGTTAATTTTATGCAGTGAACATAGGAAATGAGATCATAGCGTAATTATTCTTGGCGTTCGACTTTCAACAATAAATTTCTTTCATTGCTAAATTTACATAGGCTTAATAAATCTTATAGCAATATTTATACTGTTATTATTCCAAATTATTAAATTTATAAATATCTAATAGTTACATAAAATATTTGTATTTTGAGAAGTAAATAGGAAGATACAGTTTTTATAGACAAAAATTTGTAAATCATCTTGAATCAATTCAAAAAATTTATATTATTAGAAATGTAATTAAAACGTATTGAAATTATTTATTTATTACTAAAAATAAATGCAATATTGATTAATAATAAAAAAAATATTTGATATATTTCAATTTCATTTAATATCCCCGAAAATCTTAATTATCGTTATTTAATAATTAATCTTATCAAATCAAGATAAGAATTTGTTTTCTGATTTACTGCAATGCATTTTTATAATTAATGTTAAAATATTAATGAAAATTGTATAATTTTTTTAAAGCTATATAGTTTTGTTACATAACAATAATGAATATTTGTACAATTATTTATAGAAAAACCTAATTTGGGAATAAAAATATAGTTATGATATTTTGCAAAATTAGCAGATTTATTAAATAAAATTATTATATAATCTAACAAAAGGCAATTTTGCTATATATTACATAAAATATAATGATTGTTAGTAAAGTTTATGGTTTAAATAAAGTGGAGCGACATCTATTGTGGTCGTTTATTAATAATATGTTTTAATAAAATAATTAAAAAATGGTTTTTGTAATTAATAAATCCTATAATTAGTTCATATCACGTTAAAATAGTTTATATTTGAGATGATTGTAATGCAACATGTGTTTATTTTAATGTGTTCAACATTGCAGGTGATGACAGGATCAACTTCATGTTAGTTTTTGATGGATCATTAGCCTACCTACCCAAGAAATGATACATTTCTATTTAGTTGAATCGAAATATTTTTAATACCTGAGTTTTAATTGTAAAAATGATTTTATTTAACATAAAGGAACATGTGAAGTACAACATGTTTGTGCTGACACGCTGCCTTCCCCAAACAGTGGATCCAATCAAGTAAGTTTACATCAAATTTTTGGACTGATCAAGTGGGTGTTCCCCTTAAAAATCAATAATCGAATTTTTAAAATTTGCAGATGCACAATCGCATTCTTCACCCTTTCTTCCTTGGACGTACTTGACATGATTCATTCTCTCGAGGAGAAGAAAGAACATTACATCAATTGGATATACAGATTTCAGATCAAAGACAATAATGGTGCATTTTCATGTTGTTGTGTGTATTTTGATTATAGCTTTTATTTGTTTTAGTGGGCGGTTTCAAGAATGATCAATGCTTTGGTAGTGACAATGCAAAGTGTGGTCACATAGCTGGAACATATTCGGCTTTGAATAATTTATTAATTTTAGGAGATGATTTCAAGAGGGTGGACAAAGTATCAATAATAAAGAGTATGTATGGTTATACTTATAGGGTTTGGTTATTAATATGTTGATTTTTTTTTAGGTTTAAGACAATTGCAGTTGGAGGATGGTAGTTTTTTTGGGAGCAAGAAAGGAACTGAGAATGATATGAGGTTCGTTTACTGCGCTGCCTGCATTTGCTACATATTGAATGATTGGTCTGGGATGGATATTGAGAAGGCTGTTGATTACATATTAAAGAGCATAGTGAGTATTTGATTGGGGTTGTAATTTGTGATGTTTATATTTGTACTTTTTTTTTTTAGTCATATGATGGGGCTATAGCACAAGGTCCTGGTTTGGAATCCCATGGAGGCTCAACATATTGTGCTGTTGCCACCTTATTTCTAACCAAAAATTTAGATAGGTTGTCCAGTAAACAAAAAAATAATTTAATCAGATGGATTATCAATAGACAGCTGGAAGGTTTCCAAGGGAGACCCAACAAAATGTGGGATTCCTGCTACACCTTTTGGCTAGGAGCCACGTTGAAGATGCTCGACGCTTACGAGTACATCGACCACGAACGTTTGGAGAATTTCGTGCTTTCCACGCAGTCCTACAGAACCGGAGGATTCGGGAAAAACTCGTTAAGCGACGCCGACCCAATGCACACTTACTTGGCTTTATCTGGGTTGAGTTTGCTCAAGACGCACAAATGCAATGAAGTGATGCCAGCTCTGAACATAACTTACAGGGCTTACAACCACCTCAAGAACCTACACGAATCGTGGAGGGTGAAGTGATAAACAAAAAGGTGAAAAATAACGCTAATTATACAAAGATTTTAATTATTTTAAACTATAAAAACCGTTGCAAAATCGGATTGTTAGCCTTAACACTAGTTTTCTTCGTCTCCTCGTTATTTTGCTCCCCTTCCTTAAGTTCTGAAAGTTTCTGGTAAAAATCTTTCTTGACTTTCTCCTGCGCAATCTTTTTGTTCCTCGCGTTATTGACGGAACCACCCTTTCCTTTAGCCTTGTTCCTGGGTTTGTAATCGATTTGAGGAGGTTTGATAAACTGAAATCCATGAAATTAATAACAAGCTCAAAAATAAATTTGATGGTATCTTTACGTGTAGTTTCTGTTTCATCTCGATCTGTTCTTTCATGGTAGGAACGTCGACTTCGGTGATCACCGACGGGTTCAGAGATATCATTTCGTAAGGAATCTAAAATAGTTTTTAAGTTAAATATAAATCAATTGATTTAAATAAATTATAAACCTTCTCCAACAATGCTTTCACTTCGCCTTCCTTCCTCTGCGTCGTGTTCTGGTAAGGATTCAATTCCAAAGCGTCGAAGTTGGCTTCACCGGCTCCAGGGATTAGGAGACTGGTGAATCCTTTTTGCGTACCAACGCCTAACACATCTTCGAATGGGCAGAACTTCATGTTAGTTATGGTTTCTTTAAACCTATGCACCAAGTACTGATCTCTCGTCGCAGTAGCGCAACAATCGCGGTAAATATCCAAATTCTGTCTGTTGCTCACGGCCATTAGTCCAGTTTGCGAAAAACTGACGTTGCTTGCGGCGTAAGGAATTTTATATACTTGAAGGGTTTTCTCCAGATTCCTGGCGTCCCAAATCTTAATCTGGAAATCGCTTCCCGCTGTTGCCATATAAAGACCATTAGGATCTATGTCCATGGCTGTGACTGGAGATTTATGGCAGAACAATTTAGCTACCGGTTCTTGACAATTAGGCGTCCACATTGCAACATCTCCTTTCGTCGATCCTGTGCATAACACCGCGTTGTAAGGATTTTGGACCATTGTACTCAAACCATGCTGCTTAGTATAAACGGTACCAACGACTTCTCCAACAGACACATCCAGCCATTGCAATTTACCAAAATCAGACTGAAACAAATAAAAATTAATATATTTTGAATACTCTAAACTATCATCATATTTACCCCAGCTGCCAATAAGAAATGATACGGTAAAAACTCCAACTTGTTAACATTCGAAATTTTTCGTAAGCAATGCAATTCCGTGCCTGTGTTATCGTATATGTGCAAATATTTCTTTTGCGCGCAAGCAAACATCGTGTCCACATGCAAGTAGCAAATGTCGTGTATCGATTCCATAACATTAATTTCGCAAGCCAACTTCTTCGTGAACCAATTGAACGAAGCCATGTGTCCCAATTTTCCAGCCAGAAGCATATGCTTTCCATTGCGAGTGTATTTCACTTGATACGGCCCAAATTCATTCAAATGCAACTGGAATGACTTTGCAGCCGAGGCTATATCAACATTCTTAACAATATCAATTTGCTTAATATCCTTAGTTTTTTCACCTTCCTCTGCCTCAATTCCACTAAAAAATTTAAAACATGAAATTATTCTATCACAAAATATTAAATAATCACTAACCCTCCTTTCTCCGATAACAATATTTCAACTCGAGCAGATTCCTCAGTGGCTTTCTTAAACTGATTTTCCTTATTCTTCCATTTCTTCTTCTGATATACACCTGCTATACCCTTGGTGCTAACCCCTGCACCTTTATCATATTTTGATATAACATCCTTAGGGATGGGAGCTCTGCCTGGAATCTTTGATCCTTTTCTTGCCTGCTTAGCAGCAATTGTCTTCTTCAAAAGCTGCTTTTTGTGATATCTACTTAATTGTTTCTTCTGGTTCACATTGTGTGTAATCACTTCGTTGACCTTTCGGATCTTAATATTGTTGTCCTTGCGGATTTCCCTCTTGGTTTTCGGTTTGGACTATTAAATTTGTCTTTTTATTGAGAGAACTTAACTGTTACTTATAAAATCTTACCTCTGGGATTTCCATGATTGCGATATACTAAGTATTTGTTATGCTATGAATATATTCCTTTTACAGGTTATGTTATACACATGTTTTTGAATCTGTAGATTTTACACTGACAACATGAGAATGGTATCTTTTGGAACTACTCGACTCATCTTGAGCGACATCTAAGAGTTCTTGCTTAACTAAAAAAGAAAACATATCTGAACTAAAATTTAAATGAGGTTACTAAATATTCAAATACTATTGAAAATGTTAAATTGTACAATTAACAAACATATACTAATTATTCTTTTACTTATAAGATTTTCAATTATTAGTTAACAGTAATTATGAAATGTGTAGTATAAATTCAATAGCGTTTTTGGTCTTCAAAAAAAGTTTTCAATTACCAAAAATTCAAGTAAACAAACATTAAAAATAAATATATTTATTTAACAATCAAAGCAATAATAATTATAAATTTTTAATAGTTATGAGAATCGTAAGAAAGTTGAAATGCAAATAGAAAAATCAATAAAATAACAAATAAAATAAAATCCCCAATTTCCAAGTTTTATTAAAACTTTTGCAATAAATGCATTTTACCCCTTATGTATTTCATTTCGATTTTACAATCAAGCTTTCCATTTGAATTCACTGCTAAAATAAAAGGTAAAGCAATTTTATATAAGTATTTTTCAATAGGAAATGAACATTACTTCAAAATGATTACATTTTCTGTGATAAAAATACATAAAAGCTTTTAACTAAACCTAGTTTATTGATGACGTTGATGATAGTTAATTATTATTATTATTTAAAATATTTCATTTACAGACAAATTTTAGATTGTGGACAAACTTAACTTATTTGATAAAATTTAGATTGAAAAATTAGGTGAAAATAAATAAAATTCACAATTTTTACACGAATTGGTACGTTCCTTTTTATTAATCTTATAATTATTAAATTCTGTTAATTATATACAAACGAAGACAGTGACATTATTATATGACAGTAGCTCTAGGGAATTTTAAACAAAATAACTGATAGTTATATAATAATTTTACTAAGGAGTGTTACACAATATATTTATGTATACCTGCGCAAGGGGCTTTTATTTATTTACTTATTCATATTAATATGTAATTTATGTACAGACATTTACAACAATTCAATATATATTTTTTTTATACAGATTTTCTACTAGATATTAAGTAACGATAATAATGATATTAAACACCAATAATGCGCTTCACTTTTCCCGCTGAGAAAGATTCAACTTAAATAGAGTACGAAACGAACGGAATAAGAGTCCTACGAGTAGTTATAATTACGAGATTATAAAAGTACATAAATACTAGTTCATTATAGTTTTTTGTTGTTGTAGATCTGCTTACTTTGTATTTACATTGTTAGTAGAATGTAGTAGTAGTAGTATTAGTAATAGTTATACAATTACGTAATAAAAATCTCGACGATTCTAGTGAGATCCATAAAAATGTCCTAGCCATTAAAACCTAACGTTATTTATCACAGATGTTCAAGTAAATTGGGAGCTGAAAATGTGTTATCATAGAAGAAAACAATGTTATGTGCGTATTATTTTGTGGTTGCCGGATGTTTCGATTACGTTTTTCTCAGACGTTAAGTCTGGATGTTGCATCGAAGCGTTCAGCATGTTTGGGTGGGTACATCGAAAGAACGAAATACTTCCTTCCACCGAACATCGGTGGAAGGAAGAAGGCAAATTGTTTTTTTTTAAAGCTTCTGGCGCACGTTTTGAGCACTGACGAGGAGTAGTACCAGTTTGGGCAATCGTTACGACATGCGTAAAGTACTGGGAGTTGGTGAGCACGACCTCATGACGACCCTGTGTGAGCTGGAACGGCCCGAACCCCTGCTGGACCCGGGCCTCGATCCTGGTCACAACGTGTACAGCTCGTGCTGCCCGCTCGCAGAAGAATAGCTCATGTTACTCGGCGTCGCCTCCATGACATTGTGCGAATTGAAGTACTGAAAAAGCATACGATGAGACACATTAGTTTGGATACTAAGACGTATAGTTAGAAGGTACACAACGTGCGAGACAAGGTGCGAGCTAAGAACAATCACATCTGGGTCGTTCGGGTCCAATCAGAAGTAAATGGTCGGGCCGAGATTACGGATGGGAGGATGCTGAGGAGGGTGGTAATAAAAAGGCATTCGGTCATCCGTAATCCGCGGTGTAAATGATATATAGACGAGTGTGTGTATGTGGCTGAGGGTGGAAAAAGCCCGAAGAAAGGAAAAAGAAAATAGGATTGGATGTGGTCCATCTGTGTGGGTGTGTATGGATTTTCCGCGCGGCAACATCAAATCCTTGTAAATTTGTTCCTCTCCATGGTATTAGCACCGCTGCTTCCTCACTTAATACGCAAGCAGAGGAGAAAAGTAAATAAATAAATAAATGCCCCTGCCGTTAGGAAGTTTATGATCTTTCTTCGACGGGGTTGCTTTGAGCGATTGCTCGTGTAATTACCGCTCCAGGAGGAGGAAGAAGAAGGAAAAAAAGGGATCGCAAAAAAATTAAATTAAATACGCATAAAAAAAGAAAACTTTTCGGTCGATTGATTGAGTTTCCGATTCTTTTGACACGAACCTACATAGAGGGGAGAGAACAGGATATTTTTTTTATATAGTATTTATTGGCTTGCAGGACTTCAATATCTATAAATATATCAGCAAGCTAATTATCACGTTTACTGCCAATTAGTTAGTTACCGGACATCAACATCTTATCTCGTAGATATGAACAAATTACAGACTTTTATTACATATTAATATTTTAAGTAATCTAACTTGCTGGTATACACTTAATGATTAAATGCCAAATGTAGGTAACTATGTTTTATACAGTTGTCACATATATGAAAGTAATAAACAAGGAAGGATTAGATAAAAAAGTATGAGTAAAAGTAGAAACAAAACTAATCATGCTTTTGCGAAGAGATAAGTCACACGTGTATGTACAGAACTGGTGCCCCGAAGTTGAAGCTATTACACTTTTCTATCCAAGTACATCCCAGAGCGTGAGAGAATTACAGACAGAACATATAAAAAAGAGAGATAGAGAAATATACACAGCGAAAAGTAACAAAAAAAAATACAACAACAACAAACAACAGCAATGTTCGGTATTAAAATAAATGTGGGTCCGTCGTTTCAACATACCTTGAGCACACTTGGCCAAATATTTTTTTTATAAGTACTTTGGGATTCGCTTATTGGTCTATCGTATAGACCCTATGTTAAGCTCGGAGATGGATGGGGTTTGGTAGAAGGATGGACATGTGTGTACGAAGCATTCTGTTTTGTTATACTTATTTTTTTTTTTTTGGATTTAGAAATAGAAAAGTGATGTGGATCTGGTGAATGGAAGACTGGACACGATGTTGTTAGGCCGAGGCGGGGCCGTGTGCTAAATGTATGTCTGCTCGCAAGAGTTGTGTCGCAGATTGTACGAAGAGTAATAACGCTGCGACGAAAACCTCTGAAAACAGTTCAACACAGAAATGAATACACAGCAATCACACACACATTCGGGGATTCATTACAAAGAACTCCAACGTACATAAAAAAAATATATTGTAGAAATGAGCGCAGTAACGGAAATATGCGACGGACATAAAAGGTGGCATACGTTCGTTCCCAAAAAAAAAATATAAATGATCCTCATTGTCTCCAGTACAGAAAATTAAAAATACGTGCCAGAGGTAAAACTTGATGCGAATTTCAATCATTTTTCATTAAATCTTAATTCCCATTTTTATTCTCAGTTTAATCTAAGCTAGTAATTAGGATTTTTTTCTAAAGGTAAAATGCATTTTCTATTTTCATCAATTTACCTAAACTTTAATTATAAATTTTCGTAATTTTTATAATTTTACACGAAATATAAATAAGGTCAAATAAAAGCAATAAATTGAAACTATTATAAATTTTTTACTTCTTGTTTTTCTTTCTGGATAAAGATTTAATTCAAGATAACTCGAATGATGTCGGGTTTCTTTTCATGGTTGATATCCGACTGAAAACTTTCCGGTCGTTACATAAGATTACCCTTCAAACTTTTCCTAACTTATTACTTAAAATGAGGTAATAAGTACGGATGGATCGATTAAATATAATTCCGATCATTAATTTCATAATTAGTTCAACTTTTTATATTCCTTTATTAAGGAAGTTTGATTATTGCTATTTACTTAATAATTAGACGTTTTCATATTTGTGTTATAATATAATTAATTTAAGTTGGAGAAAATACACAAAACATATATTTAACACCTCACTCAATAAATTCGTAGGATGACATAAAGATGGAGGCAGTATTGAAAAATCGATATAATTTTTAGGAAATACCAACATTCAGACGCTTGTCAAAATTTCATGATAATGTGACGTTTAATTCACAAGTTACAGTGGTTTTAGTAACGCTACTTTTGTAATTTTCGTTAGATTTTCATGAAATTTTGACAGGCGTCGTCTCAAGGTTGGTACTTTCTAAAAATTATATGGATTTGTCTATATAGGATTTTGAAAGCAAAATCTACCCTTTCTTTAATAAATTATTAAATATTAGATTTAAAATAAATTAAAATTATATTTGTTAACAAAAACTGAATAAAAGTTTCAAATTTCGTTGAATCTAAATTAGATAATTTTTTTATTAGTTTTATATGATAAAAAAAAGTATTTAGAACTAAAGTATATGCATTTTATTAATAATTCTTTTGCTGTAAACATAATTAAAAGCAGAAGAAAATCGTTTTGAAATTGAAAATTCTACCCTTTCGTCAGTAATGAAATGTTCGATAGATTATTAAACAAAGGGTGCATAATACGCGAGGATGGGTTTAGCGAAATATTGTATCGGGGAAAATATTAGAAGGCTATGCGCTCTTCCGGATATAATCAAGTTTAAGATTACTCGACGGAATGAGCGGTTTCGCAGATAAAATTGTAGGCATCGATTTTAATTGAATCCCCAGTGTTTCGAGCTATATTTAGGCGGGAACCGCTCGCTTAGGCTCTCCCCTATTTATATTCAGGAATAAAAAGACAAAAACCCGAGGAGAAAACGCTTTTCCCGGTACTTTCCATTATCCGCAAACAGAATTAAGTTAGTCAAAGAAACGCATTAAAAGTTTGTTTTATAATTTGTACAAAAAAAAAAAAAATAACAAAGAGAATTAATGAATTTCGCTCTAATAGAGTTGAATGAATCAACCGAATCTTTCTAAATCACACTTTTTTTTTGCATCGGTTTGATTTAAAGTCATTGGGGGTTGTTAACAGATTACAAAACAAGGTAATAAAATGATGGCCTTGGTGGTCATACCGAAACGCGTGTCGAAACGGGCGATAAATCACTTGTTTTTATGTGTTCATTTAACTGTAAATAATTTTACATGGTGGATGCGCCGGGTACTCATTCACCATCAAGCTTTCAGCACTTCAATTACAGCTTTGAAAATGAAATTTAAAAAAAATAATACATGCTTCATCTCATTCCATGATGCAATTTCAGATAATTTCAGTCTTGATAATTATTTTAACTAAACTTTAAATCCTCATGCCATTTGCACTATTTCGGATCTTTATTATTTTGTTCAACCAAAACTCACGTAACGCGAATCCTGCAATTAGGCAGACCCGCTTCACTCCTATAAATAAAGAAAAATTCAAGCCGAAAACCGAAATGGATATCTCCATTTTCTTCGACTCGGGTGAATTATTTACCTGGCTTGGTTTACTCCTGAAAGCCGGCTGGTATTTGCGTCTGATGGCCCGAGGACAGCACACGCACAGGATCCTCAGGAAAGCTCTGAAAAAAAACAAAGCAAAATAAATAAAATTTAATATTTATTGTTACAAATTTTCGTTCATTAAATATACAGAAATATTCTGGTGATTTATTACCTAACCTTATTTATAATAACGGACAAGCTTCAATTAAAAAGTTTATTAATGAAATATATTAGGTCGGAGCAGCTCGGTCGGGTAAAGTTCCGAAGGTCGAGGCATTAAGCTGTCACTTAATGTAAATATATCATATATTATTATTGTGTGACGCTCGTATTTTTGTCTCCACTCTCATTTTATATAATATCTTCTTCGAATCAATACGCAATTCACTATATTTAGTTAAAGTAGTATTTTTTTATTTTTTTTAAGTGAATTTATTTTTGCAATAAGCAATTTTCATACATTTTCTCATAACATTGAAAATGAATATTTTTCATACATTTAATTTACATTTTTCGTAATATCAGTCCTAAATATTTGTTAAGAATTTCAATTCCAAATAGTAAAAGCAATTGTATATTTTGATAAGTGAATTTCCATACAAAAAAATATAATATGAATGAAAATCACATCATATTAAGAATAAAATACTTATTGTTTTCCTAAAACACAGATTTAAAATATAAAATATTTAATTATTATATAATATAGTGAAATTATTATAAGAACAAAATAAGAAAATGGGATTTAAGGAATACATTTATCCTGCAATAACGGTTTTGGCATCGCCGTTTAAAGGAATCAATAAAAGTGTCGAGGCATTTTTTTTATATACGGAGTTTATTTTTGTGAATGATGTATAAAAGCTCTTCACCGTGTTTACGAGAGGAAAACCCATATTGATTAACTTATATTAATATATAAAAAAACGTGCCTTATAAAGAGTTAATAATACCTTCGACGGTTCTGCGAATTATTTGTTATTTTATTTTTTAAAGCAATTTCGACTCACAATAACTTATTTACACACATTTTCTTCAAACAATTTTCTTTTAGACACATGTCTGTAAATGCAAAGAAAATATTTCAGTTTTATCTATACTATTTGTAAACATGAGATTTAATTTTTTTACTGAAAATCTAAACTATTACATAATTTTCATTCACAATAAGCAATTTACACATTTTTTTTTATAAATTTAATTTTTTTTTAATTATGGGATTTTAATCTTTCTTAATAATATCAACTATTATATAAAAGTTAAAGTAGTATATTTGTATTGTTTTTAAGCGAATTTATATTTGCAATAAGCAATTTTCATACATTTTCTCATAAAATTTAAAATTAATATTTTTCAGTCGTTTATTTTACATTTTTCGTAAATATTTGCTCAGAATTTCCATTCCAATAGTAAAGTTTTTTTTTAAAGTGAATTTCCATGTATTTTCGTTAATCATAAAAAAAATACATATAAATTATTGGTTGTAACCATTTTCTTCCAAGTAAACACTTGTTCCCCCACCACTATTTTTGAACAACTTAATTATTATGTAACAAATTAATGTGTTTTCATGAAGAACTTTTTGTTTATATGAATTCTTGTAAATTAGAAATTTAATATAATTATGATATAAAAATTAACTTACAGATATTTGCAATATGACGAATAATTAAGTTCTATAATATTGAAGTTGAAATGGCAGATGAAATTACATAATTTTATGGCAAGTATACCAATTTATAAAAAATCATTTAACTATATATTTATTTTTAATAGAGATTATTAGTTAGCACATATTAATGATTATATAATTAATAATTTTAATTAAACTTTATTGTAGCTAATTTTATATATTGGAATTTGATGATCATTTTTACAGGATAATTTTCAGCAAATTTACTTTGTTCATTTCGTTTATGTTGATGGTACTCTTGAAACGGATTGAGTTCTCATCAAGTTTATGACCCAATTCCTATATCCTGCGTGTACGTTAATGCTAATGTACATTACCCGTGGAGCAGATAACAATAATGAAATTGATTTTGGAGCCCGAAGATATGCGAAGTTCAGTTTTCCCTCCCAGAAAACAATCAGATTAGTGAATTTCCAGCCTGAGATTAGAGCGCCCCGAGCACCCAACGTACACATCACCCCAATCACCGATGCAATATCCAACGGAAAACGTAATCACCAATCCCAAAATTCAGAAAGCCGAAAAATGCGAAACGGTTTTTCACGTTTTCCCAATAGATTACCCCGAACGAGGTTTAAAGGTCGCAATATTTATGTAAAGCAGATCATTTTTCCTCTTGCTAATGAAGTTCCTGTTCCAATAAATTATCTATTAGGTTGTAATTGTCCTGCGAACGACGTGATGTCCTCCTTCCACATTATTTATCTCACTATTTCTCTATCTCTTTGTTCGTTTCTTCTTGACTTGTAGCGTGGAATTGATGGAACGGGGAGAGCCGGAAAGCGTTCCGGAAACTTTCCAGGATTCATCCCAATTAGTTTCCAAAAATTATACACTTATTAAGCGGATCTCTTTTTTTGGTTTTATTGCATAACTGCGATTACTTTTTTTTTTAAATTTTTGATCTCTGTTGAGTAGTTTTGCATTCTTCGTTGGTTATTTTGGATCAGACGGGATTTATGTTTCCATTGAAATAAATTGGAACGGATAAAGTTAAAACGCACATGCAAAGAGGGCGGTTTATGTAAAAGCATTCAACCCTCACTTCGCTAACTAACTGGGATTTATATCCCATCTCCCTTGACCGCCGTCCAAAACAACCCATCCCAACTCTCCACATAGACACGTCCAGATCCACTATTTCTATTGCGCTGTATTTTATTTATTCCGGAAGATTTCATCGGACCCCAGTCTAAATAAATTAGCCTTAATGGAAAACCACCTAATTAATTGTTCCCTTTTCCTAAACTTACCAATCAACTCTTACATAAATCGCCGATAATCAAATTTTAGTAAATGTGTACTGTTACTTTTCGAAAGTTGTTGTGTTCCCATTTTATTTTTTTTTCTTTTCTTGTTTCATTTTTTATTTTTCTCCCCTTCACTTCTTTTCTCGCGCGAAAGATTAATGTTGCGGAATAGGGCTCGCTTGTTCTCGGCTCAAATAAATAAATTAAAAATAAAATAAACAGTGTTCAACTAACTGGAATACATTTAGCTATATATAAATATATGAACATACAAATTTTCCAGCCTGGACGTTTACATTATATGCATTTGAATTACTAATTAGGAAGTACAAGGTTAGCCCACGAATTATGGCCCATCCACACGTAAAGCGATGTATATTAATGTCTGTATGAGCTTTTGCTTTAATTTTAAATCAACCTTACACGATGTTTGCTAATGTTTTTTTTTTGTTTGTTATTAAATTGCAGAAAGTTTTAAAATTTTCGAAAATTATCGTTTTTCATAACTTACACGTTGATTGCTTATATAAATGAGACCTGTTAAAAGGTTCAATAAAATAAAAAAGTTTCAGAATATTTAGTATTTGAGAAATTCGGTTTTCGAACTTTACACCATGTGTGCTAAGTTAGTTAAAAAAAACTAAATTATTGAAGAGAATAAATTGGTTATGATAAAATAGAGAAGAGGAACAATTTAAAATAGAATTTTCAATTACAGCAAAGTGCAGCGAGCGCATTGTTTAAGGATGAGCGCAATAATAAAAGTGCATAGTAAATAGGGCATTTCCATTGCCAAAAATAGCGGTTCGGTGTTAGACTTGAAATGAAAACCGTGACATTTACAATTCGCGGTTGCAATTTAAGTGCAGTTTAAATGTCGTGACAGTCGATGAAAAAATAAACGAAACAAAAAAAAAAGGATAAAAATTCAAGCGAATTAAATTTAAATTTTTTTCGTATATGAAAACTCACGTGCGTCATTATATAATATACACGTAGAGTTGTTATCGACGAAAATTGTTTAGAATTGTTAATTGTCGTATTTTAATTGCGAACTTTAAATAAATTGTATAATTTGGTGAAACCTCGGTTCTCGAACATAAATGTAAAATAAAAATTTCATCTGTATCAGTTCTCAAAAATAATTTGATTTTACATTAATTTCTCGTAAATAGGGTTTCAGTTCTCGAATACAATTAAAAAAAGTAATTATATAATCAAGACAACAGATAAAAAGTAAAATTAATTTAAATTCACGTCAATATATCAAAAACATTTCAAACAGCATAAAAATTCGTATTTCTAATAGAAATAATTTTGTTCGACAATCGAGTGTATGAATTTGTATACTGAAAATTAAGTTCAAATTGGAAGTAATACAAATTTCGTATGCGTTAATAATTGAGTGTTCTGGTTGATGATCTTCCAGTGTCTCGTCACGTTAAATGCTGCGTTTGACGAAGAAGAAGTAGAAGCAATTAATTATCGGGATCCGTTGTTGGATTTTAATTGCGGTTAATAATTGCGTCTGCAGGAATTAATTAAAACCTGGCTCGGCTGCAATATCTGAAGGCCAATTTAAATTTGAACGGAGATCGATCTCCTCCTCTCCATCCGTATAGCAAACTCTCGCCTCTCCTCTCCTTTCCATCTTCTCACCACTATTTGGGTTAACTGTGTATTAGATGTGTTACTTCGGTTGGGGAGGATTAATTAATTGCGTCCAACCTGTCGATAATTGTTGCTCCCGAAAACCTATCATCGGCTTAACCATTTTTCTTCTTCTCCTCACATTCTTATTTCTTTGCGTCTCGTGGAGTGGAGAAAAAAAAGGGAAAACCCTTTTTGTTCGACTGACAAACGCGCGATGAAAACAAATCCTTCATTCGATCGCCAGGACGAATGGTGGAGTGGCGCCCTTTTACAAAACCCTGCAGTATCAAAAATATACGCGTGTCTCTTTCTCTTATATCTATCTCAACATTCAACCATTTTCTCTTCGTCTTCTTATTTTCACTCCTTTTTTTTGTTTTCTCGCTCTCGCCGTATCCCTTATCCCAAGGGATAAACCGTAAATCATAAGTAGAAGAAACACGATAATACCTCGCAGATAAAGAAAAGTAGAAGGCCAAAAAATATACATCGTCGGTTTATTTCTACCTAATCATTCATATGAAACTCGTAAATTTTTTGAGGTCAAAAACATTCAGTTTTCAATAATTAATTATTACATAATTTAATCTGTATTTTTTTAGAAAGAATTAATAATATTTCAAACTCAAAAAAAATATATAGAAAGATGAGACGAGATCTAAGCTGGAATTAAGTGCGGCTTATGCGAGAAAAAAATGGGTTTAAGTAACAAAAGGTTAATTAATTTTGATTAAGCCACGTTAGCCGCGGGGGAGCGCCGCATCCGGCGGTGGGTAGCCGACGTATCGGTAGGGTGAATGTAATTAAAGTAATGCGGCGGGTTGTAAAGGCCTCCACTATTGTTAAATAAGGAGGAAAGGAGGAAAAATTGAACGGGAAGCTCAATGCCGCCTCCGCCGCCGCCGCCGTCTCTCCCCAAAGCCGACGGCGACATAACGCCACCTCCCGCCTCGAAAACATTATCCTCCGACATAAAGATAAAAGTAATGTTGTTCAGAACGTATTATTAAACTCAAATTAACTCGCAGCAACGAAAGAACTGCAATAAACGTACGAGAGGAAAACATAATTATCAAGTGCCTGCTGTAATGGAGGAATGTTCTGAACAGATTTTCTTCTCTTTCGCTTGAAGTCGTTACAAAATCCATTGCTAATGGGGATGTAACTTTCTAAATCTCCTCAGAAAATATTGAAATAAATTGTAAAGAAAAACTATGCTTTATTTAAATTTTATTATTTCAATATTTTATTTTGTTTAAATTAATACAGAAAATTTTATAAATATATAATACATCACAAGTTTAAAATATTGTTGTCTTGCAAAATTTTATAAGTTATTTGTTTTATCCACAGCGGAAGTTGTTGGTTATTTTTGATTTTTTTGTTAAAAATGGTAAAAACTAATACTACAATAATCATAAACGAATTGTAATAACAAAAAAAAGTAAAATTTTTAATTTATTTGGAGAATTTATATTATATTTTTAGTATAAAAATATGATGAATATTGAAATAAACTGAGTTTTATGATTTGGGAACCAGTTTGTTCGGAAATAGAAATTTTCGATTTTTATTCGGCAACCGAATTTTCAATGAAAAATATTTATTTAAAAAAAAACGTTGAACGTTGAATAATATTAAAATATAAATTATAGTTAGTGATTTTCTGTTTGATGTCTCCATTGCGTAACACCGGCAGCTATTACATAAAATTAAATTGCCTTCGTTGCTCTGTATGAGTGCGGTTCGCAAATTCATTTGCCGATGCGCATCACCACTAATTCCGATTGGTTTTTGGATCTCATCATTATTATTTTTGGTATACCGTACCATTCGATAATTTGATGAGTTTTAATTGGAATCTTGTTGTATTTATATTTACTTCTTTTTTTCAGGCGATTTTTCTCCCCCTTCGTTTACAGTTATTTATTTTCATCCTGTTTGTTCATGTCCGGTTTCACTTTCAATTTAATTCCGTGCAAGTGCAAATGTTTGTCGTGAAAACAATTGTTTTACAACGTAATTTGTTTCCGATGCCGAAGGCCAATTGCACAGCTGCTTATTTTCAGTGCGTTTTTTTTCTGTTTTATTATTCTTGTTTGTGCTTTGGGTTCGTTCGTCTTTGCCCATTGTTCTTCGGAAAAAGGATATGATTGAAAATGCATTTCATGCGACGAGGATTTTTGAGAGCATCCTTTTGATTTTTACATCCTTTGAGGCAATAATGCGTTTTTCTCGGGAATGGAATGCAACAAATAGATCGACAGTTGAAAATATGCTTTTTGATTTATATCTGTATCTTCTATTTAGCCATCAAATTACATCAGAGTACTTCATTACATGATGTAAAATGTAATACGGTTATAAAATATTGTACGTCATTAGTTCTGTCAAATAGTTAGGTTAGGAATGTAAGCAGCTAAGTGTTATGTCATTGTATTTGAAAAAATGTAGGGTTAGTAAATAATTTATATTTGAATTGTAAATATTATAAGTAAGTTGTAAGTTTTTTGTTTTGTATTTATGGAAATGTTCGGTAGACAATGAAGATGGTAGGTTTTTCTTTGAAATAATATAAATTAAGGGGTGTTGAGTCAATGGGGAGAAGAAACATAATAGAAAACACAATAATAAGGAAACTTTTGTGCAAACTCGGAGCAATTTCGTTATTCAAATGACAATAATTTGTTTAGCACGGCTCAGACGGTTAAGTAAATTAGACCGAGCATACCAAAACGCTATTACTATTAGCGGCCTTCTCCTCCCTTCTTTTCAACCCCTCTCCCCTCACCAGTACATTTTCGTCCCATCAACCCCCCGTAGAATTCAATTTTTTTTGTACCCTCGTCCTCGCTCTGTGTCTTTCTCATTCGACGAAATTTAATATTCGACTTTTGCGAAAGATGATGTTCAGCGGGGACCTCCGTCTGAATACATACATATCGTGATACACGGCCGATATGGAATATAATATTAAAATGTGATGAAAACGAAATATCGGAAGGACGAGTAAAAGGGAGAACGAGAGACGAGAGACGAGGGGAGGATGAGAAAGTTTAAATTTGTGCTGTGCGTGGAAAAAAAAGTATATCCTATTTTCACCTCTGTCGAAGAAAAATAAAATAAAAAAACTGGAAAACAAAACGTCGAAACAACAGGAGGGAATAGAGTAAACAGGGACAGAAATATTTATATAAAAAAATAAAAAGTTCGTTCATTACGTATTCCACGTCTGCGGTTTGGTCGAAATAATATTATGAATACTTATGAGGCAATGCACGAAAAAAAAAATGTGCCAGGTGTTTATATAAAGGGGGCGCATGGAAAAATCAATGTTACATAAATTGGTAGTGTGGAAGGGAAACCTAATTTTCTTATTGTTTTGTAGAACTTTATGTTTTGAATGCATCAAGTGAATTCACCTGTGGCGCTTTTTATTTATATTTTCATAATTTTGAATAATATTGTGAATTTGTATTTGTATTTACAATTTATTATAGAAGAAGTTATAAGTAATAATCAATATATTTTTTATAAGAAAATAAATAAAAATAAAGTGATTTGTATGATTAGTATGGTTTGTGGGTGACTCTCCAACGGCGGACTCTCATCACAGATTCACTGCGTTGCCAGTTGGACATTTCCTCCTTCGTCATTCCTCCATCGATGCTAGAATCATCGCTTTCTTCTTGCTCGTCTTCTTTGTCAGAATCCTCTACTTCTGGGAATGGTCCAAAAACGTGGGTATAGTACCGGACCGTACTTACAGGTTTATTCGATTTCCTCGGAAGCACCTCGATCGGCTTATCGTAGAGGTATGTACCGTCCATGCAGACCGCATCAAACACAGAATTCTCATCGAAAAACTCAATATAAGCATGGCCTTTAGGCAATCCGTTAACTTTGGAAACAGGAATCCTAATGTTATTGATCAAACCACACCTAGTGAAGTGATCATCCAACTCCTTCTTTGTAACCTTATGGTCCAGATTACCTACGTAGATGCTATTGTTGAAGGCCTTAACTTTTTCAATCAACAATATGTCGCGAGCATTCAACTTCGGTTTACTTTCCTCGTTAATTTCTTGCACCTCCATGGGTGTTTCCTGATCCGATGAAGTTAAGTCAACCACTGCTTTGATGATTTCAGCTTCCTGAGTGATAGTTTCAATATTCGAAGACATATTTTTACTTATTGCTTTGCAGACTAAAGTGCAAGAACTATTATACATGTTACTTCTCCAAGAACGGTCCAAGAAATGATGACCTACTCACTTTAGCAATGCTATTTATATCAATAAATGAGAAGTGATGGGGGTAAAACCTAAATACCTAACTTTCTAATATCTGATATCAGGTATATTTTGCATAAAGGTTATGCAATAAAATTGAAACTATCCTTTTTTCCAGGTAAACCCTTCATGATGCAATAAAACTTAGGAAGCACTAAAATTACTAATAAATATTTTTATACATAATTTTTATCTTTCAATAGTTGTTTTCTTGAAGGTCTAATTATATGCATTAGAACTTCAAAAGGTATAATTGATGGCATGAAAGGACTTTCAGCCGTTCGGAAATATTCACTCGAAATGAAAACATATATACATTTATATACATCTTCTCTTTCGTCGATGGAAGTTTACTCGGAAACGCCGCATATGGAAGGAAATGACAGTCCCGATATTTATGTTTTTTTCTGCTCTCCTCTCGTTTCCTTTTCTTCATTTATGATGTATTCGGAGCCAAAGGTTGTCGGGAGTCAGCAATCGATCGGGTCGCGTTTCCTGTTCGGAAAAACATTTTTTTTTCTCTGAAGAGTTATTAGGGAGAAATAAAGTAATGGTATACACAAAACGAGCGCAAAATGACATGGAATTCCTCTCATAACAGCCCTCATCGGATCTCTTCGAACGTCGTACATTATATAAAAGAAATATACTCTCACAGGAAGCCATCATCTGTATTTACGAGTCTCATATACATTTTTTTTTTAGAATTATTCACGAGTTTGCAGTTCCCATTTCGACTATTACATCGAATTATTTTTGAAACGATTTAACGTTGTTTAAATTAATTTGGAAGCAATTAAAATAAGTCCCACTGCAATTAATCCGCTTTATTTGCGGCTTCATTTGCCTGCAAATGCATTGAATTTATATAACTTCCAATTAGGAAAGATTACCCCATTAATTAATTTAAATTTAATTATCTGTTAATACACTGTTTTATATTTAATACTTAAATCATAAAATACCTATTTTTTAAAATATTTCAATAACTAATATTAGCTTTTATGTTAATTACATTTATTTTTGTTGTTTGTTAAATTTATTCATGAGTTTTCAATGTTTCAACGCAAAATTGTTTTTCACAAATACATGATAAAATAAATTGCGGTAGGATGTAATATATTCAGGATGCATTGGTTTGGAATATTTGAATAGGTTTTGGTTGTAATTACTAACTATAAATATATTTAAATACGAAACTTTTAGCGCAGTTTTTTTTTAAATTTATTTTTGTAAGTTTAAATAAAATATAATGATCACTGCATGAATGTGTAAATATTTGCTTTTCCCGGAATAATATTTAGTTGAAATTTATTATTAATAGTCATATATAAATTGTAAACCAATATTTATCAATTTATTAATCTGAAATATAATTTATGCATGAACAAGTTTAATCTCAATTTTTGAAAATAATTGTTAATATTATATATAGAATTTGTATATTATTCATCAAAATAGTTTCATTAATTACAAAAATAACTAATTTAATTGTCGGATTTATTTTTTTATTTTTTTTTTGGTGAAGAAAATGGGAAATCTGCGATTAACGCAGTTAATTTAATTCCGTGGATGATTTATGGTTTTTATGTGAAAGGTCGATGAGAGAGAATGGGTTCGGTTAGTGGAAAAGAATACGTTCTGATGGAAATCATTTTTCTTGCAATTCGACAGGAAATGGAAAATATTACGTTTATTACAAGTGCATTCGGTGACGCGAAAATGGAATTATCTTTCGCTACAAAATGTGTTTTTATATGCATAACATATTCACTGACTAAATCGAATTTCCAGATCCGAACCTTTCCTCAAGACTTTCCACATAAAATATTTTTGAAATAAAATTACAGAGTCTTTCAGGAAAATCGCATGTTTTTAATATGACAGCCAGTTTTATAAGTTATTAATGTTTTTAGTTCTTTTGGAAACATTTGGCAAGTTTGAAGTAATCAGCAAACGTTTTGTTAAACGTATGATCGATATATTTGAGAAAATTGATATTGGTGCACTTAATGCACTAGTTTTATGCAATTGCCAATTGGCAAGTAACAAGTAGTAAATGAACAATTTGTTAGTGGTATGCTTTAAGACATTATTTTGGAATTTATTTTATTTATATATATTTAGGAACTTACTTGTCAAGTATCGAGTACTTAGTAAACATGTTCTTAGTTATATGCTCTAAGTTTCCTAAAGACACATGTATTTTATTTCCACTTGAAATATTTTTTAAATAAAATTATAGAATCTATATTTCAGAAAAATTCACATGTTTTAAATTTGACAGCCAGTATAACGTAACTTTTTATAACCAATTAACGTTGTTAATTCTTAATACATATATTTTGAAAATACTTGGCATGTATCAAGTAATCAGCAAAAATTTTATTAATCGTATAATTGATATTATTATAAAATTATTTGGCAAGTAACAATTAGTGGGTGAACATTTTATTATCGGTATGCTCGAAGACTGTATTTTGGAATTATTTATGTAAAAGTGCTGATATTTTGTGATGCACTAGATTTACAAAATTACTTGTCAAGTATCGATTAATCAGATTATGATAATTAATATTTATATTTCTCAATGCGCTAATTTTAAATAATTACTTGGAAAGTGAATAATTTATTAGTGGTATGCTCGAAGATATTATTTTGTATTATTTTTTATTAATGTAAATGTATAAGATTTAGAAAATTACTTGGCAAGTACCGAGTAATGAGTAAATATTACTATAATTACTTTATTAAATATGATTTGTTTATATAAAATACTTGTATTAATACAATTAAGCAAGTATTTTATAAGAGTAGTGATTAAACGCTGTTCTAAATTATTCAAGTAAAATTTTCATAAACATAATAATAAATAATGTCAGTTAGTTTGTTCGTTCGTTTGAAATTTATGTCGGTTCGCTCGATTATTGTAATAATTATTAATGTACTTGTTTTTGGGTGACAACACTTTCCGGATGCTGAGTGAAATCCAGAATGCGCGGATTAATTAGGAGATGAGACATCACGACGAAAGTGATAAATGGTCGGCCGCGCAGAATTATTATGGAACTGATGGTGACGTGGGAAAACGGAAAACGGAGGAAAACTAAAGTAACTAAGTCGAAAGTAATAACCGGAAGCAACAGGGACAAAAGCGTCCACTGAAAAGGAGAAAATGTTATGTTATATATTTCGAGAAACAATCCGTGGTTCTTAATGAATTTATTATTTTCAGGTTCTTTATTTAGTTCTAACATAATAAAGGATGAACGAAGAAATATCTTCTGGTCAATTGTTAAGAATAGACAAGAAATTGAGATTTACAATTACAATACTTTTTGTTGTAATTAAAATTAGAAACTGATGCTATAATGTCATTAAGTCATGAAATAATTATTTTCGTGGTAAAAATATTGACCTAATATTAAGAGAAAGAAAATTAAACTTAGAGTCTAAAATTTGTATAAATTGAAGTAGATATGAACTTAGTTATTAAGAGGATTTATCTGCAGTGCATTTTGTTGGATAATTAAGATTTATCGTTGATTTTTAATCAGCGGATTAATATTTATGGAGGATGAGATGAGAGGGTGGAATTGGAAGAGGAAAAGAACAGCAGCAGTTGCGAGTTGGTGTGTGAAAATGAGATGGAGCAGCAAGACAGGTTTCGACCCCATACATCTTCCTCTGTGCAAAGATAAGGATAAAGCGTTTACTAGACTGGAAAAGTAGCGAAAGAGTGAAGGGAATCAGGTACAAAAGGAAGTCGTGTCGGTTGCGCGGGTTGTAGGTTGGGAGCGGGACAGAAGAATCACAAGGGGCTGAACGTTATCTGGCCTGTTTAAAGGGCGCATATATGCTTAATGTGTCACTCTATATTTATCTTGGAGGATCGATAGCAGGAATCGGCCACGTAAATATTGCAGGATCCGTGTACATCGTTAATCCTCGCAGATCTTAATCAGACCGAGCTCGGTGGTTTGAGGAGGATGAGAAGGAGGAAGAGGAATAGTATGGAAAGGATGAAACAAAAACAGACAAACGGGCCCTGAAAGGCGCTAATTACAATTAAATTTAAATTTCAAATTCGGCACGTTTCCGTGCACGTTTTCCCCTTCTTTCCATCTTCAGCTGTGCGATATAATTTGCAAGATTAAAGTTGAGGCTTTCGGGATTATAAGCCGCTAATTCGCTTCGTTTCATTTACATTCCAGGCTGGATCAAGAAATTGGCCCCCAAAGACCGCGGCGGCTCGGTTTTAAAACGATTATCCATTGTCCTAATACGCATCACTGTGTTTGTTTTTAGCTTATTTACCTTTATTCACTCTATTATTTAAACATGATGAATATTTTCAATGGAATTATCATAATACTATTTATTCAGTTCTTTATTTCTATGTGATAATATTTCAAATAAAATTGTTATTTTATATTGCATCAAATTTTGAAATTTTACAAGAAAATATAGAAATATTCCCAACTTTGATTGTTTTCAATGATGATGATTATTGTCTTTAAGGAAATTATATGCAGAAGTTTTGTTGAAATTTTAATAAGTCCAGTATGATATTTATACATAATTACAACAATTAATTTTGAAAATATTAATTAAATTATATAAATTTAATAAGTAAATAAGGCAAAGTTGAAAAATATATAAATTTCTATATAATGAAGAAAAAGCTTCGTTCTTACATAATGTGAAAAATATATAGAAATATTCAGAAGTTTGAAAATAATGATAATTATCTTCAAGGAACAGCACTTTAAATCATATTAAGAAGTTTTGTTGATAATCGATTTGGTGGAACAAAAAATTAATATTAAAAATATTACAATTGGTTTCACAATACAAGAAGTTTTAGAAAATACCTAAGAAAATATTTTATTATTATTTATACATAATTACAATAATTAATTTTAAATATATAAATTAGATTATATAAATTTGTTAAATAAATAAGATCAAGTTGAAAAATATATAAATTTCTATATAATCACAAAAAACATTTTAAATAATGTGAAGTTTGTAAATAATGATGATTATCTTTAAGAAAGAGCACTTCAAATTATATTAAGAAATTTTGTTGATAATCGGTTTGGTTGAACAAGAAGTAACATTAAAAATATGAAATACTAATATTTTTTTTCTATAAATAAAAAATAAATGGGAACATATGGTTTTGTAAAATGTTGGTAATTTTTAGGAAATTAGTAGTATTTATTGTACTACAATAATTGTAAATATTTAAAAGAAGGCATCAGAAGAATGTTTTTTTTTGTTTGAATGATTGTTACCTAGCAACCGGTAATAAAGAAATCCAAAACTTGTAAAAACCGTATGACAGCGCTTTTAATTTTTGATATATAACTTTCATAATCGGTTTATTTTATTGCCTATATTTTTAGACTATTCAAAATGATTCGAAGAATTAATTGTATAAATTCATAGAAATTGTTTAGAGACAAATAGTTCAAGTAATAAAATAAAATTTGTGAAAATCCGTGATTGAATTTTGTCAATTTCTTCAGTAAACATTTTTGTAAGTATTTTTTTAAGTAGTAAAAATAATAATTAAATATTTTATTTGTGTTATATTATTTTTATAATAAATAAGTTATATAATTTTAAATTCATTTTATTACGTCATTTATTTGACATCATATAACTAGATTTATTTGTTTATTTTAAAAGTTATGTTTCTGATATATTTTTATATTTCTCTTTCACGCATTGAAGCTTTAATCTACGAACCAAAAATAACTTTTGTATTTATTACAATCGAACGCTATTAAATTATATACGCACTTCCTCCCTTTTTAGAGTAAGGGTATCATAGCATATTTTTACTAACCAGTTCAAGGTTGCATACACGCAGGTCAACAACTTAATATCGATCATCTTTTTATAGACATTAAAAAATATTTATACATTCTGGAAATATTCAGGTATTAAAAATAATACTTTCTTAGTAAAATTCGGTATTATAGTAAAATTATAGTAAAAAATATCAATTAAATTTATCAAATTGTAGTAGTGATAAGTCAGCGATTTAAAATGAAATAAGAGAAATTGTTTAAGGAAGATTTTGGACATTGAGAGAAATGATGGAGGATATTAAAAAAGGATATCTGGAATAGAAGTACGAGCTATCGGGGGATTGCACCCCTAGTCTTAAGAGATTCTTTTCCATATAAAAGCATCAAATAGAATTAAGGACTGTAATAAAACTTCCCATATCGGTTGGATAAAGGACATTTTAGATATCGAAGGTAATAAAAAAAATCACTCATATCTTTATTTCACTTTGACAAAGATATTATCCAAATCCATTGATAAGAAATATATTTAACGTAACTGAATTTGTTGGTTATTTTTATAAAATATATTTTAATTGGTTGCAAATTTATCTCATGGATTTTAGGTTTTGAAATATTTAAGATTTTCCATATACTTTGTTTAATCGAGTGGATGTGACTTGTGGATATACATTTTCTTTGGTTTTCGTTTCGTGCGTGGTCGAAATGTGCGGAAGAGTGGTTTTCGGGTTATTTTTATGTGCGTTAAAGTTGTTTTTCCTCACATCCGAATGGTTTTAGGCTCATTCCCACCGACACAATAAATAATTCAGCCTCAGGAAACAAATTCGTCTTTCCATTAAATTTCCAAATCCCAAAAAAAAGTATCTAGAAAAAATTATTCATTTTATCTATTATGAAATAATCTTGAATTAAAACTTATGTCCAATCCCACATTAATTTTTTATATAATTTGATTTGATGCGTGAAATTGAATCGTCGAAGCAATATAAATCAATTAGGTTTAAGGGTTTCAGTATTGCTGGGAGGAAAGTTTAAATTTTATTTCTCCGTACACTTTCTCGGAGATAACAAGAATGTAAGGCGGAATGAAAACAAATCCTCGAAGCACAACGCTTTTCTTCGAGTATTTAACTTTGTTCGCGAACTTTGCAAAACGGAAATAGAAAACAGGATATTAAATTCGCTTTCAAGAAGATTCATCGTCTAGTATAAACACACATAAAGAACAAGCACAATCGCGGTCTGATTATGATAATTGTTATTACATAATAAAAACTTAGTTTTTAACGATATTTTTTTTTAAGAAATTATAATATTTATCGAAATAATCATATTGAAACGAACAAAATTCATTAATAATTGAAGGATTTTACAATTATTATTAAATAAAATAATAAAAGTTTGTTGAAATAAGTTCATAAAGAAAATAATAGGATTTATTAAAATTTTGAAGTATTTCATCTTTAAATATGAATAAAATTGTCACAAATAAATAATATATAAAAAATTAAAAATAAAAGTAGATATAATATTGGTGGATGCGCCGGGCTGTGATAATTATTATTTATGTAATTTGAAAATATAAAATGTTTAGATGGAATATTTATATTATATAAATAATAGTTTTGTATATACAAATGAGTTGGATAATATTTAAGTGTTAATTTCAAATTTAAATTTTAATTTTAAATGTTTGAGTTTTGATGGTTTTACAATCAATTATGTGTGTAAAAGGTACTTAAATGTGTGTACATATTCATTTTAGAATTGTTAAATAATGCATAATTCGTGATGAATTGCGAACGTTTGTTATGAATATGAAAGCAAAATAAACGATGCAAATCAAATGTACTTGGCGGTTCAGCCTAGCACCAGGTAATAATTGATGAAATTTATTTAACTGCAAATACGTCCGTTTAAAATGAATTAAAATGAATTATTTATGTTTTGAAAATAGAATTTTGCTTGAAATCAACGTAATTTATGTACTTTTACAAAATTATTGTATTTGCGGATTTCCGTAATATTTGATAATTAATTGCATAATTAAATTTAAATAATTTAATGTTCAAATAATATACATTAATTATTATTTAAATAATTTGTATTGATATAGTTAAATAAATATCAAAAATAATTGTCACAAAAATGTTAAAAATTCTTGCAATTTACTTTATTGAATTTTATATTAAACTTTAAAAGAATTGAAAACCTTGGAAATCATATGTTACAAATTACATTTGAGTTTTTAATGCGAAATTAATGGTTGCGCATTGGGGAAATTCTATGTATTGTGGATGCGCCTGGTTATGATTGATTTTACAATACCGTTTGGTTGATAATGCACATAGTTTTACAATGCTATAAAAGCGATTATGATTATTGCCAATCGTTATTTAGCTGAAAACATATTTGTTTAATAATTGAAAATTTGTATATTTATTGTAATTTATTAGATGAAATAAAATTACCTATTTTTTAAATATTGATTAAAGTACAATTATAAATGGGTTTATGTGGTTGAATTGTGAACAAGTTAGGAAGTTTGCATGTGAATACGATTTTCGATAATCTTCTTCGACGGTTCAACTAAAAGTTTCTCGTGCAGTTTCTTGTTGTTAATATACGATGCAATCTTTCCCCGACGTTTGGATCGTTGAATTGTTTAGATGTTTGTTGCGCTTTTCCATAGACGGATAGAAAACTTTGTTTTCCAGTAACTTATTTTTACCTCGTTTATTATGAGTCATCCCTAAATTATATGTTTTTTGTTGTTGTTAGGAATTGTTTGGAAACAGACATTAATAAATGTTCGTTCGTTGCATCAAATAAAAGTTACTGAAGGCAACGGCAGCTAATTAAGCAAATTGGGGAAAATTTATTATGCAATGATTAATGCACGATTACGCATTGCACAAATAAGCACAATCGGTACGTTTGGCGAGCCGACCCGTTCGGATTAATTAAACATCGAAATCGTGGACAAAAACGGACTGCTGGGATCATCAACAATGGATGGTAATGTTTGTGGGTAAATTTTGTTGCAACCACATGATTAGGTGTGGACTATTGAATTGCACGTACATTGTTTGGATTTTGCAAGGATTTTTAAAGTTATCCACATTTGATTGAATTTAGTGTAGAAACTGTGCTGTTATTTCTGCTGGTTTGCAATCATTGCTTTGTGGTCTTCAGGGAAATTTAGCAATTCCCACTTAGAAGTATTGATTTCTGATCGTTCTCGCTCACCTAAGATTATTATTTTTACAGAAAACTTATTACTTCATCTGCAGTTAATAAATTACAATTTATATACTTGAAAATTTTATTTTTTTATTCAGAATTATAATTAACATATTAGTATATATTTTTTCTAAAATATTCAAAATAAATTTATTTACTAAAATAAATAAATTTTTGTTTTAAATTTGCATACAGCTAGAATTGCACTATTTTTAATGAATATTGGATATAAACAAAATCTATAGAAATTTGTTTGTAAAATTGTTTTTAAAATTTAAAATAATTAATGTTGGACTAAGTTTATAATATTAATAATCAATAATATTTAATTATTTTTATATATTAGAGATTTAAGACAATTTTTGAACATAATCGCTTATTTATATAATTTGCTGAATTAATTAATGTCATCAATTTGTATTGTAATTTATTTAGTTTGGATAGGTTAATGGAAATATGGTTTTCTGAGTTTATTTTTAATAGAAATCAGTAAAAGTTTAGATTTTGCAAATAATAAATCCATGACGTATTCTCGTCCCTTGAATGCGCCACGTATGATAAATTTAATACCATTGTACTCCGCAAAGTCAAAAGCGTCGAGCCGGGGCACCCTTTCCCTGAAAACCCCTTTTTCCGAAGCACCACCCAACCGCCCGAACATAAACATGCCCCAGGATGGAAAACGGAGGGACATTTTTCGCCTCCCCTTTTTGCGCCATTCTTTCTCGACACTAACAGTTAGGCTAATGAATCGTAACACCGTTATCCTGCCGCTTTTTAAGCTCGACTCTCGAAGCTTTTAAACCTTTATTGTACTTCCAGGTTGAAATGGAACGTCGGCCACTTATTACGTTGCCTTCCACTTACTCCTCCGATGCAAACATTCCCATTTTCAAGGATTACACTTCACACGCGTAATTATCGATTTATTTTCCTTACAACCCCTCAAAAAAAAAAAAAATTGGTGGCGAGAGCAAAAATAAGATGGCAAAAAAATATGCACGTATGAAGAATTTACCGGGCCAAAATTGCCTTTGACATTTCGCCCCCTCCCTAAACAAAATTAAATTCGACTCAAGCCGAGCGTTAGATATTCTGCCTCCTTTACGAATCAATACGCAGTTGAAAATAGGGGCGTAAGACGAAGAAAGAAAAAAAATAACATATTTGCAATTTTTTTTTAAACATTATTTTTACCGGGGGATCCAATAAATACAGGATTTTTTCGTTGCGAGCAGTCGAATTTTGCATGCAACGTTAAACATTTGGGCGTTTCATTTAGGGGAGAGGTGGATGGACCAAAAAAAGGACAAAGAAAAAAATATATCGAAAGGCAGATTGATTTTTTTCTTCTTCTTCGGCCTTATGTTTTGCGAATATAAAATTATGGCTTTGTCCCTTTCTATGATATTTTTTTTTTGCTATAGTCGTAGATAACATTGGAATAGTTCGGAAAAGCAGTTTCCCGGGTCTATATCGAGTTAGGAACTAAAAGCACTCGCAGCGATATTTATCGTTTGTGAATTTAAAAATAAAATATAAAACCCTTGGATTTAATGCGGCTGAAAAATTCCAACGATGTGTACAATGTTGAATGAGGAATTTAGTGTTTCCATTAGGCCAGTCCACAATTACTACACGCGACTTTATTTCCATTTGGAGAAATATCAGATTCGAAATTGTGCATGAGTGAAATTCGCTTAGATAGAAATGCTTTATTAAAATAATGGGATTTAACGTAGTTGAAAAAATATAAAAAAAAAACGTAAAATAATTTTATATATCTTTTTTAAGATTATTTATACTAAATTAACACCTCACTCAATAAGTTCGTAGGATGACATACAGATGGCGCCTCTATTAGCAAGTCCATATTATTATTAGAAAGTAACAACCTTCAGATGACGCCTGTCAATCTGATGTTTAGTTCACAAGTTACAGTATTTTTAGTAATTTTCATAACAATTGCAAAATATGAATTTACTTAAACAACTGTACCTTGAAAACTAAACGTCAGATTGACATGAAATTTTGACAGACGTCATCTGAAGGTTGTTACTTCCTAAAATTATATTGACTTGTCGATAGAGGCACCATCTATATGTTATCCTACGAACTTATTGAGTAAGATGTTACGTTATTGAAAATTGTATATATTACTTATGAGTCCATATTGAAATATCAAGAATGAAAAATTATATAATAAAAATAAAATGAGGTTTAATACGGATTGGTATTGTTGTTGTAATTAGGATTTGTTAATAAATTGAAATTTGTTTAATAAAATTTGCATAGAATTTCTTCGGCTTAGTATTGAGTGTACATTGTACGTTGAGTAAATAAAAGATTTTCTACATCTAATGCAGACCGCAATTATTCAAAGTCGTTTTATTAGGTCAGATTTATATCTGCATTGAATCCACACATAAAAGTCCCATAAAAGTAAATGCGATCCAAGATGTTATTTTATAGCGCCCGGAGGCGTAAGCGCAGAGGGATGAAAATCGGGCAAAAGATAATCTCTGCGAAACTAATTATGATTGAAGATATTTACGCAGATAAATCCGCGATGCAATTAAACGCAATCGAGGTGATCCATCCACGTCCGCAATTGAAGTTAAATAAATGAACTGACGATAAATTTTCAATTCGCTTTACGTAATATTTATTATAATTTAAGAATCTCTATACAATTGATCCAGTTTTTTTGTACGTATTGGATAATAATTTTATTTAATTATTTTATGTAACAATTTGCATTTTAACGATTTTTAAGTAGATGAAATGTGCAGAAATGTTTTAGTTTTTATTAAAACTTAGAAATGTGGTGTATTCCTCTTGGCGTTATTGAATGAAATTAAAGTTTTGTGTAGTGGAAAAGTTTGTATTCAAGTTTTCTGGGAACGGGAGAGCATCTGGATGGCGGAAAATGCATTAGGAATTATGTTTTCCCTGAGCAAATTCAGAAATATCGAATGGGATGAAAGGGAAGGAAACAAGTGCGAGGAAAGAAAGAAAGAACAAAAGAAGATGAAGATAAATGGAAAAAAACTTATAGGCGATTGTTGTATTTTGAACTTTCTGGTTTCCCCGATTCTATCACATTACGTCTTGTGTACTTGACCCATATATTTTTGGGGTCTTCTTGGGGCAAGGTCAGCCAAAGGGTGAATTGTTGCCAATGCTTTTGCCGGGAACTTTTTCCAAAAACTCGTTAGAACCCCTGGGGGCGATTACTCCAAGGGTTGATTTCATTACAAAAATATCAATAATATCCACGTAATTAACTTACACGAAACAATGTTAGCTGTGACGTAATTTCATTTAGTTTTTTTTTGTATCAAAAAGATTCTGCTCACGTTTGTAATTGGACCTGTTTCAATTAGTATGACTCAATAATAATATTAGTACTGTTTCAATAGTTTATTTTAACGAACAAAATGTGTAAATTCAACAAAATTTTGATTTTTTTCTCATTAAAATATGTAAATGTTATTCTGAAAATAGAAAGAAGAAAAAATGCTGCTGTATCAATTGATATGCAGCCCGTGCGAGCGGTTAATTTTTGTGTACGCGGTTGGTCCGGGTATTCCCAAAATTGCTAACTATCAATCATTGTCCGTATCCGGCGGAAGTTTAATGAAGCGGATGATTGACGTCCCCCCGCCAATTTGAGGCCGTCGTCGACCGTCGGGAGGGAGATGAAACTGGTTTTTTTTCGTATGCAGGACGACTACCGTCATCGAGGAATTTGATTTTCGGACTGACGAGGATCTCATTTAAATCACGTCTCACGACTTTTCTGCCATCTCCTTTATCTTACGTAAAATATGTTTTATTAGGGCAACGGCGTGTGCTGATAACAGAACCGATGCTCGGTTAGTGCAAGGAAACTTTGTGTAATTGCTAACTTCGTTAATGGAATCGTTCCCTCTTAATTCTTCTCTTGATAAAGGACGAATCTTCTTAATTGCGCACAGTCTTCACGAAAATACGTAACTCCGCTAAAAACACAAATTCAAATCCCAACGTTTTCAATTGTAAAGTAGTTCTGTTAGTTATAACAAAGTTTTACTGTAGTTACATATTTGCTAACTGAATATTCTGAATATAAATTTCGATAAATTCATGTGGACACAAATAATAATTTTATTTGAAATAATTCACTTCTTTTTATAAATTATAATGTAAAAATTTAAAAAAAAATTAATAAAATTACAAAATAATTATGAAAAAAAATGTGTAAGTAAATATATAATAATCAGGTTAATTAGATTATGTTGATTGTTTGTTTTTTTTTTAGATAGCAACTGTTTGTCGAGTGCTAATGTACTTGAGTGGATAATGAACTATAAAATCTATAAGTGGTTTGGAAATTCGGGCGTCTAAGGGCGCGTCGTCGACGATAAAGCCTTCATAGGAGGTAATTTGTGGAGGTAGTTAGAAAGCGTTATGATCCGTGAAGGTTGGATCGAGTGGATTTGGAATTAGCTCGCCTCAAAAACCAATTTTGCAAATTGGTCGCAGTTAGGACGAGAAGTGGATAGGATAGCTGGTGTCGAGAGAAAGAGAAAGCCTTAGGATTCGGAGGAGACAAAAAAAGTGTAATGAGATTGGTCCTGCCCCGAAAGAAGAAGAAAATATGTAAATTGATTTAATATAATTCGGAAAAAGAAAATCCCATTTCCAGAAAATCACCGAGAAATAATTAAAAGACCTTGATCTCGAATTTCAGTAAATTATTTTGTGTGTAAACTTTTCGATCATACTTTAAATTCTATTCCATTATTAGTAATATCCAATATTTTAATAAACTTCAATAAAAAATGTTTAACTGTAACTTATTTAATAGTAAACTTGAGTAATTTACATAGTTTTTTTTTGTAATTTAATTGTATTTAAATTAAAAGTTAAAATCTATTTATTTGTAATTATAATTGTTTGGTAGATAGAAACAGAACGTGTATAAAATTGAATAATTTACAAATATAATGTATAATAAATTAGTTTCATTAACTCGATGCTCGGTTATACCGTTCCTAGCTTTTGTTGGACAGCGTTTCCACCCATTTATTATTCTGATTAACTGGCGAACATTGCGTAAATAATAACGTGTTTAAAAGTTTTATCACTGCAGTAGGTTTGCGTGTATACCTTTTCAATCTCTAATGAGCCAAACGTTAACTCCGAGAGTTAACTTTTCGGATACTTCTCAAATTAGTCAAGTTTCCTGTAAAAATATTTGGTTGCTCTGCTACCGACTAAGGAGAACTGTAACTTTCTATCCTCTGCATTATTTCGTGTAATGAGCGAACTCATCCATTGTACATATAACACTGCTGTTGCGAAATGCTTAACGCATGGTTCTACGTTACAAATAGTTCATTATTTTCGAACAGTGTTTGGAAATGTTCTGAATTGTGTCTGCAGACTTCATTGTGTAATTAGGATCAATACTATTTAGTTTAACTTATATATATTAAATATTTGTTTTTACTATTAATTTATCAATTAATAAACAAACATTTTTCATATTCATTTAAGTTATTTTATAAAAATAATTGAAATCATAATTTGTTCCAATAAACTGCGTTTCTCAAACTGTCGTTAGCACATGACCTAACATATTTGTTTGTAGTTCCAATGCAACTTAATTGCTAAGAATTTTTCACTAGTTCTTTGTTAACACAAGGTGACACCTGTCATTTCACAATCCAACATATTTGTTTATAGTTGTACAACGACTCAATTGCTAAGAGTATTTCACTAGTTATTTGATTTGACACATGGTGACAGTTGTCATATCACGACCCAACATGTTTGTTTGCAGTTGTACTATGACTCAATTGCTGACACTATTTCACTAGTTCTTTGCTTAGACACATGTTAACAGCTGGCATTTTAAGAATTCAATATATTTTTATCTAGTTGTACTACGACCCAAATGCAAAGTGTATTTCACTAGTTCTTCGTTTTGACACAAGGTGACAGCTGTCTTTTCGCAACCTCAACATATTTGTTTGTAGTTGTACTGCGACCCAATTGTTAAGATTAATTTACCAGTTCTTCGTTTTGACACAAGATGACAGCTGTCATTTCGCGACCCAATATATTTGTTTGTGGTTGTACTGTGTGTACTGTATGGTATTAATACTTGTTATTTTCTAAAATTAATAATAATTAAGTTTATTAATTATTATGATATGAAGTTGAGCAAGGATTCAGTTTGCATGTGTGACCAAGCGAGGTCCTAATTTATTCCACGACAAGGAATCGGGCGCACTCCTTCCGGTTGCATAGCTTAAATTTACGCTCCGTTAATCCGTTTCCTTCGAATATAACGGACGAGCGCAGCGGCTCAAAATTGATTTTTTTTTTCATTGCAAAGCGTGCTTCCTCGTCCTTTCCACTCGTGACACACTGGCATATTGGTAGATTTATTTTATGGACCTATTTCGTCTACTACGTGTCATGCATACTTGACTCACTTTTTTGTTGCTGTAGTATGTTTGCACTTCCTTACGAAGATAATACTTTTGTGCTAGTACTAGCAGCAGCAGCACTTCTACTTCTTTGTGTACATACAAACAGACGTACAGCGGCAACGCTTTTTACTGCATCCCTCGCGTCTATTTATAACAGGAGAAAATAAAGGGAAATGTAAAAAGCTCGGATGGCGAAGTGGACCACTTTAAAAAATACCCGAGAGTACGATCCTTGTAGGGAAATTCCCAGAGCTGCGTCTTATTCTTATATATTGGGCGGAAAAGAAATAACTTTACAAAAACGATCTTATTTTACATACTATAAAATCTTAGATTTAAATTTAGTAAAGCTGAAGTTTATTCGGTTGGAATCTACATAATATTTAACTATTTGTATACCTTGTGGAAAATATTCAAAAAAATGTTTTACTTCTAGGTTCCTAAATTGTTTTATGTAATTCCAAGAAGAAAAAAATAAATGAGTTGGGGATGGACAAGGATGTGGAGCAAAGGGGGAATAAAACTGGTAGAATGGAAATCTTGGAGGATTCTTTTTCGTCTGGGTTATTTAATTTCGTCGGCGGCGGCAATTTTTACACGGAGGGCCGTAAAGATTGCGGCCTAGGATGAGGCTGTGTCTTATTCGCTGATGGAAAACGGTACTAATCAGATAGTGGGCCTCATCCAGCAGTCTACATGGAAGAGAGCGAGCGAGAGAGAGACCATTCTCCAACTCATCTCGCCTCTGCATCTACGCGATAAACTTTCGGGATTATCGCAATCCACCCTGTAACTTACGCAGGACTACCAACTGATAAATCACCACGCCACGTCGCTACGCTTTATAATTAAGCAGTAATTTACATTCACTCACTCAACTGGGCTCAGGGGGTTGGTCTGTATGTGGCGCTTTCTTTCGTTTTCGCCTCTCATCTACTCTTGGTTAATATTTTTTTTTACGTCTTCTTCTCGCTGTAATCTTTTCTGCGGGATGAGGGAAAAGAGAGGAGCGAAAGTAACTGCTCATTTTCCTTCCTTTTTTTTACAGTACACATTTAAGGCCGGACTTATAAACGAGAAATTAAATGGGGGAGAGTTAATCAAAGCTGAAAGCTTTTTTGAGCTTCAATTATACGATGAAAAAATATTGTTTGCTTAGCATCTGATTTCAATGTAATGGATATACACTTTATACCAAGAAGTTGTTACACCATATTTTCTAAATACAAATAAAAGGAAATACATTTGGAATATGAAATAAATATTTATAAATTTAAAAATTAAATAAATTAGCCAATGATAATAAAATATACGCATATTCTTTTTTTACTAAATTAATGAAATGTTTAAAATAGTTATATTAAAAAAATAAGTAAAATCATATTCCACATTTTTTTTTTCAAATTTTATCCAAAAATATTACAATAAATATATATTTTATTTTAGCTTTTTTTTCAATCGAATTTATAATTTTCTTTGAAACTTACCAACGTGATTTTTCAAAGGAAAAACTTATAAAATCGATAATGTGACTGGAATCAGAAACTTTCCATCATATATTGTAAATGCAGTAAATAACTGGATTTATTTTTGCAAGTAATTGCGTAAAGATTTGGATCGAAATTCTGTGGCTGGTGTTATTGCAACTGTATATAACTTGAGGATTTGGAGTGGAAAGAAATATGTGGAAGGGATTGCTGCCTTCCCACGAGGCGTCTTCTTCCGGTATTCGTATCGAAAATCTGTTATGAACTCGGGTTAATACAATGCGGTGAGCCGCCCCCACACATCCGAGGACTGCAAGAAGTTTCGTGAATTACAACGCGAACGCGAGGTAATAAGTAACCGGTTTTATGATCCTGTTTTGCCGTAATCAGGATGTTATAAATATCCGGTGGAAAATGAGTCCGCGACACTCGACGTCATACTCATTCCGGACTAAACTCTCGGGTTCTCCGATTATTTAATATTCATCGCGAACGACGGTTTGCTACAATCCGGACCCTTCATAAGATCAGCCCTTTTGCTTCGCCTTTAATTAAGTTCGCATCGGCCGGTTAAAGGAATTTATTTAATTGAACTAGAAAATAAAATGATTCATAAAATTAGTTTATTTAATTAAGTTGTATAAAAATCTAATTTGTTTATAGTTAAATAATTATTGTGAACAAAAATTGAACAAAATTAAATAAACAATTAATCAAATGTATAAAAATTATAATAACTGTTACAATTAAATTATTTAATACATTATATTTCAAAACAAAATAGAAAAAGTATTAGTTTTTAAATTTTTTTAACTTAGTAGCGTTAAAAGTTATGTAATTTCGATAACACAGAATATTCTAATTATTAATTACTTTTATTGTATATTTTTGTATATTAAATGCAAATATTATATATTAATTTAATATATTTTCATTAAAATAAATACGACGTAAAATCACCTTATTTGTGTACGAAAACAAAGTAATAAAAGTTAAACGAATGTTTTAAAAATCGCTTAATAATAGTACGAAATATCGCGAATCGCCACGAAGAATTAGTTGCATCTGCGAATCTCAAACGTTTAAAAAAAATGTTTTTAATGGAATATATTTAAATTTTATAATTATTTTTTCAAACAGAAAATTATTTATAAATCATTTATTTTACACTATACATTAAATTCATTTATTTTATTAAGGTGCCGCGAAAGTTTAACAAAAATTGTTAACAATAATTTCATTCCTCTTAAAAATATTTGTTTTACATAAATAGTGTTAAGTGATTACACAAGTAAATTGTCAAGTAACAATTAATATCTTTATTAATTATTTAAAAATTGCCATTTTCGTGACCATACAAAGATAATAATAATAATAATAACAATATTTATTGATCACACATTAAATGTAACCAAAGGGCTATCGACCTAAGTCTTTCCGCCCAGTGATACAATCAAACATATAAATTGTCTTACAATAAATCATACAAAAAAAAAAAAATAGATGTATTCCGAATAATGTGATATAAAAAAAGAAAGACCATAACAAAAATACCAAATAAATGAAAATATCGAAAAATGTAAAACAAAAAAAATATTATCAAATTTCTTCGTATTCGGTTGAAGAACTATCCATACAAAGATTAAATTACATTTTTAATTTATTTAATTTATTTCTAAATAAAATGTTTTGTTGTAGTTTGTAATTTAATTAACAGCTAAGCAAGAGGTAAATTATATAGGTGGCATACATTTTACGACTGGATAAAATTTTAGTAAAACAGGGTAGTAAACTGAAATTCTTGGCATTGCTTTCATTCCTCCTACTAAAACTTACGACTAAATGTTTCACTAAATGAAATTAAATTATTAATTTGAAATTTCCAAAATGTTTATAATTATATTTAAATTATATTAAATTAAATATATTATAATTACATTAAATATATAATTAGAATAAACTGATTTTTTAGTAAATTTATCCTTTTTATGCAAATTAAATCTAAATAAAATTAAAAAATAAATTATTAATTTTAGTTTAAAATAGTTTTAAAATTATTATCTTATTGCAAAAGCTACAATTAAATTGTGAATAATTTTATGTTTAAATTATTTAAACGTCCTTGTCTATTTTTATGTGTATTCTATGTTTTAAATGTTTGTATCTAAAAATACCTGAATGTAAGCTTTGTATTTGTATGAAATACAGATGTTTTATTGGAATTTGATTTTTGTTTTCTTCCCTTTTCTGCTCTGATCCTGGGTTGATGTAAATTTTGTTTATTCAGTGCAAATGCTGTGAAGTTATCGATACGGCAGCATTTCCGGTGACGCCTTTACGCGCGGTCGGGTGGGAGAGAGATGGCGGTTTTCCATCTGCGAGGAAAATACATGGGTGACAGGTGGTGCAGACGTACGTACTTATTCGAAATAGATCATCATCAGTTTGCGGGAGGAGGAGGATAAATATTTGATGACGTGTCGTCGTCGTCGGTCCAAATATTTGACTGGAACCGTATGAAACGTCGTGGGGGTTTATTAAATCTCATCGTAATTAGAGATGCTCCGGTGTAAATGCCAGTTTTAGTGCGTTGGAAATCCATCAAGCATCCCCTCGAGTATGGAATCCGAGGGATGTCGGCATACTTGGAACGGATAGCGATAATAGGAAGGATGGGATGGATGGACTACTACTACTACTCGCACATACATACACACACACCCTCCCAATGAGACCATGCACTGGGTTGAGATCTTGTGTATAGACTCTCCCGGTTCGTGTGATGATCCATCGAGGGATGATGCGTGCAGGATGCGTCTGCAAGGCGCCTCCACTTGGCTCCCCTTCTTTTCTGGGGAAAGCCTCCATCAACCCAAAAACTTCATGTCCCCAAAGCTTCCAGGCTTTACGACACACTTCTCTACGATCTATTTTTTTTCTCTTCTTCTCCTTCTTTAGTCTCTTCAGCCTTCAAGCATCCTACGCCCCATCACTATCTAAACATTAAAATAAATCTATTGGCTTCCAGCAGTATTTTGGAAATGAATTTTTCTAATTATTTACGGTAAATATCAAATATTGATTTTTCAAATTATTTACGGTAAATTTTAAATAATGAATTTTCAAATTATTTACGGTAAGTGTCAAAAATTGAATTTTTCAATTTATTTACAGTTAATTTCAAATGTCAAATTTTTAAAATTATTTAGAATAGAACTAAGTTACATTGTAAACAGTAAGTAAATATAAGTAAAATTTATAGATTTCAAATTATTTACGACTAAGCGGAATGATTTTACGTAATAGCATTCGTTGTTTTATCGTATAACGATCATTATATGGTTACACAATAAAAATACAAGGTAATTCGTGTCGTGTTTCTGCAAGACGTGGATATTTCCTGTCGAAACAATGTATTATATACACAATTAATGTAATGAAAGGAAAAGACGATCTGCGTAGGAAAGCGAGACAAGAAGAAAAAAAGAAAGGAAGATACAGAAGAACTAAAATGTAGCCTCAGACATGTCATCTCAATTACAGCATTTATTCGGTTTCGAATTTAGTACCATGCGGCAGCCCCATTAATATTTATTACACGGAATTTTATTGATTCCCTTCTCGTTGCCAGAAAGAAAAACCACCCACATACATACATACATAAAAAAAAACAAAGAGATTCCACGAAACTGGATAATCCAGGATTAAATCTACGCCTGTTGTTTTCGCGCATCAATTTCTTGCTCCCTCCTTTGCATCCGTCAGGAATCTCCTCCCGCTTCTTTATTTTATCTTCCTTTTTGTGTGTGTGTGTGTGTGTAATTCTCCTTCCCTTTCGTCCTACGTCCTTCGCCTTTGAAGGCAATATTCTGATTGCAATCTGCAGTTCAAAGAACTGCAATATTAACATTTTCCATTTCCATTTTCTCGTTTCCACGTCCATCGCCGTCGCTGATTAAATTTTCTGTAATGGATGTGGAAGGAGGAAATTCCGATATGCAGAAACAAACGAACGAATAAAAATAAAAAGAGTGAAAATCGAGAGAAACGATTGAATTAACGCAGAACCTGTTGAATCGTCCGATTTCCACCTGCTCGTATACATATTTTTTTTCGTAAATATCAATTGATTCGTTGAAGTTCACGTATAAATAAATTTCCGCAGGGTCTGAAGAGTCGATCGGTGTTGTTTTTTTTTGTTTGTATAATTCCTATTTTTGTATGCTCGTACTTTTGGTTGCTGTTTCGCCGGAGGGGATGATTTACGCGGCGCCCTAATTAATATCCCGTCTGGAATTTATTGGAGCAATAAAAATTCGCGAGTACGAATAATACTGGGAGCGGCAGGAAGAGCGAAAAATGAGAAAAAAATAAATACGAATCATAACGTGCATACATTAAAATGGTAATGGATCTTTCGTGCATTTCCTACGTGCAATTTGGGTCTGGTATTTCAATTATACTGGTTATAAATGGAATTATACTTTTTTTCAAACCACAATTTTTATAGTCTTATTTGATTGTTATCAAAACTCTAATTTACTTGCAGAATGTATACAAATATAAATTGGAAAGAAAATAATATATTTTTATTAATAACCTGTTTTTACTGGAAAAATTAAGAAATATTATTATTTTATTAATTATATAAAATATTTAAAGATAAATAATTATTATGAAATACATTTATCAGTTTATTAATAGTAAAATATGCAACAATTTTATGTCTAAAAGTTTTTGCTAAATAATTTTGCTTTAATAATTGTTAAACACAGTAAATATTTTAAGTTTTGCTCTATAAATTCAATAAATATAATTGAATTAAGTTATTTAAAATTACTTTTTTTTCAGTTTTAAACGTTAATCATAAAATTTATTATATTTTTGTTAGTTTTACAATGAATGTTATGAAATTTCATGATTATTTGTTACCTGTAAAAAATGATGATTTTCTTAAAAAAAAAAAAATTAAATTGCTGACGTGAAAATAAAAATTATTTCTATATTTTATTTCACGTTCAAAATTATTGAATTTATTTAGTTTATCGTAAAATTCCTTTCTGAATTTTTAAATACAATAATTATGAGAAATAAAATTATTGAAAATAATGGAAAATGAACAATTTATACACGTACAGAATTGTATAATAATTATTAAGCATTGAAGTGATTTACAATTTTAAAATAAATCCATTTCATACATTTATTTCCAGATTCCAAAAGTGCCGAATTGCTGAAATATCGTCGTGCCGCCCGGCGCATTCACCATAAATTCCAAACCTTCCGCATCACCAAAAAAAAAAAATATAAATAACATTTGTGTGACCTAATAGGCATAATCGGGATTGCAGCTGCCGGAATTTCTTTGCATTGCGAGCCGCGTAATTAATAGCTAAACCCGATAGCGGAATTCGCAAGAATTTAATTGACAATTAACGGCGCGGCGCGCATATACAACGACTTACAGTTGTTGCATAACGCGCATTGGACGGAGCCTCCGGAACAATCGGCCCATTAAGATCAATATGTTAGTTATGCATCAGTTTATGGGCAATCCGCAATTTAATTGGCTTCGTCGTCGGGGATTTTCTGCGATCCGCGATAGTTTGCGAGTTTCCATACAATAGGCACTTATGCAACGTCGAAAAGCACGGTATACGAGCCGAACAAAGGGATAACACCGAATAAAAAATATACATGTAGCATTGATGACGTGGAAATTAGTTTGCGCATACTGAACAATGCACGAAACATTTCAAGTATATAATTACAATTGTGAAAGTATTATATAATTTATATACACAATGTGTTTAGTAATTACAATTTCTACATCTACACGTAACTTCATCAATTTTTTACAGTTTATTTATAAAACTAGCAAGGATAGTTCAAAGGTTGTTTCAACATTATAGTATTCACAATAAATATTATTATTTACGTCAATCGAGCTAATAAAATGAAAGTACTGTAATTATAAACATATTAACAAAGTTTTTGTTGTTAATAATAAATAGTATCTATTTTAATACATGCTTTATACTAATTTATACTTAAAGATATTAAATATTGTATTCTCTCGTCACTTGAATTTTGCAGTAAATACTAGTTCATACCAATCCATCCATTGTTTACATTTTGGGTAAATAATTCCAAGTATTTTTTAATGATTATTTAATAATGTGAAAAGTAAACAATACTTCTCAAGTATCAAGTACTTGCAAATGCTACTTGTTTTGATAGTTTATGAATGTATAATTTCAAGTACGATTTAATGATACTTGAATATATTAGCAAATAAGTACTGCTTGTCAAGTATCAAGCACTGTTAATTGTAAATACTGAAAGTGTGCACAAATACATTAATTGTATATTTGAATAATACTTATCAAATATAAACTATTTCTAAAAAGCGTGTAAATTCATGAAGTGTTTACATTTTTTATGTAACTATATATGTATTTTTTTTGTAAATATTTATAACTGTTATTCTTGACATTAAATTCCTCCTTTTAATATTTAGGAAGAAGACTTGTTTAAGATAAATCAATTAATTAAGAATATATGAAACGATCGAAAAATAGAAATAATGAAGAAATAAAAAGGGACCATTCCCCTTACAAGTATAAATATTGTATTGGGAATGCCGACACGAAGGGCAAACATTTGGTAAGCAAAGACAAACGTCTTCATCTTCGCGTCTCATATATTTTTTAAAGAAAAAAGTTGGGGAATCTTTCCAAATACTCGTCAACAAAAAGCTTATAGTATTTCTGCAAAAATTGTGATAAGCGAACTGCAGAATTTATTGCACTGCTCCGTTTTGAACGTAAAAATGGTAAATAAAATATTACGTAAGGGCGTGGGCGCCAAATTGAAAGTTAAATGAGAAAAGAGTGTCCGCCCTGCGCCAATTTTGCAAAACCCCTTTTTTTTCCTCTCTCTCTATCTAGCTATTACCAATCGCGTGAAGCGCACGATAAGCTCAAGGAAATAGACCGTAGGTTCATGCATCCACATCCTCACTCTCCCTCATTTTTACGTCCCTTCTTTCGCTCCAACCCATCCCTCACCTCGTAACACCTTGCCAATCCAGTTAACTGGAATTGAAAGAGTAAAGCTTAGGCTTAGTCCTCATCCGGGAGAAAAGATAAACACGGAAATCTAAGGGCCGAACATTTAGTTTTTTTTTCTATTTTTATATCGCCTTCGAAGCAGCCACGATCTTTAAGCTATATTTACAAAATGTAATCCCTTGACTTAAACATCTTCAACATATTCAATATAATCTCACATTTAAATTTAACTTACTTAAACAATCTAAAAATTTTCGTTTTCAAAAATAATTTATCCAATAAAAAGTTTAATTTTTACAGTTTTTAATACAAATTCAAAATTAGACATAATATTTTACTTTAATATTTTATTTTAATATTTTATTTTTAATTAAATATAAAATCATAATTAAGAATAATATTTTCTATTATTATTACCATTTTCTTTATATTTTTTTTCTATTATTTTATAATCGATTTATTATGTAATGATATGTTACTATTATTGGCAATTTCGGTTGAATAATTGATGAGAAACTTCGTACGTATAGTGGAATTTGGAATCGTGAAAATGCTCAATAATGTATCGTCCTTCGAAACTTTCGTACGACGTGAAAATCCATTCTGAAATTAGCTGAAAACACGTTTCGTTAAAAATAATTTTATTTATTTACAGATTTTAAGTGGAAACCAATGTAATTAGCATAAATAGTTTGTTAATTCTAACAAATAAATATTCTTAAATTTTGTAAAGTAAATTGCTGCAGATTGAGAAACTTTTTTTTATTATTGTGAATTGTAGTATTTGTCCTCGAAGTAAGTACTCTTTAATTCTTGAGATTTGGGCAAACAGTGATAAAGTGTATATAAATTGAATTGAATTGAAAAATATATAAGTATATATGTGTAAATGTGCGTTCAAGTCTGGTAGATTTGCATAAAATATATCGAGGTCATGGTGGATCGAGAAGGATGAGCATGAGGGCAAACTTAAACGCGTAAACGGCGCGGAATAATTCACCGCTCTCGCAGTGGGAAAGGACGAAAGAGGACGAAGGAGGAGGACGGATCGAATCCCCGCTTCAGTAATCCGAGACCATTCTCATTTGTATTTGAGGAATCTCATGCTTGGACAATTCTTCGCGCAGATAGACGAGTAGATGGATAGATAGATGTAGATAGTTGGAGACACATCGATCCCCGATTTCAATATCCGACCGCCAAGCGGGAAATCCACATCCATAATAACCGGTCATTTTCACCCATAAATCAATCCCCGATTCATAAATTACGCAATATTTATACGCGCAGATATCCGATGCCATAAATATATCCGCATTCTGCACACACATAAAAATAGAAATGAATATGTTTTTTTTTTTCAAATGTGTTCTCATCCTTAACTAATTCTGTATTCCCTTCAATTTTTATTTATTTTCTTTATTATTCTTCAATATCCAAACCATTTCCGTAAATATTCTTATTTACGTTTATTGTTTTCATTTAATTTTGAATGTAAATTGTAAAATTTCACTTTATGGACTCTAAAATTATATGCGAAGACAATTTGAAAAGTTTTGAAAGTGACACAAGATTATGACATAATGTAAATGTTAATAGATTTTCTTTCTCGAAACTTTTACATCTTTTTATTTTTATTTTATATACCTATTTTTATAAAGATTTAAAAATTGTATAAAACATCTCCGAAATGTGTCTACATTTTGCAGAAAAATATCGTTATTATCCTTAATGCATTTATTATTGCTTTTCTTTAGTCTTTACGCGATTTTCAATAAAATTTACTATAAAATATTCTCTTATTAAATTCATTATGATATATGAAATATTCCAAATTTTGTAAATTCTATGATTTTCGAGGAAAAAACAGAATCTTTTATTCACATGTAAATAATGTAATATCATTTAATTAATTGGAAATAATTAGTCTACTAATTAAAGGATTATATAATATTTAAAATATAACAAAAATCTTTAATATGTAAAAATTAGAAGTAAAAATGTTTAAAAAATATATAAATCTGATAATTTCAAATATTATATTTTTGTTAATATTTACATTATTCTGATGAAATGTATGTCATAATATATCAAAAAAGTAGATAATAATAAATTAATTAAACACCAATAACTTCTATATGAAATATTTAAATTTTGTAAATAATAATATGATTTTGAAGGAATATAATTTTTTTTTACATTTCCTCTATTGAATTTTTTTATTTCTATTTTGAAATTTCCATAAGCTTTCCTTTCAAAATTATGTTCATTCTTTGAATGCAAATTGCGTCCTCACGTTATGAAAAAAAAAATATATCACCCGCCGGTGAAGATATGCTAATGGTTTCTATCCGAAGAACAAAAGTGACTAGGATAATGGAATTGCATTCGGAATGGCGACGCTGCCAAAACCGCAGAGAGAAAATGGAAAGACCAGTAAAAAAAAGGATGTAGGATAATATGAAAATTGATTGCCACCCCTTGTCCGTTCGCATCAACGCTATTTATACCTCCGGTCACGTAACGAATTTGTTGTGTTCGGAAGAACTACACTAGATCGGGAGAGTTGTAGTGGCGAACTAGTTACTTACTTACATTCAGGACGAAAGTAATCCGAAAAGTTTGCCTCTACCAAATCATCGTTCCAGTTTACTTTTCGAATACAAAGTGTTTCAAATGGCCATAAATCAGGAAGGTCCTAATCTAAAGTTTCGTCCTGAACGAAACTGTGACTTAGTATGTAGTCGAGAGAAAGAAAAAAAAATCTAAAGGAATATTATTAATTCAGCGAGCGTTGGGGAATTAAAAAACGGAAAGGATTTCCCTCCCTTTTCCAGTCGCTCCTTTTTTATATTTGCAACCCCTTGTATAATGTGGCCTGTACTCAACGATACCCATCGATTTTAGCTTATCCGATACACTGTATTATATAACTTTTTTTTGTAGTAGAAATTGGAATATTATTAGAATCCTTCGACCCCTAATAAAACGCACACGGATATTCGCATACACACATAAAATATATAGGTATATTATATAAGTGAACAAGTGCACTAAATCCATAACGTTTTACAACATCGATAAACATTTCCATAATATTTCGTTTTCAATGCGCGGACTTCCAGCGATATGTTGTATATAACCGTGAATCCGTGATCGAATGCCCTAAATCGATGATCTATTCGTAGATTAAGCGAAATCCAACGAAATATGCTTAGTAATTCCATTTTCTCATTTTATTTTTATCCAATTATATTTATATACTTGCAATAAATATTTTTGTATATTTGCATTAAATATTTTTAATAAATTTTAAATATTTGTTTGTCTTCGAAATTAAGAGAATTGATTAAGTATAGAAAATATAAGTATCAAAAATGTAAGCATAGAAAACAATGTAATATAGTTTAGATTTACTTTGGAAATTTAAGAATAAGAAAAGAAACAACATATAAAGATTGTGAAAATTAGTTTTGCAGTAAGAATATAAGAATCGAAAATGTAACATCAAATTGTAAATATTAATAAGATTAGCATTCAAAAAATAAGTATGAAAATTAGTATGAAATAAAGCTTAGATTTACATTAGGAATGAAAAAGTAAGTATCAACCATATAAGCTTTCAAAAAATTACTGTTTCAGTAAAAATAGAAGACTTGAAATATGCATTTACATATAAAATGTAAGTTAATATTGACATGTATGGAACACAGCTTAGATTTACATTAAAAATGAAATAGTAAGTATCAAAAATATAAGCACTGAGTAAAACGAGTATTGAAAATAGATTTTTTTTTAATATTTTAAAATGATTAATGTGTGATAATTTAAATATTTAAAAAACGACCTGAATTCCTATTTTGATATATGTTTTATTTAATTTATTAAACGTATTACATAAAACAATACAAATAATTGCATAACCAAGTAGCTATTACGTGCGAAATGCATATTTCTCGCGTAATGTAGTTCAAGAACGTAAAGTGCACAAAGTGTTTATGATTAAAAGTTCTGAAAGTGTTGCATAACTTATACACAGCTATAAATGTACACCTTTTAAACATGGAAATTTATTAAGTTTTCTCCACAAATTACTACAATTATTTACAATTTCCTTTTTTTTTTAAATATTAACATTACTTTTAATATTAATTGAAATTTTCAAGAAAGAAAATACAAAATCTATAAGAAAAATTTTAAAGAAGTTATTATTTTTTTAACAAATATGATATATTTAATAGATTTTACAAGAATATTAGTTCACAATTAATGATTAATTAATAATAAAAAATGAATTTATTTCTTTCTATCTAAGTTTTAATGATAACATTGTATCATTAATTTTATTTGTATAACTTTTCAAAAGAGACGCTGCTCTGCCTTTTCGTGAAGTTTCACGGAAGAAACGTCTCTCAAAGCCTGTCGAAACTTTGTTTAAAGTTTTCGAAGCGGAATTAACATAAAATAAAATAGTAGTAAGCGCGTCAAGCGTTTACTTCGGAAATTTATTTATTGCGTAATACGGATTTATGGCGTGACAGGGGAACTGTGAAAAGTGCATATTTTACAAAATATATGACGTGACGTGTACGTTTAAAAAATTGTATTCTGCATAGTTTCTATTACGTTTATTCAATTTTAAACAATTTTACTATAAATTTATCAATAAAAAAAAAACTTCTTTATTACATTGATTTGTTTGTGATAATTTTTATTTAAATTTAGAAATTAAATTAAAATGAGAAAATAAATATATTTTTTTATGATTAACAAAGTTTAATTCAATTCAATTAATATTGGAATAAAGTAATTTATTTGGAAACTATATAAATATGTGCTATTCATAAATAATTCGATATGAGTGCTTGCGTTATTTAGTTTATTTTTTCTTGCGACGTAATTTACTTATCATAACCAGAAAACAGTTTATTTTCGATCTAATTTCTTTATAAAATGAGACAAGTTTGCAATGACCTTTAAAAGTGCACGTACTGAATGTCGCTGTGTAATATTAGACGTGGGCGACGTATGATGATCCTGTTTATTTGAGAAATAAGTTGAACTTCCTTCACATTTTTATTTGAGAAATATAATTTAATATAACTTAAGTTTGTATTTTACTTTTATTTATATATTTTATTTTATTTATTAGTAACATTTGTTCAAATTAAAAAAATGTAACAGATTTTTTAAGAAATTTGAAAGACATTTTTTTAATTATTTGAAAAAATGCTGCAACTTAATAAAATTGGAAAAGTTCATTTCTTTATATTTTATATAAAACTAATATGATAATATCAAAGCTATTGCTAAGATTTAAAAGATTTATAACAGAAAATTAAATTTGTAGTTAATATTAATTCTAGTAATATTATTGAATTATTGTACATTTTTTGCAAATAATCTAAAAACCGAAAATATTAATTATAAATGAATAAAACATAGTGATTCAAACAATTTGTATTTAAGTTTATTAATGATTACTTATCATATTTTTATTTATTATTTTTAAGAATGAACTAATTCAATTTTACAACTTATTTATATGTTTAGTTTTGTAATTAACATAAACATACAAATGTAAATCTTTTAAAATATAAACGTTCAATTTTTTTCTATGAAGCATAAAACTAGATTTTTAATCATCTACTAACAAATCACGGATAAACAGAATAATAATAAAATAAATTAAAATTTATACCATTTCTTTTTTTTAAGCGTATTTCTTCAAAAGTATTTTATTTTCATAGTATAATTACAGTATAGCAAGTAGATGAAATAATATTATAAAGAGAATTTTCAGAATTTGTATCATAGCGTTTTATTTTTCAGGAAATTATTAAATTTATTGAATATATTATATATATTATATTTCTCGTCTAATATAGTTGATGTACGTAAAGTGCACAAAGTGATAATGATTAAAAGTTACCATATATTTCATTATAATTTCTAGAAATACTTAAAAAAATGTTACTTAAACCTTAAATAATATCGTAATCAAATTATTAAATTTATTATATAAAAGTATTACAAACTATAATGCAATTAAATAAATTTATTTCTCGTAATTATTTAAGTACGTAATGTGGATTAAAAGTTATCATATATTTCATTATAATTTCTAGAAATGCTTAACAAATCTTACTAAAAAAAACCTTAAATAAAATTGTAAGCTGTATTTAAAAAATAATTATAAACTATTAATATCGGTATTTCTTCATCTGCTTTGGAAAAATGAATGAATGATGTAGGATAGAAGATAGATTTATGCAATCCGACAGTTTTGGTTATGCGATTTTCGGGTTACGCCATCCCCAATTTCCATGTCGAGTCTGACAAAAGGATTTTTGCATAATGCGTAGACGCAATTTGAAAGTGCGGCATTAAATTCCGGTTTGAGAAATTGGCGAGGCCAAGATTCAATTTGGTTGGTTGGGTGGAGGAGGAGGAACTCTCCTCTCACCATGTTTGCAAATTAAATTTCCGCCCTGGGCATGTATGAAGCCGCCTACCGCACACAACCTTTGTGTGTATATATATATATTGATGTGTAAACGTGTGCGTGTGCACTCGACCGAGAGAATCGACTTTATTTATGTCGGCGTTAAATTGCGCGTAAAAATATTTTCTAATTTCATTTACTTGCAGCAGTCGATACACACATCCCTGCCTGCCTCGGTCCCTTTCAATTTATGATTAATTAAAGGGCGCAGAAATATAATAAATGGGTCGAGTAAAATAAAAATAAATAAACGTTTTCAAAATTCCCGCCACGCTGAAATTGATTTAGTGAGTGCGGCGACATTAACGACTGTTAATTTCAAACCTGGCAATTAATTACGTGGTCCGACCAACATTATAAATGCATATTTTGCTAGGCTGACCGTGAAAATTGTTCGCGAATGGCGAATTTATGGTAACCGGATATATTTCCCAGTTTTATTCACGCGTGCACCGCGTCCAAATATTTAAAAAAAAAAAACGAATGAGAGTGCCTTTATTTGAAACCGGAACTGGTCATAAACCGGATCCGATTCTTCCGCCAGATAAATTCTCTATTTCGATGCGATCCATTATTTTGCACATGGCATATTGTTAACTGTATTGTAATGTAACGTGCACGCAATTAAAGCCTGCATTGGTTATTGTCCCATTAATTTTCCATAAAAATACTTAATTATATATAAATAGAAAATTAAATTTGTTCCTCAATTTATTTTGTTCTTAGTTTAAACACATGAAAATAACAATAAAATTGATATTAATCAATATTTTTTTATATCTTGTATAAACTTGAATATAACTATGAAAATTAAAGTAACTTTTACAATAATATAGAAGTTAATAACAAAATAAAGCTTAGAGAAAATAGAAAGAAATAAAAAATCTGCAACAATATAAACTAATTATTTATTTTAATCCGGACAGCGTAAAACCTCCGGCTTTCCGGAGATTTCATTGCTTTCTATCGATCTAAATATTTAATACCATTAAAGTATTATATGAAGTTTTAACTTTTACATTTAATTTTTTAAATATCGCGTCTTATTAAATTTTATGTAATTATATTAAAATTTATTAAAAAAATAATATATTTATAATTTTTGTTTAAAAATGATTTTAATAAATTAAAATTGTATTTTTTTTTATAAAATTCTCGTTTGATATGTGAAGATACATGAAAAGTTTTAATTATTTCGTAACAGTGCGGGTGTAAATAAGCAAATTTCGCGAGATGGTCGGTGAATTTTTTAATTAAATCAAAGACAGTCCATGCGTAACAGGCCAATCTCTTTCCATCGAATTTCCTTGATCCTGCGACGTCAACATGCCCCTTTCTAATAAACTCATTAAAAGTTTCTTTGGAGTAAGAGTACCAAAACGAGAAGATGTATTTATATGCATTCCGCGCTGAGGAGACACGTTGATGTGAAAAGTATGAAAATGCTCTTGAATTGTTACCCCGAAAGGAACGAAAGTTTTTCATAACGACGTCATTGTATTTCACTACGTATTTTGTTACCTGAAAATAACATTTTGCATAAAGTATAGACTAGTTTATCCCCAATTATTTTTATTATACATTTTTTATTTGTAATTATTTAAAAAAATATACAATTTTATGTATAAATATTTCATTATAATTGCAATAAATATTTAAAAGATTTAATTCAATATTAAATACAGGACAGACAAAACTTTAATCAACAACAGTTATATTATTATTGTTGTTACATAAATATATTTGTAGTTAGTATCTGGTTTTATATCTGTTGCAATAAATACAAATATTTTTATTATAACACGGGAATATCAGATGAAATTGTAATTAATTAAAAAAAATCCTTTTAATTTTTTTTTTTCATTCAGGTTTAATTTGATCCTTTTATCCTTTGTATTCATTAATGAATATTTTCTGTTTCGTTTCATTTATACTGTACTTAATAAACCGTACGTTTGCTTTAGCGCACAATAAATATTTCACTAACAATGAGAACAAAATATCTTTGTTATATGTAATATTTCGATTGTATTAATTTTACATTATGGTTATTTTAATAACACCAAATATAAAAATTTGAAAAATATTTTAAATTCACTTAATTTTATTGGAAATAATGATCATTGTAAAATGTAAAAATAATCATATAATACTAAAATAAATTTACAGTAAAATATTAATAAAAATATATTTTTTTAATTAAATGTAAAACTAAAATAAAAAATACGAACTTGTAATTTCAATAATTTTTTTTTTATAAATTTTTTACTAATCCAATATTTTTTAATTATTAATTTATATTATATTTATGGAAAAAAATAAAATTCATGTTTTTTAGATTTAAATTTACATTATTTTAGTTATTGAAAATAAAGAAAAATCTAAATGAAAAATATGATTAAATTAAAATAATTACTAAATAATTAAAACTTGTACTTTTAGTTTTATTATATATCACATTTATTATATAATATTATTAGGAAATGATTAATATTTCTCAGTAATCCATGTTTTTAATAATGGAAAATATCAATATTATTTAATTATATTTATTGGAAAAAAATAATATTTCAAGTTTTTTTTAGATTTAAATTTATAACTTGTCATTTATTGATAAAATAAAAAAATCTTGGTTATTTTGAGTAACTAAAATATAAATAAATTAATAAAAAAAATAATTTTAATATCATTCTTCAAACCTCTAGTCACAAATCTATTGAATATTTACTAATTTTTGTTACTTCTAAAATGCTACAATAATTTTTTTATTTCAATATTAAAAACCGCTCATTTTTAATCTTCTATAGAGCGAATAATACGTAACAAATAAAACGTTGAACTTTTGAGTTGATTTTTTTTTCAATGTACTTTTGAAATATGAAGCTTTCGGTCGAGCGGGAATTGGAAATATTCCGGGTGTGAAACTGCAATATAAACATTTCAACCGATATGAAATGTCCGGTTATTTCAACATACAATTAATATTTTTCCAATTGCCAAATAAACATTGCAGCCATTTTAATCGAATAGCCATAGCAATTAACTTTTAATTAAAATGAGTCGAAATTATTATTATTTTAATATTTTTTTGTATATATTTTTCGTTTTTTTTTTTTCAAGAATCCAAATAAATGTTATTATAAATACAATAATTATTATATAATATTTAAAGTATTTTTTATTTTATTTGCTTTAAAATATGTAATAAGTACATATACATAATCTTTAGAGTTATGTTCCGGTTAGAGTTGCAGGTAATAACATCAATATTACAGTTTACAAAAAGTAAAGGCATAAACGGTTAAGTAAATCTAAACGTTATTATTATAAAAAAAAATGATGCAAACTCTTAACCGTTTCTATTTCAACAATGTAATAACACTGAAATTGAAATATGCTAATGTAGTTTGAAGTAAGCATCCACTAATTACAATTGCGTAACCCATTGTTTAAATCTACGTCGTCTGTATTTTTTTTTTGTGAAACGTTTGTTTGAATATTATATAAGCTTTCTTCTTCGAAACTTTCAACAACTTCTCCACGATTCGCGAATACTAATTAAATGGAGTAAAAGTGAGAGAAGGAGGAAGAAAAAAGAATCAGGATTAACGCATTCGGACTAATTACACGAAACAGTTAACAATTAGGGGAGACGGAATTCATTACGTAAAGTGCCGATAATTTACTTTTGGACTTTTTTTTAATCGGCGCGTTTCAGACCATTAAATTAATCTGATCGGAGTGCAGACAAAAAAAAAACATGTTTTTACGCCGAGTTTAATTTTTAAAACTTATTCATTTTTTACGTCAGATTAGTTACGATTAATTTTTGTGTGCACGTTGAGGTTGAAAAAAAAGAAAATAGAAAATGCGGTATAAAGAATCATTGTCGGTGCAGGAGGGATATTATTTCTTTGAGATGCGGTAAGATGAAAAGGGAAGAAAAACCGATCTGAAAGAAAGTGAAGAAGGAAAAAAAAAGTAGAAAGAAAATGAAAAGAAAAGAGGTCGAGACACGTGTAGTGAGCGAGGATTAGATTCAATTTTCTTTTGACAAATAGCCAAGATTTCCTTCACCAAATGAGGATTTCCGCCCCGCTCTTCATCATCCACCGAAAAGCCGAGATTGTTTAAATCGAATCCATCAAATAATTTACGTTTTTATACACTTGATTTTTATTATTTTCATTTCGAGCATCTCGCACATCCTTAGGAATTCTCATAGCGATGATGCGGATCCGCAGAACTGAATAATGCATGTATTTTTAATGAAAAAGTTCTTTCGCCGAGTTCCTCCGAATTCCCAGAACTGCGGACATTTTAAACTAGTCCAAAATGAAATGCATTTTCCGTATTTTCCACCACCACCAGAAAAAAAATTCCCTCCCTTCAGATTCAATTAAAAATTAAATTAGATACGAAATTGAAAAGTGAAAATTTCGCTTCGCATTTTCTTCTCTTTTTTTTCCTTCATTTATTTTCTTTTTGTCTGTTTCGCTTCGCATCAGTTCTACATTGCGAAAGTTTATCTCTGTCCGAAGGGCATTTGAATTATTGGAAAATGTAAAAGAAACGCTTTATTTCCTTTGCTGCTTCGGACTTTCATTTGCTCTGGATATAAATCTTGAAAGGAATTCATTCGTTGTTGTAGTTTGAAATTGCTGCACGGAGTTCTCAATTAATTCGTAAACTGTACGCATAAATCCAATCCCACGATGATGATGATGATGATATAAGTTCAATTAATTATGATATAAGTTTAATTCGCTTCACGCAATAATTACATTGCTAATATCAATTTTGTGTATTTATGTTTGTACATAAAAATATAAATGTATTTCAATATACTTAAAATATTTCATAACAACATTTTATTATGTTAGGTTATAAAACCTCATAAAGAAATAAAGAGATCACATAGAGATAAAATCTGAATAGTAACAGTTATTTTATATTTTACTCAATTTCGTTTATTTTTCAAATATTGTGAGTAAGGAAATGCACGTATACATAATTTAATTATTTTACTTATTATTTTACTTATTTTAATTCTTAAAAATATTTTTAATTATGTATTCATTTCTGCAGATCCTTAAAAGGTATTTTTGAATGATTCATTTTGTATTAATAAAATGTGATATTTTCAAAGAAACCTAATTAATAATTAAAGGTGCTCTTAACGAAATTAAAGCAATTTACAAAGCGCAAACAAATCGCGAATTCAATGTAAGCTATTTCAATTTAGAAATGAATCCGCGTTTACCGGTTTGTAAATATTTAATATTGATTAAGAAAAATCATGAAAAGTATATTTTACGTTAAATGTAAATAAATTGGCGTTCAATTTATATTTCTTGTGCAGACTTTTCTTTTATATGTGTTTTATGACGAAGATTTTTTAAGAACAAATTTTCAACTGACAAAAGCGAAACTTCTTTGTATTATTGTGTAGAATAATGTCAAAGCATTATCAAAAACAAAGATTCATAACCTATATTATTGCGTACTAATTTAGGTTATAACTTTTGACAGCTGTAGCTTACTAAACCTAGAAACTAAGATTCATCATAGTAAACATATATATATTTTTTTATAAGATTAGATAATTAATTAATTAATTAATTAATAAAATAAATTATCTAAATATTTTAATTGTTGCAAAACATTATTTAACATATAATTTTGATGGATGCAAGTTAGATTACTTACGATTTGATAACTTGGCAATGGTAAAAACGTGATTCCATTTGGTTTAGTAATAAGAAAAAAAAAACGATAAAGTAAAGGGATGAGCACGTCGAATGAAAAAAGGAAGAGGGTTTTCGACTTCGGAGTGTTTTGCAAATTACCTTTCCTCGTCAATTGTCACACGGAATCGGGTTTGGTCCGATCTTCGGTCTCGGCCGGAGGATTTTCCTTTTCCGAAAAGGGCTTCAAAGGGCAATTTATTATTGTAGCGCAAAACGGGGGTTTCTCTATCTCTCTCTCTCTCGAAATGGAACAACGGTTGCGGACAATAAATAAACTCCAATTTCTAATAATCAATCAAACCCGGTTTTCGTGTGAGGCGAAGGTGGGGAGGTGTTTGGGAGTCAAGGGTGTCCTGACAACCTACCCGGCGCACCCACCATAACTCACACTAAATAATTTGCCGTCCTGCGGTACGAAATATATATATGTTTATGAAAATTAGCGCATAGAAATATAGGAAACACAAGTGTATATTCATCGAAATTATTAATATTCTAATTTTTTTTATTACATCAAGGGCTAAATAACTTCAATTATATTCATAATTGACGAAGCTAAAACAATATTTATTATGCAGACAATAGAAGATTAAATATGTAACTTTTAGATTTTTCCAAGTAAACTAATGAAAAATTCATTATTTTATATATAAAAATAAAACAAAAAATGATGATTATTATAGCAACTATATGAAAATATGATACTTTGTGCATGATGTTGTTGAATGAATATTAATGCAAGTTAGATTTGTCGCAGATGCCGCTTTGTGGTACATGCACATAGTATGCAATTAGTCGTTTCTTTATTGCCTTTGGGTCGCAAAAGCGAGTGCACTGTTTATAGCCTCCATCAACTTGGCTTCAGCTCTAAATTGAGTGAACCTCAACCGTGATGGCCGGTTTTTAGCGTGGTAATTAAGTTGTCCGCTTCAACACTCGACGAGAAAGAGTAAATAATACCGAGTTGCATGTTTTAACCATATCATGGTGGTCGTGCGTTCAGAGCAGGGGCGTACTCGGAATTTATCCACGACAATCTACATACTAACTTTCTCGCCTGCGGTTAATTCGGATCCACCGCACTGCTGAATGTTTGCTATGCACTTTAATTTCATTGCTTCAACCTTCGTCCTACCGTGTATTAATAATTTGCGGTTGTTAAAGCACATACAATGTATAACCCATTTTTTCATAAGTAAACAATTTATTTACATCATCTTGTTTAATATAAAACTTAAGACAATAATTTCTAGGACTAACAAGAACATTTGAGGATGTGCGGCGGATATATCTGCCATATCATTTACATGGAAAACTACGTAAATCTGTTATTTATAAAGAAAATTAAATAACATATTATTAAGAAATAACAAATTAAAATGTCATAAAAGCAGTGGTACTGTTTCATTTTCGTATATATTCATATATTTTTATTATTAATACTCATAAAATTAATCAATTATTTTACTAGAATAGTATACAAATCTAGTGCATAGCTTAATCAAAGATAAATTGTGATGTAATAAAAGAATCTTTACTGTTTCATTCTCTTGTTCATTCATAAATTTTATACTTAACTATAATAAAAATTAATAAATATTTTTAATAAAACATTGCTACTACAACTGTAGTCAAAACTGTTTATGAACAATTTAATTCACAAAATATCAAATTAATTTTAGATCATTGTTAATAGATTCTAGGACCTAATGAAACATTTTATAACAAGATTATAAAATCTGACAGAAAATAGTCAATTATGGATGCGCGGCGGATATATCCGCCATATTGTTTAAATACAAATCTACGTAAATCTGTCGTTTATAAACATAAATTATTAAAGAATAACAAATTAAGATGTCATAAAAGTAGTAGTACTTATTTATTTTCGTTTTAATTTATAAATTTTTATTATTTATACAACAAATAATGAAAAAATACAATTTCTTAGTTTTTGATACTTAATACTCTTAAAGTGCGTAGCTTTTTTAGTTACCTAATTGTAGAAATGTAGTAAATACTATTTTTAAATATCTTCGTTGATAATTTAAAGTGTCATAAAAGAAACTTTAGTATTACATTTTCTTGTATATTTTTGTATATTTGGAAAATCTTATATGTTTTTTTTTTTATTTGATTAAATAATATAGTAAAGTTTGATGTAGTAAACATTTCACTATAAGTAACTATTGATTTGAAATATATAGTAAAAAGTATTTTGCACCCCGTAGTTGTTCCATTGCACTCCCCTATGTGAACGAGTGTGTCGCTTGTCTCCTCGGGGGTGAATTGCCGATGCCATGACCTGGATAACAGGATTACAACATTACTTGCACTGTAACATTTCAGCGCCAGGAACGAAAGGTGGAAAAAATAAATTTACCCACAACTTTTCACTTTGGTGCATCTTTCGCTACAACATTTATACAAACATTTCGTCGTAGATCTGAATAAAAAAAGACACGTAAATGAATTATGACATCGCATGCATGCACCCTACCGACTATATTTATTTCAAATTGAATTGATTTACTTGGAATTGATTTATGCCAGACGCGAATTTAATCTTGAAGCGAAATACATAGACGCATCATATTATATAATATACGTAGTTTGGATTGAGTTTAGTGTACTATATAGTTTTGATAATAAAGCGAAATAACAATTCAATTACGAAATAACAGATTTGCAGAGCTTTTTGCTATATTACTTCAAGAAACTTTCTAGTATAACTCATTATTCGGATTAGTTTCTAACCAAGTTTTACACGTTACGTGTTCACTTTCAATTTAGTAAAACTAATAGAAAGTTACTCATTGATTACTACAAAAAAAATGTGTAAATAGAAAGGTAATTAATTATCGGTCTATATTATTTCTATAATATTTCAATTACGTAAGCGAAATTATGCAGTGGAATTGTTTCAACTGATAAATTGCAAACAGTTAAATTGCAAATTTTGTCGGACGTTCGTGATAATATGGATTACTGTTTTGCCTCAACGTAAAGTTAACAATCATGCGGGTATAATCTTTCAATCACATCAAATATTTACTTGCAAATTAACCGTGCATGTTTGCGTGCAAATAAATATCAAGTAAATAGACAAAATTAATTATTTGCAAACGTAATTGGAAATAAAAAATTAAACGTAATCAATTATTAATTAGTTTTGTTCAATAACAAAAAGAATTTGAAAACAAGTTATTTGATAAAATGCCATAAAAGAAGTGTTACCTTTTTATATTTAAATAACTTAAAAATTGAATTAAATTAATAACATTTTCTTCCATTAGTACTTTAATTAAACTTATTAATTTTTAATAAGAGTTATTAATTAAATTAACATTTTAAGAAATATATTGAAAATAATTTAGTAGTTTCTTTTATGAAAAAAATAATAATAAAAAATATTTTCTTATACTTTCTTTTTACATGAAATCCCTAAAAATTATTAACGATTTTCTAATTATAAATTGTCATAAAAGAAGTGTTACTATTTCATATTTTAATAACTTAAATCGCATTTTCTTCCATAAATATTTTAATTAAATTTAGTAATTACGTTCTTAATAAAAAATATTAATTAAATTATTATTTTAAGAAAAGTATTGGAAAATAACTACAAATTGTCATAAAATAAGTGTTACTATTTTGTAATTAAATAACTTATTAATGACAAATATTTCTTAAATGTATCATTTCCACAAAAATATTTATTTTATGAATAAATGAATACAAAATATTTTGTATGACTTTTATTATATTTTTTATACAATAAATCCCTAAGAATTACTAAAGGTTACATGGTGTGAAAAAAAAGTGTAAAATCCAATATTCCAATGCAATAAACGGAATGGAAATATAGCGACGCAAAGTGCGGTTTGGGACGGTTAGTCTCGAGAGGATAAAGAGAGGAAGCTAATGTTTACTTTACCCGGAGAGGGGTTTTGGGGACTTTCGGCTTATGCAAGGAAAATTAGATTTGCTGTAAGGTGTCGAAATCAAATATGTTCAAGAATTGGCTTCGTTTTCCTCCAAATTGCCGTCGGTTTCATTAACGTAAACTTATTCGATTTACGTTTCAGTAAATTATTGATCAATAAGCACACTAAATTAGTGTTCATCAATTTAGTAGCTTCATGGATTTATTTACAAACAATCCCTAATTGCTTAATCGAATATTGGGTAACTTTTAAATTATGTAATCGATTTCTACAAATAACATAAATTGATACTTCAAAATTAATAAATGATTACAAGAAAAAGTTTTTATGAAATTTTTAAATTAAAATATCAGTAATTTATCAGTTAACATAAAGAAATTGATTTAAGAAAATTAAGTGATTCATTAAGGTTTCAACATAAATATTATACGTGATTTCAGAAGTTATGGAATTGATTGAATTAATTATTCACAAAGCGTAGACGTGGAAAAATGCGGCTACGAATGGAAATGGAAATATTTATGTATTATTCAACCTTGACAATGGTTTGCCATTAATAAATCTCTTAGCCCCAGCGTTTCGACCACAAACAAAAACACGAAGAAATTACACTAGGTTTTCTGTTTCGAAAACATTTATTACCCGAACTTTCGTCGTCTCCATTTATTACATGTTATATAATTTCGCGTCTCTTTTAGGGCTGCTGTGAACATATTTTTTGCGTGTTGTTGTCGTTGTCCTTTGTTGCATTCTGTACGACGAGTTAGCATTTCGCATCCTGCAAGATATTCCCTAAAGTCTAACTAAAGCTGCGCAAGTTGGTCGGCAAAATTGGCGGGTATAAATCATCATACATTCGGTTTCGTAACGAACTTGCAGCAGCGCTTAGCTATGGAGTGGCCCTTCCGGAAGTACGAACTTCGTGTGTTCCTCTAATACAGTTGAACTGCTACATTTCGTGAACTCGTGCAAACATTATAATGTATGTTCTCTGTTGGAGAAACAATTCGTTTACATGGGGCTTAGCGTTAATGGCGTTGTATATAAGAACGTAATTGCATGCGTATCGCAATGTCGAATTGCTTGCAATGGGAATGATCCGAGGGAGAGAAACACTTGTAGAATGAGAATGGGAGAAATGTATTGCACACGATTTCTTCACTCAAAAACGAGATAAGACGCAAGGTTATATAACCGAGTGGTTGCGGTGGAGTAAATGACCTGGAAATATGTTGAGCCAACCGGCTGAAGATTTTGCAGCAGCTCTCCGGACTCCTTGGGAAATCTTGCTTCGCTGCTAACGAACGAAATAAGTAAACAAGTCCCATTTAATCCGCTCAGAAGCAATGCCTGCGTCTATTATTATATTAAATCGCTGCAAACCAACATTCATAAAATTTAATTTTCATTCTTTAATCATAAACTAATAAAAAATATTAATAAAGCCTAAAATATTTTCTAAATTGAACTATTAATTAAACAATACTATTGATTTTCAATAAAGAAAATATAATTTTCATTCATAAATTTAGATTTCTTAAAATACTAACGAAATATTGCTGAATAAAAATATTTATTTAAATTAATTATTATTTTTTTATATATCAAACTACATTAATAAAACTAAATATATAATAATGTTACATAAGCAAGATTAAACAAATAATTGTGATTACGTGTAAATATGTAATACTGAGCAAACGTAATCAGTTATGATCGTGTTGGCAACCGATTAACAAACGTTCAACTGTTTATTTATTTTTTTTCCTTTTTATGTTACCTCAGTTTTTGTTTTGCTTCGTTTTTCATATTCCTTTAATTAATATTTTTCTCCGTCGCCGGATTTAAAACTTTCCTCGACGTTGATGGATGTTTGACTCTGTTTAACTTCGATCGCAACCCTGACCCACCACAAACATCAAAAGTTATTTCTTAACGTAAGCAACAACAAAAAAAAAGAAATTTCTTCTCTGCATTAATTCGTTTTTTTTTTTTTTGGAAATTTATTATTTATATAAAAATTAATTATAATTAAAATGTTGAAACAACTTTTGATAAAATAACTTTGAAATTTACATTTTAAATAAAAGAAAATTTGTTATAGAAGATATTGAGTTAAGTTCTCGGAAATCTTAAAAGATGAAGAAGTAACATTTAGGTGAGATGATATTTATTCTTTCACTTATAAATATTGTAAATATAATCGTTAATAGAAAAAAAGTAAGATACTTGTTTGTACGTTGTTGTATTTGTAAGTATTCAATGATTATATTTTAATTATTTTCCCAAATTTCTAAGCTGAGTCAATAATAATTGTTACAAATAGGGAAGGACGACCAAAGTCCGAGTTGAATCTCCTCTAACTAATTAACAGTGTTTAAAGGACTCCAAGAAGTCGTGACGAGGGGCGCAGCTGTGCGAGGCGATTTCAATCACGCTTTAAGGGATTAGAGGGTGCGTTTCGTGACGGAGATTCGGGGATTTATTTACGTTCCTACAGTTGATAGCGGCGCTATTTGCATAACAAGAATTGTCCGCAAAACCCTTGCCCAATTATCGATTCTTCTCTTTGCGTTTTGAGGGGGAAACTGCAGAAACGGATTTTCCGCGATCCGCGTAGTGGAAAAACGGTCATCGTTAACTGACGAGCTAAGCCAATTATTCAGGCGAAAGGGCCCGAGCCTATTACGGCAATTAAAAACTCACCCTGTTCCAAACAATTTGTCTGTGAAACGCGATTACTTCGAATTACGTAACTCCTAGGCGTTTCTCCTCCCATTTTGTTCTTTCCTCTTTATTTTTGTCGTTTCCTTTTGTTTTCGTTTCCCTGCAGCGTCCTCACTGTTTCGTCTCTTCTGGGGATTTGTTTTGCCTTTCCAATTTTCCTTTTCCCCTCGCTTTTCATTTAATCCCTCTTCTTGTTGCGCCCATCGTCGTTTTCTCAAACAGTTATTACGAAACTAAATTATCTGAGCTACAATATTTTAACGTTTATTATACAATTTTAGGAAGTCTCATACTTTTGATTTTATATCAAAGTTTCAAGTACTTTTACACATTTTTCATTTCTAATTCCCATCAAAATAAAATTTATAATATCTACTTTAAAATATTTACTAAAGTATACACAATGTTACTAATTTGTTTCCCTTTTTTTTAGTAAATTTTTATCAAAACCACTTTAACTATTCATGTAATTTTATAATAAATTATATTAAAAAAAAAATATATGAAACAAGTATTTACTGATGTTGATAAAATTTGTAAGAATTGTTTTATGGATGAAATGCGATTTGTATTCTTGAAATAATTGGATTTTAAAAGGGACATGAAAAATCCAGACGTCAACACAATATTGGCAGATCAAACAACATCGTCTTTATATAAATATAAATAAACGAAGCACTTTGATCTTTTCAATATTTCGTATTTCACAGAGGATGAATCCGCATTGTAGATCTGCTCTTTCAATTGCAATAAAAGCATTTATATCAGGAAACCGAAAACACGACCGGAATAGACGGATGGGACGGATGGATGGATGGATGAATTGTACAGCCAAAAAGCGCTGCGGAAAATAACGACGACTTTTTGCAACAATTAGGGATCGAAATGATGTCGGATATTTTTGCTGGGCGGTTTTTCCAAAAGAAAAAATTACGTCTCCAATAATTTAATTTTGAAAAATAACTAGAAACTCATTGTTTTCCATTGCGCTTCTTTTCATATACTTCTTCATGCGTAATTATAATTAATAGCCAAGATATGGCGATTTTTCCAAATGACAATATTATGTCTCTAATAATTTTTAATTGTATTTTGTAAATAAGAAATTTTGTGTATACATAATAATAGTATTTGAAGAGGTCCGTTGTTGCGCTTCTTTTTATATATCTGCTTTTACGTAATATTAATTAATGGTAGAGATATGGCGATTTTTTTTTTGTTCACATCTTCACGTATTATTTGATAATTCGATAACTTCAAATACTAATTGTTTCATCAAATTTCATCTTATAACCGTATTTCTGATATTACTCATTTTTCTGTCATTGGCTTTCTCATTTGAAAGTAGTTACTTATACAATAAATACCATTTACATAAATGTGCTTGTACCATTTTTGTAAAATACGCTTGTGCCATTTTATGATTGTAAATTTTATTAGTTTTCACATGACCTAAAAATGAAAGAAAACACGAGGATAATAAAATAAACTTCAACACAGAAACGCTTTACTCATTTTTTTTTTCTAGTGCTGCATTGTGAGAGGAATATAAGCATGAGAAACGTCAAGAGTTTCATTTTACGACGCTATTTTTCTAGAATCTAAAATTCTCGTAATTTTTTTCTTATAAAAACTATTTAATTATTACTATTATATAAATATTACTCGAAACTAGAAAAAAAAAACAAAAAAATAATCCTCATTCAGTAAAAAACTTAATCTTCAGTGAAGCAAATCAGTTTAAAAAAATGTGCTGTAACATGTGCAAATATTATATATGTATTTAAAAATAAGAAAAAATCACTTTTTATACAATAGGCGAATATATCCGCACTAAGAAAACTGCTTAAATTGTGAAAATAAAATGATTTCCTACTTAAAATTCAGTTATTATTCTTGGAAGCATACTAAGTTTGTAAAGTGTGAGGTATCAAATGAGAGTCTATTTACTTGTTCTCAGGGTGTGGAGTGTGGAAGGTAAAAAATATTGTAGTCTTAACGGTGCGGATTTACTTTATATCTTGTAAATGAAATCATGAATGCGTCGCTTAAATATTTGCAGCTTGTAACAAAAGCGAAGGGACAAAAGGGCCCTGGGTCTGAATACATAGTGGTGCCGGGGTTTCTCTCATTCTATGTCTCTTACTCTCACTCTCTCGTTGCTGCCATAATTATTTTCGTGCTTTGCGTAGATTTTATTTACACGTAAAGTAACTGTTTTGAATTGTAAATCATCCGATAAGGGCTCCCAACCCGACGAAAGAAATGCCCCCTAATAAATCACGACTCTCGGGCCACTCCTTCGCGTTTATGAAAGGACGAATAAAATAAAAGAATACATATTTAATGTTAAGGAAACTGAGCAAAGAAAAGAAAGCGAAACAACAAGAAACGAAACTAATTAATAATTAATCAGAAGTAATAAACCTCTGCTCTCTTCATTAAAGTTTACATATTTTTTCAATTTACAGACAGTTTCCTCTTTACAAATTTTAAGTTTTTATTTTATTCATTTTCACTTACGAATTCTTATTTTACGAATTGTAGTTATCTTAGTTATCAAGATTCATTTGACTAAGTTAGTTTATATTTATTGGGAATTATTTCTAACTTTATTAATTTCAATTTTACTAGAAGTTCACTTTATTCACTTAAAAAAATAAACTTTTCACTTTTCTGTTTCTCTATACTTCATATAATTTTTAAATAACACATATTAGTTTACGCTCTTTACGAATAATTACTTTTCGGTTTCCATTTACTAATATGTTGAAGAATATTAATGTATAAAATAAGAAATAATTATTTGAAAATTAATGTAAATATAAATAATTCAAACATTTTATTCCTTTCATTTTAACGATTCTATTTGATTTAGTATAGAAAAAGATACACGATAAGCAGTTTCCACTGCAGCTGAACTTCTGCTAACTGGCAGAAATCAAACTAATGAACCCGACGTTCGATATTATTAAAGCTTGCACTCCTCTCTTCCAATATAAAAAAAAATCAATACGTATACAAATTTTACATAACATTTCATTATCATATTTTAATGAATAGACAAACGCCACGTCCACAAAATCCAAATTAAGTTTAATACTCAGAGTGGAAGAAAGAAGCAAAAAATAACAATAAAGAAAACGCAAGCTGTTTCTAGCAAGTAATTGAGACTTGACTTCTGTTTCTGGATCAAGTCTTATTTGTCTCCGCACGTTCCTCATTTATTTTCATCTCTTTTTCATTTAGTTTTTATTTATTTGTTTTTCTACTAAGTCCTTGTTTTATTTTATTTTATTTAGTTGTTTTTTTTTTCACTGTCTTATTGCGTCCAGCGTTTTCTTTATTGCATGCAAATTTCAATTACGAAGTGAGGATGAGGAATAATAGGAATGGGAGATAGTTGTATATATTATATTGTGTCGTTTTAAGCTGTGTTTATAAAGCGAAACCATTAAATTTAATTGCGACTCACTCGAAGCTTTAAATTTAATGAAATTATGTAACGACGGTCGCAATGGGGATGATCTCAGCTTGCATCACCGGATCGAGCAGTTGCATCCAATTACGATATATTTATATATTTGTATTCTACAAGTCGGAATTTACTTCTGAACTCGCTGTTCACAATTCAGGATTTCCAAACTCGCATTGATTCAAATGGAAATCATTAGTGTGTGTTTTTTTGAGCATGTTACATATTTTACTCTTTCTTTATAAAGTTTATATTTTTAAATATAAAATTACTTTTGAATCAATGCTTACACAACCATAAAATTAAATTCTTCAAAAACTTAAATGTTTATATTATATAAATTGTGTAATATCAAATAGTACAATAGTTTTTTTTTTTTGAGTTTTTCACATCCAATTTAACAATAATAATTAGATAAAATATTATAGTATGAAAGGTATGAAAATAATATGATTTTTACCTTCAAATTATTATCCAGAATAAAGACAGAAATAGAATTTAACTTTTGCAATAATTATGAATAATTAGAACGATCTAAATATATAATTGATTTATCAATTTAGTTTAAAAAATATAGGTTTAAAATGTAAAAATGTTGTATTCTGACCTTCTGAAGTCTCTGCTCCAGCAGGCGTAGATGACTGGATTCATGCTGGAGTTGATCCATCCGAGCCACGTGACGATTGCCAAGACGATTTCCTCGTGCCAGATGCATTGTAAACAGAAACCGGAGAGAAGGTTGACAACGAAGAATGGCAACCAGCAGACTATGAAGACCCCCATCACGATTCCTAAGGTTTTAGCAGCTTTCTTCTCTTTTGCGAATTTAGCCAGTTTCCTGCTGAGCGAGAAGTTCTTGTTGCTGTTGGCACCCAGGCGATTCAAGCCGTTATTCTGCAAAGCCGTCAATGGTTCATCCTCCTGCGGATACAGGGTGCGAGATTCGGCCGTTGGTAGCTTGCAGGTGCCGCCTCCTCTGTGTATCCTCAGCGTGAGCTCCATCTGGGGTCCAAGCAGGATCTGCTTGGTGCCGAGTCGAAGAGATCTCGTTTGCTCGACGGCGGCCCGGTAAATCTTGTAGTATGTGAACACCATCACGAAGAGAGGAAGATAGAAGGATATCGTGGAGGAGAAAATGAGATATCCTAAGTGTTCGGTGAAAGGGCACTTGTAGGCGGCAATTGGTTCGGTACGGACGGCCCTCCACCACGCGATCGCAGGGAAGGAAATCGCGCTGGAGCAGACCCAGACGGCGGCGATGAGAAGAGCGGCCCGGAAACGAGTCATCCTCATCGGGTAGGTTATAGGATCGGTGATAGCCCAGTAGCGATCCAGAGAAATCACGCACAGATTCAGGATGCTCGCGGTGCTGAAGAGCACGTCCAGCGATCTCCAGATATCGCACCAATCCGGCCCGAAGAACCACGTGTGCTCTAGCACTTCGTACAAGGCGCTAAATGGCATCACCACCAGCCCGACAAGGCAATCCGCGAACGCCAAAGAGGTGATGAAGTAATTGGTAGCAGTGTGCAAGTATCGCTCTCTGAATACAGCTATTATTACAAGCATATTACCGAAAACCGTGGCCAGAGAGAAGAGCAGGAGCAGCGAGACGACGACCGCACGATCCTGCATTAGAGAGCTCCACTGTTCCCAAGCATCCCTCTCCGGATCCGAACCGTTCGTCCAATTCACCTCCGCAATTCCGCTGTTGCTGCTGCCTCCATTCACCAGCTCCAAACCCCCAGATAAATACACCACTTCACTTCCATTCATTGCCATTTCTCGTTCAGCCCCTTCATCTCTGAAACACCCAATAATAATTCATTAATCATTTGACGAACACCCAATTACTACTACCACTTCTCCAATCATTCCCACCACTCTCTTACAAATTACTACAATTTTAACAACATCCGCATCATCAAACAAATTTACTTTTAACGATCGACAAAATAAATTTATCACTTATTTTATAATCACAATATTCCATAGTACAAATGTTTTACAATTATTCATTACTTTACATAAAATTCTATAAATTATCAGCTGCATACATTTAATATTCTTTAATGTTTAACAAATATTTGTTTCTAAAAAAAAGAAATTTAAAATATTTAAAGATTATTACATAAAATAATTTATTATATATTTCGTGTATTTACAAAAGCACCTTTCAATAGTATTACTATACAGGTAGTGTTAATCAAAACTTAAAGGTAGAATTAGTGGTTTCAAATCCTTGAGGTCCTTGAGTTAGTTAAGCTGTTGTCGAGGCTAGGTGAACTAGCACGTATGAGTGCTGCACAAAACCAATCAATAATCAAATTACTGAATTCAGCAGATTATTCTCCAAATTTGTAAAATACAGAAAAGAGAGAAATAATCAGAAAAAAAAATGGTGAAAAATATTGGTATGGTTAATAAAGTTAATAAATTTAACAAAAAAAATATAGAATGAATCAAAAACTTATTATATAAAAAATAGCAATTAACTAAATCGATATTATATGAATGGCATCTCTAAATATATCGATTAAGTCTGAATATATAGTGTATTACTTAGGTATGATAAACATCTAAGATGAACTTAGAAAAAATGTCATATTTATATACTATATATATATATATTTTTTCCTTCATATGCAAGATTATTATAGCAACTTATTAATTATTAAGGATATACAAATAAATTAATTAATGCAACTTAAGTATTAGATAAAAGAAAAATAACTTTAGTTTTACATAAGGAACAATAAAAATTAGTTATCAATCGAATACAAATAATTATATAATAAAATAAATATGATTCATAGTGTATTCACCTAAAGTTATTAAATATTTGGGGAAATACTTAAATTATCATTAATTATCTACATCGTTAACAATGCTCATTAATGAGATTACTATTAAAAAATAAAAATAACAAATGTAATCCAAACATAATAAACCTAATTAATTATCTAGTGATTTTAAAGGAATAAATTAATTTATAAACTAAAATATTATTTTTTATGATTATAAGAAAATATTATAAAAATTAAATGTAAAAATTAATAAATTTTAATATTAAATGAATTAAGATATTTGTGGGTAAAGCACCAGAAGAATTAAATAAGATAAAGAAAATGAAGGAAGAGAAAAGAAAGAAATGAAAATCTCTATTATTTTCAAAGTAGATGATTTAACACTGCGTCAACTGCAGATAGGGGTAGTAACACTATTCCTATATATATATATATATACTCAATTTTTTTTAAAGCACTTTACAGCACTAAATGCTATGTCGGAAGAGTGATGAGACCATTGGAGCTTTCGCACGCCGTTGGTCGATCTCATCAAGAAATATGTAATTTGTAACAAGATTAGTTATCTCGTCGGCGTTCTAATAGCATCGGAAAGTCATTTGGAAAAGAATTCCTCAACCTGCTCCTTCTTTTTCCTTCTTGAACTGCCAATCGATTGGGCATCGCCGCCGCCTGGCAGATTCCCAAAACACCTCACGCAAAGGAATCATCGTTAGTTTTAATACCAGGCCATCACATCAACGATACCCATCGTGCTCATTCTTTCCACGGTCATTTGCAGCGAACTTCCACACTATATATTTAACAGTTAATAGCTTTCCGTCCCGTAAATAACTTCAAGCGCGACTTATATAACATCCCCGATGATTTTAATTTTATTTCTATTCAAAACTATCGATAGCCTTTCATTACATTTAACTGACATAGATTAAAAAAAAAAAAAAAATTAAATTTTTCAGAAATTTTTATTAAATACAATTTGAAAAGTTTTGAAAGCGACAAATATATTTTAATAAAACGTCAGTTTTTACTAGATGGTTAAAGTAGATGTGTTTGTGCAAGTTTATAAATTGGAAAAACACGAGTATTGTGATAGAATTCTTCGTTATATCAGGTTTATCGGCAACAAAAATTCATACCAAGATGGAAAATGTATTAAACCAATCTTTTCCTTTATTTCCAACTGTCCACATATCTATGTTACAATTTAATCGTAAATGTACAATGTAAAGATGATCCACGTTGATTGTTCGAAAACTGCAACATCATCAGAAAACATTCAAAAAGTTCGATGAGTTAGATCGCGTGAAATTGCTGATGTCATATCCATTTCATCATAAATTTAGAATCGTTTTAACAGGAATAAAACTGATTTTGATCGTCGATGATATTTTGATTTACCACTGTTGGTTTAAGTGCACCAAAGATGGTAAAGACTGTTCCATCATCAGGAAAGGTTATGGCATCAGTTTTTTGAGATGTAAAGGGATTTTGTTAATAGATTATTTTGAAAAACGTAAAGAATCAATAATATACAAACCATGAAAAAAAAAATCGTGAAAACAGTCCCTTTCGCTTTTAATACTTTTCAAATTACCCACGTAGTTTCTAAATTAAAATTTACAACCAATTGTATTGACAATCTTATTTATATAATTTCAACAAATTTAAGGTAAATTTAACTGATTTATTATTATTTAACTTTAAAAACCTTAAAAAAGGGATTTAAAATCACATCTAGAAAATATAAATTCAATCTAAAATATTTCTAATATAATTTTATTTAATTTTTATTAAATTTATTTATAAAATTATTTAATTAATTTATAAAAAATAGAAATTATTAAATTTTTTGATTATTTTATGAAACATTTAAAAAATATAATTTCAATTCTTGACAACATTTTAATAATCCAACAACTGAAATATTTAAACTTTTAAGACTTAATTATTACCTGATTTTTACTAACATTTTAAAAAAATCTATTAAAACGTTAATTTTTTTTTATGAAATTCTTAAATTAATTCAATTTGATTTATTAAAAATAAACTGTTAAATTATTAAATAATTCGAAAAAACATTATAAATAAAAGGATTTAAAATAAAAATATTTTTGAAACATTTTAATACTTTTAGGATTTGATTATTACCTGATTTATACTACAATTATTAACAATTTATTTATGAAATTTGAGAAATAATTACATAAATTGATATGAAGTGCAAAGTTTAGATAGAAAAAGTTTCCTAAATGAAGTATACGAATATGTTTTATTATAAAAAATGTATTCACTAAAGTTTTCCATTAGATCTAATAACTTAAGTAGTTCAATTGCATCGATTTGAATTGATTGAAAGTAATAATGTTGATTAGCTATAACTGTTATTGCAATATGAAACGAATCGAAAAAGTGATGTAAAGAAAATAAATCCGAAAAGCAATATATTTGCATGGCTTGGGTTTCACACAGTTCCGATCCTATTAGAATTTAATTGTGTAAGTGTATTTGAGTTTTATATAGGCGAAGCGGTTAACCTGTCAGTTGTGCGAGTCCGGATAGAATTTAGTATTAGCAGCCGGGGGGATGAAGCCGAGAATAAAATAAGGCTTGCGCCTCCTGGAAGATGGAGGAAAAACGGTGGCATAAACACGAAATTTATTTCAGCTGCAGTTTATGTGAGAAGATGTAAATGCAAATGCTCGCCGCATTTTCCCTTGAGAGTAAGAGGATAGTGGGTCTCCTCCTCTCCCACATGCATACGAGGAGACATTGAAATTGCTGAAGGAGAGAAAGATTTCAGTGGAGATCTCGGAAAGGAAGGGAACCAAAATAGGGTAGTAAAAGAGTGTTTTCTTTGCTTCATTTTCTCATGAAACTCTCGTTCTTTTTACTGAAATCCAGTTGGCACCAATTATAGGATTCAATCTCTGAATGCGGGTCGACGGGGTGGCGCGCGCGTTCGAATTCTATGCACCTCGCGTGGCTTCGTCCTTTCAAATGAATGCATAATTCATATAATGGCTTACATACAAACACTCGCAGTTTTTTCCTCACCACTCCCGATACCTCCTTACCATGCACGACTTCCATAAATATTTACATTGGTAAATTATTCAGAACGGTTTTTCACATAATTCAATATGCCTCGAGTTTTCACTTGCACGTGGAAAACGGCTCACAAAATGTGTACACTTATTCATCTCATTATTATTATTATTATTATTGCCGAAATAAATTTGCAGACACGTCGATATGACACAATTTGCATGTGACGTTTTGCATAAATTTGCCTTAATTTGACATCAGTTCCGACACTTCCTTGAACACTTTCGTAGTTTCGTTTATTATTATGCTCGAATATTTCTATTTGCCACTTGAATGTAGGAGGGTTAACGACCCTTAAGATAAAAAAAACATGTTTCGTACAACAACAAAAAAAACATTAATTATTAGAGAAAACAACGACTTTCCGTGTTCCGTTTTGTGCTTCTAAAGAGGAATCATTTTGTTCATTTTTTCGAAACGAAGTTAATATTAAAAATTGATACCTATACGTTAGAATGCAACAGTGTTAAGTAACAATAAGTCAACTACCTTGAACAATGAATAAATATTTACCATTATTATATTTATGAATATTCATAATTTACTTACTAAATCTAATTAGCGTTATACTAAAGAATATTCATAGTTTTGTTGCTATCAAACAGGTTTATGACCAAAACATAATTGTTTTATTTTAATCTATCTTCGTATCTGCTACTAAAGATTAGTGTTATTTCATCAACTAGATCATGTCTTTATGTATGTGTCTATTTATGCTGATTAATTTCTTAGGAATTTTGATTGAAACCCCTTTATGATCGATTTGCTGACTGCATTGATATTTCCAAACTCTACCCTAATAACCACTAGACTTTTCTAAACTTTATATTCAATGTTTTCCTCTTAGGCCGAATGTGATCTTACCAGATAAGCTTTTTGTGGAGATGTCTACCTAAATAGTTGACTTTCATTGATTTGGGCAGATCTTGGGCATTAAATTCATTCCTGTAATTTTTCTGTAAATATTCAGTTGCTACACCAACATTCAAAATTGCTGTATCATTCAGCAAAAAATTTAAAATGTCTGCGTTATATAAAAGGTAAATCGGTCGTAGAACACTAACCTGTGGCACTTCTGATTCTATTAGATGTAAACCGGTGTATACATCATACATTTTTTACCAGAAATAATCTATTTTTGAAATATAATTAAATTATTTTAAATTAATTATAAAATGATTTCTTTATTTCGAGTTGTTTATAAAATCATAATTCATTTAATTTTCTATTAAAATATGTTTTACTTAATGAAATTAAAAATTTAAATAACAAATAATTTAAAAAAAAAACATAAAATTTGTACATTTAATGATTTGATTAAATTGAACTAGAATTTAACTATGTTAGTTTTGAAAGAAAAATCATTTTAAAGAAGTTTATATAAATAATGTAAATTATTATTATTATAAGACATGGAATCGTGTGACTATAAATAAAATTACATTGATTAATATAATTTGTAATTATAATTATCACATCCGTAATTAAAGAACTTTACAAAACACCTGTGAAACGTATAAACAGGATGTGTAATTAGCAAGTTCATTGTGAAGTTTCGAGCGATGCTTAAAGCTTAATCCAGAAAATGGAACGTTTAGGTAAATCCTTTGAAAAGAACAACTCGTAATGACGACGCATTCGAGGATTTTCCAAGTGTCCTGAATACTCTGAACCCCACAAAATACATCTGCGATGCACTTGACATCCGCAAAACGAGAGAAACCCCACACAGTAATTATACGAATTCTCATTCATTTCCGTTTCAACGCAACTAAATAGCAACCGCCCAGAAACAGTGCATTAATTCAATCCATCCTAAATACACATTGAATTTAGTTATTAACAAGTTAACGGCTAATAATAGTGGCGAAATATGAAGCTTTGTTAAATATTCGAGAGGATTAATTGTTGCTTTGCTACGGCGAAAGCTTTTGCTTCAGTAATAATAGCGCCGCTGTTTGTTTTCGCAGTGGAAACTTTGCGCTCGCCGCGATGGAAATTAAAATGGAGAAAGAAATGTAAATAATCGCGTTTTTCGGTGCCGGAAATTGGATCCGTCTGTGACCGACCGGTCCGGACAGTTTATGTAACATTCAACACCCCTTGAAAACTGATTGGCGAAAAACGTAGTCCTTTTGATTATTGCCGATCAAACATTTCCATTAAACGAACGGTTTTGTCAAAAAATACTTTAACAATGGACACGTTCAACTTCAAAATAGAACAAAGTTTATTTTACGTAACATATATCTACTATTTTTAAGTTATTTATAATTGTATTTACGAAATTGGTAGTCTTCGTAGTCATTCTGCTATTTATTTATAGGTCTTTAACTGTTTTTGTGCGATCGGCGTATATATTCGCCTGTCCTTTACGATTATTCACAATTGTATGCGAGGCCATGATTTTCAGATGGAGCTGTCAAGTGTCGTTGTCATATGCTTTTGGTAACAAAATTAGTTGAGGTTAAGAAACTTTATTTGAGACGCACTCGTATTACCAAACTGATTTGACATTTAAAAATGCGTCCTTGAAAAAATTTAATACTTATAATTAGAGAAGAAGTTTTAAATGTTTATATTTCATATTTGCCTAAGAAAAAAGTATGAAATTATGAAACAAATACTGGAAATGTAAGTTTATTATTGTTACGGATTGAGTGAGTTGTCATGGAGACATCGAAGATTTTGATATTTGTTCAGTAAATGACAAATATTAGTACGTCCTGATATTTGACAAGTAAATGACAAGTATCTCGTATTCGAGAGTTGGCGGTTTAATCCGATTTGGCGAGTAGGAATTAAAATGCATGTGTGATATAAATTGGTAAGCGGTTCGAGGAAGCTTTCTTCTTGTTGAAAAATAGAGTTCTTGTCCGTTCAGTTAAAGTCCACTTCTGTAAAGGGCAAATGTATTGAATTAGGATCGAGTTATTGGAATTGTGGTTGACGCTGTCGTGGTCGGATGAGGTCAGGTGGGTGATCGGTGAGAGATGGGGTGTATGGAATCGGGTTGAGGATCGGGGATGGAATCTCTTTTTTTAGTTTGTCGTTTGTTGTCGAGGTGGTGGTATATTATTAGTCGTTGTGGTGTGGGCATGAAACAGAAACGTACAGTGGGCGCATCCATTCGAAGGATGTGGAAGGTTCCTTTGCGGATGATTGGGCCGATGGAATAATCAACCGGGTGGAAAGTATCGCGGTTTTCAACCACATACATCCCCATACGAGAGCCGCCTTGTGATCACCGCTTAATTTGATATACATATATACCCCCATCCACAAAACGCCCCCCTCGCGCGCTTCACCCTCCTGACCGCCCGCCTCGTCAGCAGTCCGCCGCCTCCAATCCGCCCCCCAACCTCAACATCCATATCGATTGGATTATAATATTAGTCCTCAACTTTATACATACAAAATATATACTATATATATATATATATATACATATTTCTTGACGTTGAAACGGATACTCCATACGAAACCTAAAATACCTTACGCCCTTTTTATTTGTTCATATGTTATTTGTCAAACAACTTTGATCTGACACATCTGCAAATAAATCAATAAAACAGAAAAATAATATTAAAATTCTTGAAATTTATCATATTTTCTATTTTATTTTAAATATCTTTTACAAATTTTTAAAAATTTTCATTATAAAAATACAAATAAATTTTTATATAAAATAATATGTTTTTAATAAATTCTTCAAACAGTTATAATGTTAAAACTTCTTATTTTTACTAAACTAATCTATAAGACTTATTTTTAACCGGTAAAACATTCATAAAAAGATGAGATTGTTAAAATTTTAAAGTAACTTCAAAGCTTTTTTATTAAAAAATTCAAATTTATTGATACATAATAATTTATAATTATTAGTAGTTTAAATATTATTTAAATATTAATATTCTTAAAATAAAATTTTCAAATATATCATTTTTATTAATTCTAAATAATTCTAGTTTCTTTAATACACATAACGTTTCAGTAGAATAAAAAATAGATTAGAAATTATGTAGCAAATTATTTCTTCAAATTAATCAATTTTTTAACAATATATTTACACTTTATTATGAAAATACTGTTTATGGTTTAACATCATTATTAAATATATTTAAAAAATAGAATCAAAAGAAATTCGAGATAATTACAAAAAATAATTTAAATCAAGGAAAGTTAAGAATTTTTAGTTTTAATAAACTTTTCATAATTAACTCTTAAATTAAAAAGTATATTTAAATAGAATTAAAATGAAGAAAAGAAGATATTTGAATTTATCAAAACAAAAAATAACAAATAATAGTTTTATACTTAAATTATAAAATTTTGATGTAAAATCAAATTTATTAAAAATTTAAAATAATGAAAAGAGATATTTTAAGCTCGGTTTTGTAACTACACAAATTTATAATAATTTTGTAATATTTTTGCCATTTTTTATATATAGCATCAGTTTTTTTATGATGAAAGTGATTTTTATTAATAGATTATTTTGAGAAAGTTTTAGCTTTCAAAACTGTATAAATACATTCAGCAGTTTTAAACTTAATTGATAATAAACTAAAGGTTATGGAAATAAGGTAAATATTTATTTTAATTATTTATTCTTCTTTCTTTAAAACTTCTTCATTTAAGAATAGTAATGTAAAATATTATTATATTAGAGTAATGAATGAATGTTAAATGGAAATGATGAAAGAAATTGGAGACAGCATTCGTTACAAGCACGATTTTGCATTAATTTTCATTACGTGCAGCATACATTTTCCGCTTTGGCATTCTTAACTTGGCGTGACAGCGTTTTAATTACGGAAATAACTTCGTGCCGCAGCCGTCGTGTTTGCAAAAAAGAATTGAGAGGATATGGAGAAAACGAGCACTAAATGAAAATAAAATTTCACGCATACTTTATGAACTCTACAACTATTTTTATTAATAGTAACACAATAAAGTAAAATATAAATATCAAAATTTGAAAATTTACAAATTTCTTTTATTTAATTTTGCGTAAAAAGAATGAATAGTTTGTATACAAGTATTTCATATAAATTCAAAAACTTTTGAAGTTCATTGAAAATTAGAGTTATAAGACATTACGAATGCGTATAGAAAATGTTCTAAATGTTCTTCGTCAAAGCTTTTAAGTTTGATAGAAGATTGAATTTCAATTTAATAAATTCCTTCTCTTCAACTTCCTCTTATTTTTTATAAGAATAAGATCTGAGTAAAGTAAAGTTTGATTGAAATTGTTGAATGTTGATAATGTAATAAAATATTAATAAATTTAAGTAAAAAAAAATCGAAATTATTTCTTATAAATAAACTGTGATATTTTTAGTTACGAAAAATATCTAAAAATATGAAACTAATCGATAATAATTGAATTTTCTTTGTCAAGAAGCAATTAGTGCGAACAATACTAACAAACTGTTGATCATCAATAATAAATTTCGATCAAGTGTTACGAATTAACTACGAAAATGATAACAATCGATAATTCCATATGTTTTTATGTAACCCACTTCACATTAGTCGATTCGCAAATCCATAGAATTATCAAAAAAAATATATGTAGGGCAGAATGATATACAACTTTAATAGCTTTTGTGTCTCTTTATTGACGCACTAAATGTTTTTATTATAAGAAAATTGTGATATACAGCTTTTTATCGGTTGAATCAATGTTGCTTGGCTCGCAAATAATTTCCTCCCTTTAGAAAATTGTAGCCTGATTAAGTTATTCTCTTCCACAAACATTTTCTTCGATCTAATTTTGTAACTTTCTATAATTCATGGACTTTAATACATCTTTTTTGCGTTTATTAATTAATCAAACTTTATGAATTAATATTCTTTGTTTTTTTTTATTAAATTTATAAATTTAGTTATGGAAAGGTAAAAATGATGTAAAATCATTAAATCATTGTAGATCATTAAGTATATTAAAATAATACCATTTTTGGTAAAAAAAAGATTAATATTATATAATAGATTAATCTATTTAAAAAAATCACTTACATCCCAAAAAAACTGACGCTATAACATTGTGTCGAATTCAAAACTTTTCAAACTGCCTTCATAAAGTAAATGGCAAAAATATTACAAAATTATTATAAACTTATGTAGTTACAAAAATGTGCTTAAAATATCTGTTTTCATTTCGTAAAATTTTTAATTAATATGATTTTACATCAAAATTTTATCTGTCATCTGTTATATTTTTTTTGATAAATTCAAATTTCTTCTTTTCTTCATTTTAATTCTATTTGAATATATTTTTTGATTTATTTTAGAAATAAACAACATTTCAATTTAAATCCTATAAATAAACAGTTAATTATGAAAATTTTATTGAAACCAGAAATTCTTAACTTTCCTCCATTTAAATTATTTTACAGTTATTTAATTAATTGAATTTTTTTCAATTATCTTTTATGAATAAATCTAATAATAATGTCAAGCTATAAACAATATTTCATTTAAATTTAACTAACGCATAAGTTAACGTATTTTTTAGCAAGTAATTCATGAATTGGTACAAAATTATTGAAAACTCTGGATATAAGATATTTTTTATTCGAATTATGTAACAATATTATGTAAGATTATAATATGATTTGTTTAGTACTAATTATTTTCAATGACTTTAATAGGAAAAAAAAAATAGTTGGAGTAAGAAATGTTTGATAATTAAACTCGCTCTATTGAATGAATCGTGGTATAAATTAATCTTACAAAAGATGTTATGGTAAAGTTCAATTAATTTTGGGGTTTTTAATCCAATTTCGTATTCACAGTGCGCGGAATAATCTAATCGGACAATATTTCCTCTTATATAATTTCTATTAATTATTTTATAACATTTAATACAAAATTCCAATACAAATATTGGATATTGGTACTTTTAAAAGACAAAGTATAAATAAATCAAATAAATATTTCAATGATTTTCATACTACACACATTTTAATTAATGAAATTTAAAAATGCTGAATGAATTTAAATAATACATTAATAATAGATGGAAAAATATTACAAACTTACTATAAATTTGTATAAGCTTAAAATTTCAATTTTTATTAAATAAGTTCATAATTAATTTGATTCTACATGAAAATTCCATAATTTAAAATAATACACTATTTTTTATTCATACAATTTGTAGCTTATTTTATTATTTAAAAAAAATCCTTCTTTAATTAACGTTGATCCTTTTATAATATACTGGTTAATTCATTTTTTTAAATAAACAATTTTTTAACGAATCCCATCGAATTTATTATTAAAAATTTTATTCAATGTAGAAATTCTTAATTTTAAATCATTTAAATTATTTTATTAGTATTGTAATTATCTTTAATTTATTTCGATTTCCTTTTATCAATAATTTTAATAATGTTGTTAAGCAATAAACTATATTTTATTTAAATTAAACTAAAGTATAATTTAGCGTATTTTAACAGGTAATTCATGAATTAGTCTAAAGTTATTTAAAATTGGAAATTATATTAATTATTTTTGCTTCGAATTATATAGCAAGTATACTTATTTTATTTGTTATAATTGAATTGCTATTTCTCTAACGATTTGTTTACTACTAATTATTTTAATTTACTATATTAGGATATAAAAAAAATCATATATAAAACAATTTAATCAAAAAAAAAAGGTGGATAATTAAACTTGCTGTGTTCAATGAATCGTGGTTTTAATTAATCTTTCAAAAGTGTAAATAAATAATGTTATAGTAAAGTTCAATTAATTTTGGGGTTTTGGATCCAATTACGTATTCATGGTGCACGGGATAATCCAATCGGACAATATTTACTCTTCATAAACGGGCCGGATTATCTCGTATCTCGTATTTTATTCTTTCGACGAGCTTAATCATCCCGATTCAGAGGTTTGGATTGGGAACTCAATTATCGTCCCACTGTGCACCGCGCATCGAATTTGTTGTGTGTACGTGCGTTCTTCGCGTGTGTACGGGGTATGTGAGAGAGTGTTGAGCTTGCGAATGCAGAGCATTAGTACAATCGTTATTCGCTTACCGTCATGCAAATTGGCGACTTCCAGAGTAGTCTGAATAATTTAAGAAGTTTCGGAAATTGCAATTAGGGGGATTAGAGCATTTGTTCGGGATTAAGGCGAGGCAAGGTGTCGTGGAATGCGTGATAAATGCCGTCGCACACTCCACATCCTCTTCTCTGATCCTCATCCAGAACGAATCATCATCATCATCTTATTATTATTATCATAACCAGCAGCTCCCGCCCTATAATAATTCATAATTGAATAAACATGGAAATTTATGGCATAAATTGCACTCGTCAGACGCGCCCCAGCGTGAATCCGTGGATTACATAACATACGGAGACGAAGCAGCAAAAGGGATGAGATATAAAGAAAAAAAGAAATAAATAAATATGTGTACGAATCACACTGCCGTTATTAGATGAGCGCAATTTGCGTCCCTTAAACAAAGTATTTACGAGACTCTCTTTTTCTTCTTCAACCCCCGCGTTTTGAGGGAGGAGGAGGTGGGGACGTCGAGAGCCAAAGAGCCTTTTGGACCTTGATCTAGCTTCACCACAACCTTGGATCAATTGCGGATCCAGTGCCAAAATCAATAGCACGCATTATGCAATTTATGCTTCTACCCTCAAAATTGTTTGCATTTCATTTCACTACCCTATCTCATCGTTTTTTTTCTCTCTTCATCTTTCAGTCGGTTTCATTTCTTCGTTGCGGTATTTTGAATTTATCGTGTCGCATTTCGAAACAACAGTTTTCGAATCCTCCGCTCAGACCCACCAATCCTATCTTCTAGTTTTATTTTCTTTTTAGTCATTTCTATACCAACGGATAAGGGTTTGCAGGAATCTCGCAACTATATACACACGACCGGGAGATAAATATGAAATTTTACTCTAATTACGGCCATAATTTATAAAATCCATTACGCCTCGTCCGAATCGCGTTATTCCGCTACGCCATTATCAGCCGTCCACATATTTATTATACGGGTTTTCTCACTTTCTCTCTCACACACACTCTTTCACACAATACAAATTTATATGTATCTTTTTTTCCTTCAAAGTCCTTGGAGTTTACTAAATCATGAAATTCAGTACAGTTTATTTAATCTAAATATGTATTAAATTATTAAAGTTGAAAAAATATTATAAAATTTTAATTTATTTATTTTTTTTAATTGATTTATTCTTTGAATAAAGTCAAAATTAAAAAGTTAATATTATTATCATACATTTTCTAAAATAATACGACCAGCATGTGAATTTATGTGAGAAACTATACAAATTTAAGACATAAATCGTCTTAAAAACTTTCATCAATTTTGTGTAAAATAAGGAATTAAGTAAAAAAGAGTTTATAGGAATTGAAACAAATTATTAATTAGTAAAATAAAATTAGAAAAGTTACAATTACTTGCAAAATTTATATTTTTTTCTTTAATTGAAACTTGACATTTTTCAATATAGTTTTTGAGTAAAAAATAAAACTTGATCTTAATGCTATTTATTTTTTAATCAAAGAAAATAAAATATATAGAAAAACGTAGAGAAGCTTTTTGTGATGTAATCTGACATATGATATTCAAGGATTATGTAACGATATATAGAAAACATCAAATGCGATGAGGGATATAATAGAAAATAGAGTCAACATATAAATCGACCAGAAACGTACATTGACAGTCTTATAAAGCAACAAATAACTGCAAGAATTGTGAACGGATAAATAGATAGAAATAGAAGTTGAATTATCGATGTTGCTTCTTCGGATGTAGATTTGAATGGAATGACATTATGTTGGCAAGAGGATTCAAGGATTTCTTTCAAATGCAAACATATGGATTATTTTATCTGTATTGAATTTATTGTGAAAAAAAAAACGAAACATTCAACTGAAAGTTAAAGAAAAATCTAATACAAAATACAAAAATTATTTTAAATTAGTTTCTTAAATAATTGTAATTTAATATTGTGAATTAATTTATTAAATTAAATAATTTAAATAATTTGTCGATTTTCGTAAATATATTAATAATTAAATTTTTTGTAAAATTATTGAAAATCTAGAAGAATTTTTTTTTTGTATTTTTATTAATTTTATTCATTAATTATTCCTATAATTATTAAATTTCAATCTATTAAAGTTCATTTATTAGATAAAAAAACTAAATAAAAATGTATAAAAAATCTGGATTTGATTTTTTTTTGTTAAGACGATGAAACTAGCTTAAGAAAGTTTCAATCTGTTTCATCAGATCTTACTTAACAGACAACTAATTTCTGTTCTATTTTTAAAATTAATTAAACTAGTACAAACAAATAAATTAACAAAACAAAATAATGTGCAAAGGCCATCTGGGTATTAACAGCAAGTTTATGGTCCAAATTGAATAACACGTCACTACACTGTAACACTAAGAAGAAAAAAAAACAGAGAAATTAGGTTTCGTAATTATTTAACCAAAAACAATAATCATAAATTGTCTTTAACTAATTAACATTTACAAATAAATTAATAATTATTATAACTTAAATATAATATATAATAGTTAAATAAAAATAATTTAATTTTATATATTTTTTAAAACATTTATTTTATATGAAAATAATTAATAAATAGAAACTAATTAAGTTTTATTAATTTTTGTTGCATTTTGTATAGCACGTCTCTACATTGTATCACTAAGAAGAAAAAAACAGAGAAATTCGGTATCGTAATTATTTAATCAAAAAAAATAATTATAAATTGTCTTTAACTAATTAACATTTACTAATAAATTAATATTTTTTATAACTATAACTAAGAAATATTTACAAATAATTATAATTTAAATTTATATATTTTTTAAAACATTTATTTTAGCCAAATAAATAGAAACTAACTAAGTTTGAGTAATTTATGTTGCATTTATGTTGAAAAATGTACAAGTTATTTTTTAGATAGAGTATTCTTGTGTCAAAATATATAATTCAAAAGGACGCTCTTCAAGATTATTTCTCTTTTCCAACCATGCAAGTGGTGCACTTTCTTTAAATGTAAGAGAACAATGCGTTCGATTCTTGGATCTTGGATTTCCACTCTGCGCAATTAAAAATTAACGTGAATAAGTGCACTGATACGGAAATTTTAAGATTAAAAAAATCCAAAAAAAATAGACTTCTTTATTCTTCATTATTAATTTTAAACTAATTTTATTTAAAAAAAAACATTAATTATTAATTTTTAATTAATGCAAATAATTTAAGTTTCTTATTATAACAAATATTCTACAATTGCAATTTCTTTGCATGAAAAAATATAGTTTTGTAAATTTTTATTCTTTATTAATATTAATTTTAAAGCATAGAGAAAATAATGTAATTATTTACAAATATTACAAACGAAAATGTATTTCAACCTAATATTTATTTAGTTTGATTAAATATTATTTATTTTGGTTACATAATTGTAAATTAATGAGTTTGTTCATATTATTGATACAAATATATTTCACTAGATTGAATATACATAAAATATTTTAATACAAATCATAATTAAATGAAAAATTAATTATTAAATTTTTTTATGTTAATTATTATTAAAATCGCATTAAAAATCTACAAAAAAAAGATTAATTAATTCTTTTTATGGGATTGATAAAATTAATTTTAAAATAAATAATTAGTAATTATATAGAAAATCGGAAAAGATTTAATATGAAAAATAATATATTATATTAGTTAAAAAAAATAAATTTTCTTTTGTAATATTTTTACAGAATAATTAAATTGTTGTCTCTATAATAATTGATATAATGCATACTTTAAACTAAATTTTACCAAAGAATGAAAGGATAATTGTAATAATTGCAATTGAAATATATTAGTATACATTTTTATATAATATTAATGAAGTTTAGTAAGTATTATCTAAGTAATAAATGTATTTTTTCATAATATTTTTGTATGCAAAAAATGTATTTGTTGTGTTTTTGTTGTTGCGTAAAATGTTACTTACAAAAGATTTTTAGAAAATCGTGAAACCAGTTGGGGCACCATCCAATTAACCCCAGATGCTCAAACATAATTTTACATAAGAAGTTTTAATTTATTTTTTTATTTTGTAAAACTGTTGTTGCTAGTTGTGAATCGCTTGTTAATATAATTGATTTAAAATTATTTAAATTCGTATTTTATTATTAAATATTAATAATTTGTTTGTTGTTTTTATTGTTAATATTTAAATGACTCGAAATGCGAGACTTTTGCGCACGCGGCGGCGGTTCACGCGTTCCCAGCACGTAGTGTGTTGTTGTGTTGCACAAACCCCCCGGTGCAAACGTCGGCGGCGGCGGCGGACTGAACCGCCAAAAGTTCGGGCCACTTTGGCGTCCCGACGCAGGCGCCGCCGCCCCCAGAGCTTGCGATAAACTGAATACAAACTGGTAGCGAATTGTGCGTCTGCCGCACACCCTCCGCCGTTCACGACCGCCCCCCATTTCAATGTGTGTACGTATACGTACACACATCTATATATGCACAATGTTTTGCGTGTGTTTGTGTTTAACGCAAAACCGTCCCCATACCGCCTCCAACGGTCGGAACGCACCGCATTTCGCCTTTCCACCCCACAAACAACAAATTATTTCGCGGCCCTCAATTTTCTTTAATGAAATCACACACACAGCCCTTTCGGATTTAATATTGATTAACTTCGTAGCCCTCGCTTTAGACATCCTCACCACCACCACCCCCACGGTATTAATAACAATAATCATACTGCCAACCCTCTCCCCCACGGAGACTATTATTGTTTATTCAAGTGATAGCACGCAATTAAGGACTTGCAGTACTTTGCTCTAATCTAAAATTTTAACACTTTTTAATCAATAATTTTAATTAAATTAAGTAAAATGCTTCTAATTAAGTAACACTTTTATTTTCACCCTTGTTTTTGTGAGCATACAAATTCAACATTTTAATTACATCAACTTTAGAGTACTTAATACTTGTATTAATTGTTTTTTTTATATAAAAAGTGTGACTCCCAAGTATTTAGCTTCGGTTTTCTACGGGATGGCATCGTCAAAGATTTCGACTTCGCCAACGGGAATGGTGGCGCCTCCTGAAACCGTGTTCCTCCTTCTGGTGAAGAGGAGGCAGCGCTCTTAAGAGGGTTGAGATCGATTGGCCATGCTGTGAACCAGACTTCCAGCTCGTCCATGGCGTCCTGAAGAATCCGGGTAATGTGTTCTGCTTTAGAATGCCTAACCATTACAAAAGTGTCATCTGCAAAGTATGCGGAAATGGTAAAGTTACTATGTAGCTTTGGCTCATCTGCCATGAATATGTTGAATAAGACAGTGCGAGCCGCCGTTGACATTTTGACATTTTGACATTTTGACATTTTGACATTTTGACATTTTGACATTTTGACATTTTGACATTTTGACATTTTGACATTTTGACATTTTGACATTTTGACATTTTGACATTTTGACATTTTGACATTTTGACATTTTGACATTTTGACATTTTGACATTTTGACATTTTGACATTTTGACATTTTGACATTTTGACATTTTGACATTTTGACATTTTGACATTTTGACATTTTGACATTTTGACATTTTGACATTTTGACATTTTGACATTTTGACATTTTGACATTTTGACATTTTGACATTTTGACATTTTGACATTTTGACATTTTGACATTTTGACATTTTGACATTTTGACATTTTGACATTTTGACATTTTGACATTTTGACATTTTGACATTTTGACATTTTGACATTTTGACATTTTGACATTTTGACATTTTGACATTTTGACATTTTGACATTTTGACATTTTGACATTTTGACATTTTGACATTTTGACATTTTGACATTTTGACATTTTGACATTTTGACATTTTGACATTTTGACATTTTGACATTTTGACATTTTGACATTTTGACATTTTGACATTTTGACATTTTGACATTTTGACATTTTGACATTTTGACATTTTGACATTTTGACATTTTGACATTTTGACATTTTGACATTTTGACATTTTGACATTTTGACATTTTGACATTTTGACATTTTGACATTTTGACATTTTGACATTTTGACATTTTGACATTTTGACATTTTGACATTTTGACATTTTGACATTTTGACATTTTGACATTTTGACATTTTGACATTTTGACATTTTGACATTTTGACATTTTGACATTTTGACATTTTGACATTTTGACATTTTGACATTTTGACATTTTGACATTTTGACATTTTGACATTTTGACATTTTGACATTTTGACATTTTGACATTTTGACATTTTGACATTTTGACATTTTGACATTTTGACATTTTGACATTTTGACATTTTGACATTTTGACATTTTGACATTTTGACATTTTGACATTTTGACATTTTGACATTTTGACATTTTGACATTTTGACATTTTGACATTTTGACATTTTGACATTTTGACATTTTGACATTTTGACATTTTGACATTTTGACATTTTGACATTTTGACATTTTGACATTTTGACATTTTGACATTTTGACATTTTGACATTTTGACATTTTGACATTTTGACATTTTGACATTTTGACATTTTGACTTTAACTTTAACTTTAACTTTAACTTTAACTTTAACTTTAACTTTAACTTTAACTTTAACTTTAACTTTAACTTTAACTTTAACTTTAACTTTAACTTTAACTTTAACTTTAACTTTAACTTTAACTTTAACTTTAACTTTAACTTTAACTTTAACTTTAACTTTAACTTTAACTTTAACTTTAACTTTAACTTTAACTTTAACTTTAACTTTAACTTTAACTTTAACTTTAACTTTAACTTAACTTTAACTTTAACTTTAACTTTAACTTTAACTTTAACTTTAACTTTAACTTTAACTTTAACTTAACTTAACTTAACTTTAACTTTAACTTTAACTTTAACTTTAACTTTAACTTTAACTTTAACTTTAACTTTAACTTTAACTTAACTTAAACTTAACTTTAACTTAACTTAACTTAACTTAACTTAACTTAACCAAAACTTAACTTTAACTTAACTTAACTTTAACTTAACTTTAACTTTAACTTAAACTTAACATTAACTTAACTTTAACTTTAACTTTAACTTTAACTTTAACTTTAACTTTAACTTTAACTTTAACTTTAACTTTAACTTTAACTTTAACTTTAACTTTAACTTTAACTTTAACTTTAACTTTAACTTTAACTTTAACTTTAACTTTAACTTTAACTTTAACTTTAACTTTAACTTTAACTTTAACTTTAACTTTAACTTTAACTTTAACTTTAACTTTAACTTTAACTTTAACTTTAACTTTAACTTTAACTTTAACTTTAACTTTAACTTTAACTTTAACTTTAACTTTAACTTTAACTTTAACTTTAACTTTAACTTTAACTTTAACTTTAACTTTAACTTTAACTTTAACTTTAACTTTAACTTTAACTTTAACTTTAACTTTAACTTTAACTTTAACTTTAACTTTAACTTTAACTTTAACTTTAACTTTAACTTTAACTTTAACTTTAACTTTAACTTTAACTTTAACTTTAACTTTAACTTTAACTTTAACTTTAACTTTAACTTTAACTTTAACTTTAACTTTAACTTTAACTTTAACTTTAACTTTAACTTTAACTTTAACTTTAACTTTAACTTTAACTTTAACTTTAACTTTAACTTTAACTTTAACTTTAACTTTAACTTTAACTTTAACTTTAACTTTAACTTTAACTTTAACTTTAACTTTAACTTTAACTTTAACTTTAACTTTAACTTTAACTTTAACTTTAACTTTAACTTTAACTTTAACTTTAACTTTAACTTTAACTTTAACTTTAACTTTAACTTTAACTTTAACTTTAACTTTAACTTTAACTTTAACTTTAACTTTAACTTTAACTTTAACTTTAACTTTAACTTTAACTTTAACTTTAACTTTAACTTTAACTTTAACTTTAACTTTAACTTTAACTTTAACTTTAACTTTAACTTTAACTTTAACTTTAACTTTAACTTTAACTTTAACTTTAACTTTAACTTTAACTTTAACTTTAACTTTAACTTTAACTTTAACTTTAACTTTAACTTTAACTTTAACTTTAACTTTAACTTTAACTTTAACTTTAACTTTAACTTTAACTTTAACTTTAACTTTAACTTTAACTTTAACTTTAACTTTAACTTTAACTTTAACTTTAACTTTAACTTTAACTTTAACTTTAACTTTAACTTTAACTTTAACTTTAACTTTAACTTTAACTTTAACTTTAACTTTAACTTTAACTTTAACTTTAACTTTAACTTTAACTTTAACTTTAACTTTAACTTTAACTTTAACTTTAACTTTAACTTTAACTTTAACTTTAACTTTAACTTTAACTTTAACTTTAACTTTAACTTTAACTTTAACTTTAACTTTAACTTTAACTTTAACTTTAACTTTAACTTTAACTTTAACTTTAACTTTAACTTTAACTTTAACTTTAACTTTAACTTTAACTTTAACTTTAACTTTAACTTTAACTTTAACTTTAACTTTAACTTTAACTTTAACTTTAACTTTAACTTTAACTTTAACTTTAACTTTAACTTTAACTTTAACTTTAACTTTAACTTTAACTTTAACTTTAACTTTAACTTTAACTTTAACTTTAACTTTAACTTTAACTTTAACTTTAACTTTAACTTTAACTTTAACTTTAACTTTAACTTTAACTTTAACTTTAACTTTAACTTTAACTTTAACTTTAACTTTAACTTTAACTTTAACTTTAACTTTAACTTTAACTTTAACTTTAACTTTAACTTTAACTTTAACTTTAACTTTAACTTTAACTTTAACTTTAACTTTAACTTTAACTTTAACTTTAACTTTAACTTTAACTTTAACTTTAACTTTAACTTTAACTTTAACTTTAACTTTAACTTTAACTTTAACTTTAACTTTAACTTTAACTTTAACTTTAACTTTAACTTTAACTTTAACTTTAACTTTAACTTTAACTTTAACTTTAACTTTAACTTTAACTTTAACTTTAACTTTAACTTTAACTTTAACTTTAACTTTAACTTTAACTTTAACTTTAACTTTAACTTTAACTTTAACTTTAACTTTAACTTTAACTTTAACTTTAACTTTAACTTTAACTTTAACTTTAACTTTAACTTTAACTTTAACTTTAACTTTAACTTTAACTTTAACTTTAACTTTAACTTTAACTTTAACTTTAACTTTAACTTTAACTTTAACTTTAACTTTAACTTTAACTTTAACTTTAACTTTAACTTTAACTTTAACTTTAACTTTAACTTTAACTTTAACTTTAACTTTAACTTTAACTTTAACTTTAACTTTAACTTTAACTTTAACTTTAACTTTAACTTTAACTTTAACTTTAACTTTAACTTTAACTTTAACTTTAACTTTAACTTTAACTTTAACTTTAACTTTAACTTTAACTTTAACTTTAACTTTAACTTTAACTTTAACTTTAACTTTAACTTTAACTTTAACTTTAACTTTAACTTTAACTTTAACTTTAACTTTAACTTTAACTTTAACTTTAACTTTAACTTTAACTTTAACTTTAACTTTAACTTTAACTTTAACTTTAACTTTAACTTTAACTTTAACTTTAACTTTAACTTTAACTTTAACTTTAACTTTAACTTTAACTTTAACTTTAACTTTAACTTTAACTTTAACTTTAACTTTAACTTTAACTTTAACTTTAACTTTAACTTTAACTTTAACTTTAACTTTAACTTTAACTTTAACTTTAACTTTAACTTTAACTTTAACTTTAACTTTAACTTTAACTTTAACTTTAACTTTAACTTTAACTTTAACTTTAACTTTAACTTTAACTTTAACTTTAACTTTAACTTTAACTTTAACTTTAACTTTAACTTTAACTTTAACTTTAACTTTAACTTTAACTTTAACTTTAACTTTAACTTTAACTTTAACTTTAACTTTAACTTTAACTTTAACTTTAACTTTAACTTTAACTTTAACTTTAACTTTAACTTTAACTTTAACTTTAACTTTAACTTTAACTTTAACTTTAACTTTAACTTTAACTTTAACTTTAACTTTAACTTTAACTTTAACTTTAACTTTAACTTTAACTTTAACTTTAACTTTAACTTTAACTTTAACTTTAACTTTAACTTTAACTTTAACTTTAACTTTAACTTTAACTTTAACTTTAACTTTAACTTTAACTTTAACTTTAACTTTAACTTTAACTTTAACTTTAACTTTAACTTTAACTTTAACTTTAACTTTAACTTTAACTTTAACTTTAACTTTAACTTTAACTTTAACTTTAACTTTAACTTTAACTTTAACTTTAACTTTAACTTTAACTTTAACTTTAACTTTAACTTTAACTTTAACTTTAACTTTAACTTTAACTTTAACTTTAACTTTAACTTTAACTTTAACTTTAACTTTAACTTTAACTTTAACTTTAACTTTAACTTTAACTTTAACTTTAACTTTAACTTTAACTTTAACTTTAACTTTAACTTTAACTTTAACTTTAACTTTAACTTTAACTTTAACTTTAACTTTAACTTTAACTTTAACTTTAACTTTAACTTTAACTTTAACTTTAACTTTAACTTTAACTTTAACTTTAACTTTAACTTTAACTTTAACTTTAACTTTAACTTTAACTTTAACTTTAACTTTAACTTTAACTTTAACTTTAACTTTAACTTTAACTTTAACTTTAACTTTAACTTTAACTTTAACTTTAACTTTAACTTTAACTTTAACTTTAACTTTAACTTTAACTTTAACTTTAACTTTAACTTTAACTTTAACTTTAACTTTAACTTTAACTTTAACTTTAACTTTAACTTTAACTTTAACTTTAACTTTAACTTTAACTTTAACTTTAACTTTAACTTTAACTTTAACTTTAACTTTAACTTTAACTTTAACTTTAACTTTAACTTTAACTTTAACTTTAACTTTAACTTTAACTTTAACTTTAACTTTAACTTTAACTTTAACTTTAACTTTAACTTTAACTTTAACTTTAACTTTAACTTTAACTTTAACTTTAACTTTAACTTTAACTTTAACTTTAACTTTAACTTTAACTTTAACTTTAACTTTAACTTTAACTTTAACTTTAACTTTAACTTTAACTTTAACTTTAACTTTAACTTTAACTTTAACTTTAACTTTAACTTTAACTTTAACTTTAA